>JAQSUU010000059.1:1800000-2327500 GCA_038087645.1 Saccharum hybrid cultivar R570
TAATGCTTCATGCATGTGTCCAAAGATTCGATGTGACAGAGAATCTGAAAATTTTTGTAAAATTTTTTGGAAACTAAACATGGACAAAGAAGCTCGATGAATATATGGCGCACTGCAAGGGTCTGGACCTACCTTCAATCTACTCCCTTGGTCAAAAAAAAAATGCAATTATATGATCCGTGTCGGTCAAAATAGCTCAAGTTTGATCAAGTTTATAGCAAATAATATTAATATTTATATCTCAAAATAAATTTATTATAAAAATATATTCTATGACTAATATAATTATATCAATTTTGCATCAGGAATATTAATATTTTTTATATAATTTTGGTCAAAAATCAAACTGATTGACTTATCGGAAAGCGAAAATTACATTCTTTTATAACTAACTGTCTCGATCATATCAGCTACGTCTGCGTGATTTAGGCCCACTTTGGTTAGACTTTTTAATCTATTTTTGTTTTTCCAAAAGCCAATCAAAGGGTGAAAAACCATAACTGTTTTGGCTTAAAAGTAGCTTCTCCTCTGGTACAAATTCACACCTACTTTTGCCCACCTGCGACTGGTTACGGAAAGAAAACGATTCGATTTGTTTCCCGAGCGACTCATCTTCCTCCTCGGTTGCGAGCGAGCGCGCATCCAGGTTTCCACCGACGACGAGCCTCTACGGAGCCCCGGCGGCGGGCGCTGCCCCGACCACGGCGGGTGGGGAGACCGAGGCGAGCAGCGACAAGCACGGCCGGCTGCCGCGCTCGACGGGAGAAGCCCGCGGCGGCGGCGGGCGCAACTCCGGTCAGCCGCGACACAACTCCAGGCCGGCCCTCCCTTCCCGGCGGCACGAGCGCAGCATCCGCGAAGTCCACCAGGTCCATGGCTGACAGGTGCGCGAGACTGGCACGCCGTGGTCACGAGATCCGGAAAGCTAGCCGTAGCTCCTGCAGTTACGAGCAGCAGATTGGCTGCTTCTCTACTTTCCTTTTTCTTTAAGAAAGCTCCGATTCAATCCTTCCTAATTTTGATCCGTGCTCATGGTCCTCGGCCCCATTCGTTCGATTGTCGTCGATCTGCTGCTGTGCCATCTCCGTTGATCTGCAGAGCAAGCGCGAGCTCCGCTGCTGCCGCACCCTCCCTCTCTGGCCGGTGGCAGCGCAGCATGTGCAGCAGGCCGGAGTGGCCGTCTCTCCTCGAGCTAGCGTGCAACATGGTGGGTGGGCGGCCGGCATCGGCGGCCTCATCCAGGACAAGCGGGAGTACGCCGGAGAAGACAAGGAAAAGAGAACTAAATGACATGTGGGCCATGTATGACATGTAGGGCCGATGACCACAGCTTTTGCAAAAGTCACAGTTACTCAATCAAACGGTCATCTGCCTCTTCCACAACTGCTTTTTGAAAGTCCACAGCTCACAACAGCCTTTTCAAAAGCCACAGTTCAATTAAACAGGACCTTAGCTTGGTGCTGCTGCTTCTTGTCTTCTTACCTGTCTCTCACTGCGATTATTTACATGATAAGTGACACCTCTAATTTATAGACGTGAAGACACAATGGTACTGCGACATGCCCCGACGCTTGCGAAGCTTTATTGGACTTCGTCGATCTTCAGAAGGACATGCGGTGTGCATAGTTGCTAGGTCTAGCATGCGCACTGGGTGTACATTGTGTGCGTGCGATGGGTTGAATGTGTGTTTATGCGTATGTTCAGATACTACAGCTGTACCTCAGGAGTCCACGCTAAAAAAGTTATGTGATTGGTTCCTCACATGCATCCTCTAACTCTGTTTTAAGACAACTTTATTTATGGAATAGAATAAGTTGATCTATAGGCCTTGTTCGGCTGGCTGGTTGCCAGCCAGCCAGCAGTGTTTTTCTCTCACACCAGTTCAGCACCAGCCACCAGTCACCAGCCAGCCAGCAGTATTTTTCTCTCACAATAAATCAGCCTCAGCCACCAGCCACCAGCCAGCCGAACGAGGCCATAGTCGTCCCATTCTAAAAAAAACTAATAATTAATATTAGTACGAAGAATAAGATCAATTCACAAAACTTAAAAAATAGACTCACGATGCATCACTCTATCTGAGGATAAGTCGATTCTTCGAACAAACACATCGTCGCTCCAGACAATGACGACTAGCACTAAGAGTAAGGTCAATAATAGAGTCAAGTTGTTTGGCTATAAGACAAGCTATAATAGCCAAGTTATAAAATAAGTGTCTCCTATTTATTTTTAAAAAGTCTCTCTTCTATTTCTTCTCACAACACTTACTACTTGAGTCTACTAATACCTATGTTTTTATGCCCAACTTGATGCTTCTCTTCTCTCTACATCATCGTTAGCTTGACTATAAGCACGTTATTATACCTGCCCTGAGAACCATCGCTCCAATCGATGACGACTAGGCGTCCGCAACGGCGACGATGAAATCGGCAGCAGAGTTGGCACAAGAAGAAAAAAAACATTAGTATTCAGCTCTTTCATCATTATTTAACAGCGCATGGGCTCCACCTTCGCTCTCAGAGCCTCCTCAAGCCACGTGGAATAGACTGCCGATTTACTCGTCGCTAGGGGTGTGTTCACTTCGTGAAAAGTAGCTGAAAAGTTACTGTAGCATCTTTCGTTGTTATTTGGCAAAATTTATCCAATTATGGACTAACTAGGCTCAAAAGATTCGTCGCGACATTTACAGACAAACTATGCAATTAGTTATCTTTTTTATCTACGTTTAATACTCCATACATGCGTCAAAAGATTTGATGTGATGTGGGTAAGAGGAAATATTTTGGGTTGGGAGGGGAAAGTGAACACGGCCTAGCTTACTAGCTAGGACTCTCTCTCTCTTCATCTCTGTGTCCACGTCGGACCAAAGCCAGCGACGTCGCCCCTTGGGGCGCCTGAGTATTTCTGCACTCGTCGTACTTTAAATTCATTCTCTACAAGGAATATTTTGTCCTGATTATCTATATTCTCTCCTCTATATCCAGTACTTCCGCACCCGTCATACTCTATATTTCATACTCTATATCAACTACCAGCACGCGGAGCCTACATGTCATACTCTATTTTTTCTTTTTCTCTATATTTTTTTCTTCCCTTCTTTTCTCTCTCCACGCACGTGCAAGCAGCAGAGTGGGCGGCGGTACGCTACAGCGTTGACACATGGATAGCGGACAACATTCCGCTATCATGTACTGCAGGGCGTTTGCAGGATGCCACTGCATGTGCATGTAGCCTAAGAAATGGCAACCAAACTGTCATCCGGTTCGGTTCGGGAGTGCTGACTTGGTTGGGCCCTGCACGTGCATGCCGCACACCCGAGTGGATAAGGGAGGTTGGGCCAAGATTACCAGGGAATTTTTTCAATTAATTTAATTTTCAACCACCTTATCCTGTCTCAAAGAAAATCAAGAGTTTACACTTGTTTGAGAAACTATCTTTCAAGATAGTACAACAATGTTTACATGGTACAGCCATTCAAAGTTGATTGATGTTATTAATAGTGATGATGATGATGCTGACCGTTTGCTTTGCTAAAAAGCCATAACTGAAAGTATTGTTCGTTGATTTTTGTTGTGAGAAAAAACATTGTTTTGACTGAAAAATACGAGCTGAAAAATACGGATTACAAGACGAGCGAACAAACGATGAGCCAAAACGCCACCACCTCTTTCTTGTTTGTTGTTTCTGCGAGACGAGGAGGGGTCGCACTGCTAGGATCCCTGAATCCTCCGTCCTTGTTGCCTTGCTGGGGATCCCAGTCCCAGAAATGGCAGCCGCGCACACGGGTGGTCACAGAAGCATGCGGCGCAGAAGATGACGCATCCGCTGCTCCTCGATGCCTCCACGGCTCCACGTCCCGACGAGGCCCACGAGGCCGAGCCGGCGAGCCCGCCCGACGCGACACGGCCACCTCACCTCACCAATGCCTGCGCTGGGCGCCGTCTCGTCGCTCTCCCGGGAGGCTCCCTATATACTCGAGCGCGAGCGAGGCAGACTAGATGAGCCGATGCCCCCCGCCCCCGCTGGCAGCGCTTGCCGTGCGTCAACTCCAGCACACTCGTCGGGCGGGCCGGCCGGAGCCTCTAGATCGCCGGCACCGGCGCGATGCTCGCCGCCTCCGCCTCGTCCGGTCAGATGGCCGGGCTCTGCGTCCCTCGCCGCTCGCCCACTCCGCTCCTCGCCCGCCGCGGCCGCCTGCTCCCTCGGCGACCGGCCGCGCTGCTCCCCAGCGCCCGCGCCCCGGCCCTCCGCCCCGCCGCGCCGCCGCCCCGGTGCTCCGCCGCTGCATCTCCACCGCCGTCCCCGTCCGCCGACTCCGCGGTTAGTCCTCCAGCTTGTTTGTTGCCCGGTGATTTTGTTGTGATCCCTCTTCCACGGGCGTGGCCAGCCGGAACGCAGAAGCGTGCTTGTTCCTCCATTTCGCCAGGTTTTTCTCCGACTAACTAGTGATATGACGGATTCCGGTGAGCCGTGGACTTTATGCTACCATAACTGTGTGCGCCCGAGGTTCAGTCTCCCCGGTGATCTCTGCCTGGCCTGGCAGTGCACAGATACCCCTTTCTGCCTCCGGGAAAGCAGCCGCCGCTTTGCCTTTGGATGAGCCGCCAAATTTCGGCCCACCGCCCACCATTAATCGGTTCTCGCTTGCCGTACATCAACTGTTGAGGTCATTATCCAAATTGGCTAATCGACTGTGACTGTGATCGATCTAAGCAGTTCCACCAGTGTCAATTAAGGGGGACGATGAGGTGGTACAGCTAGCTGTTCCTATCATCCTGATCCTGGGTATATATCCCTTTGATGTCTAGATTCTTTTTTCAGCCTCGTGGAAGTATTAGGGTGTGTTTAGATGGCTGTAAAGTGTGTCTAAAGTTCCTGTAGCACTTTTCGTTGTTTTTTTTTCCAAAACGGTAAAACCGAATTTCATTACCCGAGAGCAACGAAATTTATCCAATCATGGACTAACTAGGCTCAAAAGATTCGTCTCGACATTTACAGACAAACTGTGCAATTAGTTATTTTTTTTACCTACATTTAATGTTCCATGCATGCGTCCAAAGATTTGATGTGACGGGGAATCTTGTAAAATTTTTGGAATTTTGAAGGAACTAAACACTGCCTTATTTCGACCCCTTTGATGTGTATATTCCTTTTTAGCCACGTGGGGGACTTGATTTTTGTCACATGCATGCCATTGTGGATTTTTTTTCCGGCCGTTGTACATAAAATTGTGAAATTGCAGGCAGGTGTGTCAAATTGCGAACTGTAGCAGTATTTGAAGTATTGTGCTGTAAATAGTAGTTCTGTGTAGGATGAATAGTTTATTATATGGATTACTGCATTGGAATATTGAGTTATCACCTATTCTCGCTCAAAATATAAATTGTTTGGTCTCAAACTTGTACTAATCCACTTTGCAGCTAGAACATCAAGTACGTAGAAAGTGCTCACCTCTACTGGAGAGTGTTCTGTTGCCTGGTGGAAGTGATTCGACAGTGCATGAATGGAAGGCGGTTCCAGATATTTGGAGGACAGCAGCGGAAAAATACGCTGACCTCGTAGCAGTGATAGATCCTTACCATGAACCGTCGACGGAATGGACGTATACACAGGTACATCTTTGACTTCAATGGCCATGCATAAATTTTAATTTTCTACCATACTGAATAATCACCTTCAAAGGAAAGGAGAATATAGCAACAATAATGAATACTGCTCTATTTGAGTCATAAGATGAATACTGCTCTATTTGAGTCATAAGTTCTCATCAAGTAAACATATTCATCTTCCCTATCACATTTAGAATACACAGTTGCATTTATTTCAGAGCTTTAATGGCCACAAATCTGCAGTACCTAATTGCTGATTTATGTTCTTATCAGCTTGAGCAAGAAATATTGGATTTTTCTCAAGGTCTAAGGGCCATTGGTGTTGCTCCAGATGAAAAGTTAGCACTTTTTGCTGATAACTCATGTCGCTGGCTAGTTGCAGATCAAGGTAACTTCTCTCCTCTGTTTTGAGATGACACCATGCATTGTGATTCCCAATGCTGACATTCCCCTTTCTTGTTACTTTCCTGGTGATAATTCTGTGATTCCTTATCCTTTCTGATATTTGCTGCTGGAGCACTGGAATGTTAGCAACAGCATTTGGTTGTTACAGATACTAGTCAACAAGTATCAGCTAGTGATGTGTTCTAAAGCCATACAGTACAATGCTAGATATGCATGTTTTGTGAATTTATATGCATAATTCTCTGTTTATCATTCTATGGCTGTTATCTAGAGGCTTCCTCTACATTGATGATTTCAGTATTTCACACAAATAAATGACATACAGGAATCATGGCAACTGGTGCTATCAATGTTGTTAGGGGAACAAGATCATCTGATGAAGAATTGTTTCAAATATACACTCATTCAGAAAGGTGAGCTTATCAAATTATTTGTTAACATGGATTCAAGTGAAGTTCCGGTATTTTATCTTCTTCAACCCATATGGCCTTATGAGACTTTAACCCTCAAATTCTCTTATACCTGTAATAAATGGAAAATAAAAGGAGATATAGTTTCTGCTAAAAACAGCCAAGCCAGGCCTCCTATAGATGACCATTTTCATTTCAAAATGGCTAATAATTGAATTCTTCCGTTGATTCTGCTTTGTGGAATATTAAGGTGGGAACTGAGATGCTTTGTGGGGATATGCACTGTGGGTGCACACTTGGCTTTTTGTTTGCTAGCTACAGTTAACATAAGAACTGGAACTGCAGTATCCTCATGAATAGAAGGATCAAATAGTCAACCCTATATCAAAACATATTCCAGCTTGTGGCTCTGCTTGCCTTTTGATATCTGTGGCAGGCAAAAATATTTGTAATGCGATATTGGTGTCATATGCTGGTTGCCAGAAACTTGACCCCAAGAAATATGCATGCCAGACATGTTAAATGGATTGTTTTGTCTTGAACAGTTGAACCTAACAATGGAATACAGCATCACATTTTCAGTATAAGATTGGCTGCTGGCTGAATCAAAATATCATTGTATTGCACAGCTTATAATTATGCAAAGCACATGCATTCATCAAATTTGATAAACTTTGTATCATATGAATTCTGGAAAAGTAGGCAGATAGATTATACTACTATCAGTGGTTTATGCGTCTGGATAATATTTATTTAGTACTTATATTTGTTTATGTTTTACTTTCATGTTGTGATTATGGATTTATTGTTTTTCCCCATCACAGCATTGCACTTGTTGTGGACAGTCCTCAATTCTTTAACCGGCTTGCAGAATCTTTCATATCAAGGATTAATACAAGATTCATTGTTCTACTTTGGGGTGACAAATCATGCATAGATAGCCAAGCTGTGAAGGATATACCACTTTATGGCTACAAGGATATCACCGAACTTGGTCGAGAAAGCCGTAATGCACTGTTTCTTTCTGGCCAGCAAGGTACCTTCTGTGTGATATCATAATGTGGTACATATCATAATTAACCATAATCTGACAGTGCAACTTCTTAAGAACTGTTTTATTTTTTTTACGGGCGCATTTTTCTGTTATGTCACTGTTTCTAGCGGTAAAGGATAATAAATTCATACGCTATGTTTCCTGTAGTATTTCTCATCATGTTGATGGCTTCATACCCCATAACATGAGCATCCAAGCTTGTACCACCAACAGCTGATTTATGTGCCTGCGATATTAAAAAAGAAAATTCAACCAATATAGGAGGAATTAGGTGACATTGTAAATGAGAACAAAATAGGCACCTAAATTCAAGTCGAAGAGGACTTCAACCCTGGGGGGGGGGGTAGTAGTTCATGCCCTATTATATTTAGGATGTATATGGTCCTTTCCAAATCTCTGATTTAAATGTTGACCTGATCGATTAGTTATATGAAAAGCTTAACACTTAATTTCTTTCTTGCTAAGCAGCACTCATTTGGAATCTGTGAACAACACTAACATTTCTTTCTTATTGTTTCAAGATTATAGGAATAGGTGGAGAATCTCAGACATCTTTTTTTTAGAAAATTATTATTCCTTTCTTCAATGACATACACTGCTGTATCATGCAACAGGGACTGCGTCCTTCATTAATTCTTTTTCCCTTCAATGACACTATCATATCATGCAGTAGATTGATTATGCCTGTAGTTGTTAGAAGAGTCAAGGGCCTATTGGGCCTTAGCCCGTTAGGGTTAATTAGTCGCTTGCTTAGGGATTAAGTAAGACCTCTTCTCTATATAAGGAGAGGAGATGTATCAATCTAAGGAAGCAAGAGATTAGAAGGAAAAACCTTCTCTCTTGCCGGCCGTGGGCGAAGCCCCGCGGCCGGCGTTCCCAGCGCTAGCCGCTGCTCCTCTGCCTCTTGCCGACGTGAACAGTACCCGCGCGGGTACTGTAGCGCCGCTCCCCTCGATTCTCTCCTCCCAATCCCAACGACGTCCATAACAATCTGGTATCAGAGATGCCAGGTTTCGATGAGTCGCTGTGGGATCAGCTCGCCAAGGCGCTGGCCGACATCAACGCATGGGTGACCACCATAGAGAGCCGTCAGGCGGCGTTTGCGCGCCAGGTGTCGGCGGCGGTGCGGCTGCAGGCGGCGGCGCGTGGCCTCCTGGCGCGCCGGCGAGTGCGGCGGCTGTGCGATCTGCAGCTGATTCAGCCCCGCACCCCGTCGCAGTTCCTCCAAGCTGTGCTTCGCCGCGCGAAGGCAGACACCGCACAACAGATCAAGCAGCGAAAGGACATCACATCGCAGCCGATGCTTATTCACCAAGTGTCGGCTGTGGTGCGGCTGCAGGATGCTGCGCGCGGTCTCCGAGCACGGCAGCGGCTGCAGGAGATGCGCCAGAAGATGCGGGAGGCAGTCCTGGCGGCGGTGCGGTTACAGGCTGCAGCACGCGGACTCTTGGCGCGACGGCAGGCGCGGAAGATGCGTGGGTTGCAGCTGGTGCCTGTGCCCCGTGCCTCTTTGCTTCGCCACCAGGCTGCGCTTCGCCACATGGAGGGCCCCGATCTCGTCCGTTGCGTCATGGAGATCGCGCGTGGCATCGCCACCTCGGGTGGCGAACTCAGCGTCTACAGCGCCGGCGTTTGGGGACACGGGTGTGTGGCCACCCATAGGCAGACCTTAAAATAAAGAGTCGTAGTCTATTTCAGGTCAATAAAATAAGCCGAGATGTAAAAGGCTTGTTTTTAAGTGATAAGTTTGTGTCGAGTCGAGTTAGGTTGCAGCTCGAGGACGAGCTGCATGTCCAGGTGAGGTGTAGTGTTAGAAGAGTCAAGAGCCTATAGGGCCTTAGCCCGTTAGGGTTAATTAGTCGCTTGCTTAGGGATTAAGTAAGACCTCTTCTCTATATAAGGAGAGGAGATGTATCAATCTAATGAAGCAAGAGATTAGAAGGAAAAACCTTCTCTCTTGCCGGCCGTGGGCGAAGCCCCGCGGCCGGCGTTCCCAGCGCATCTCAGCAGCCCTAGCCGCTGCTCCTCTGCTCGCTCCCCTAACAGTACGCGCGGGTACTGTAGCTCCGGCCTCCGCCCCTCTTCCTCCTCAATCCTCCCAATCTCAACCGCGTCCATAACAGTAGTCCTGTAGGCAAATCATGAAAATTGAATGTTCAATTTTCTGGTAGTCAACTTGCATATACAGCTGCTTTTTTTCAAAACTGTGTAGTCAATAGAACTGTTGTTTTTTCATTTGTCAGGTCAGCGAGATGTCTTCGAAACTATTAGTCCTGAAGATGTGGCCACACTAATATATACTAGTGGAACAAGTGGCACACCAAAAGGCATTATGCTTACCCACCGAAATCTCTTGCATCAGGTGAAGATAGAAACATTACACTTTTAGCCAATGTTGTTGAGCGATGCTATGCCATGTGTATTAGTTACTATTTTATTTCCTTATCTTGATGTGATTTCCTAATCTCTATAATATGAGCATAAGCATTCATGCTAATTAATATTATGTTTTTTCTTGGAATGTCTTGTAAACATTTCAATCACCCTGCTAAAAAATCCGAGCCAAATTGTTTTCTGTTCATACGCATTTTATGCTGTTCTGTTCCACAGATAAATAATCTGTGGGAGATTGTGCCAGCAGAACCTGGTGATAGGTTCCTAAGCATGCTTCCACCATGGCATGCATATGAGCGTGCTTGTGAGTACTTCATCTTCTCGTACGGGATCCAGCAAGTTTACACTACTGTTAAGTACCTGAAGGTAGGGTTTTTATATGTTTCAACTTAAATTACCTTACTGTAGTTTGTTTGACGGAATTACCTTACTATAGTTAGTTAGTTTCTGCAGTAAGTACCTTGTAATGTTATCAAGGATGCTTGCTCTGCATAAAGCTGCTAGCGGGGATGTGAAGAAGGGGCTCAACTCTCTGATCATTTTGGGAGCCTGGAGCATTTGGAGGCATAGAAATGATTGTGTTTTTAATGGTATTGTGCCAAACGTGAATGTGGCTCTGAGATTGGCAAGGGAGGAAGCCTTCTGATGGAGCCTTGCAGGAGCTAAGGGATTCCCCCTGCTCTCTGCTGAAGGTGCAGTCTGATGGGCTGCTGTTGCTGTAGGGTCGACTTCTCTTGTGTTAACCGGTGATTTAGTCCCCATGTATTAGTGTGCGCGTGTGTGTGGGGTGTTGGGTCTATGTATGACTCTTTCTTCTTCTATTAATACAATGATACGCAGCTCTCCTGCGTGTTCGAGAAAAAAAAAACCTAGTATGCTATTGAGCAATTCATGTGGTCTCGTAGTGTATTTGCGTGCTCTGCTGTATGAATATGCTGTATTATTTTTTATCAGCTTACTAAAAGCTGCAAAATGGGCCAGATCTCGTATTAGCATGCAGTGATCTGCAGAACTCGTTTCTACAGTCCTATCTGTGTTGTTGTTCACTAGTTTTATTTTCTATCTGTTGCAGAAGATGCTGAAGTCCCTTAGGGCATTTTGACATCTTCTTCTATCTTCTTTGATAGGAAGATTTGCAGCGTTACCAGCCTCACTATATTATATCAGTACCACTGGTCTATGAAACCTTGTACAGGTTAGTGTTCTTCTGCTCCTTCAGTTTCATTTGATGCTTTATAGTTGTCTCTCTCTGGAGAAACTTACTAAAACTTGCCCATCAGTATATTAAAATATATCAATGTTTGAAATATCTCTACATTTGTCATTATTAAACCTGTAGCATTAGAATTATTAATTCCTATAACAACAAACAAAAAAAAGTTCAGTTACATTTTGGAACTGTTTAACTCAATAACATCAATATAAAAAGGAATGGACACGGTGTAGTGATAAACCACTTATGTACTACAATAAATGATTGTTCACTTAATAGGGACACTTCAGTTCACTAATGCATTGGTGCCCATGCAGTGGGTACATGTGTGTAGCTCTTTTTTTTTTGCCTTTGAATGGTCAAGTAGCGAGTAGTGACACTTTATGGAAAGTCTTTTGCCCATTTCCTAATTCTCTTCTTGACTTTCTGCAGTTCAATTCAAAAGCAGATTTCATCCAGTTCAGCTGCTCGAAAAATTATTGCTCTTTCACTTATCAAGATAAGTTTACTATATATGGAGGCAAAGAAGATCTATGAGGTCCGGACACTGAATTGTCATAAGCTACTTGCTTTAATTAGCTGCAAGGAATTACTTCAAAGATGCTATACTTTGTTTCCTTATTCTTTAATAACCAGACGTTCTAGAAGTTGAAGTTCCTTTCTTTATTATCTACTTGTGGCCTCTTTCTTTACTCGACTCAGTTTCCTTTTCCTGTTTTTTTTCCTCCATTGAAAAGGGAACTGTTTTATCAAACAATCTTGTCAAACCATCATTTATCACCTATATGATGAAGTGGCTGTGGGCAAGATTGATTGCTGCATTTCTCTGGCCTTTACATAATCTAGCGAAGATTCTAGTATACAAGAAAATTCATTCAGCAACTGGGATTTCAAAGGTATATTCATTTTGCTTATATTCTTATTTCTGTGTTGCATCAATGATCCTTGCAATTTTAAGTGTAACCTGAACTTTATTAACACCCACTTAACAAATAATTAATAAATCACCTAGTTTCCGTGATAACTTGCAGGCTGGTATTAGTGGTGGTGGAAGTCTTCCGATGCATGTTGATAAATTTTTTGAGGTAAGGGTTATCAATAAACTTCTTATTTAAATGTCAGTAGCTTTATCAATGTTCTGCTCTTTCAGGCCATTGGCATTAAAGTACAAAACGGCTATGGTCTTACTGAGACTTCTCCTGTTGTTGCTGCTAGACGGCCATTCTGTAATGTAAGATGAGGAAATGCTTGTTTTATTTACTAATTGGATATAGTCTTGCATACCTATTTGTTACATGCGATAAGTCGACAATGCTAAACATTAAGTGTGTATGTCGCTTGAAGGTTCTTGGGACAATTGGCCACCCAGTAAAGCATACTGAAATCAAGGTTTTCGACATAGAGACTGGTGAGGTGCTCCCAGATGGTTCAAAGGGGATTGTGAAAATTAAAGGACCGCAAGTAATGAAGGGATACTATAAGGTTCTACTTCTTTCTTTGCTGATACAAATCAATTGCCAAATCTAAATTAGAATGCTGATGTTCCATTAACATGTTGCTCGTCGAATTAACACATTCTTTTGGTAGAAATGAACTAATAATTTTTCTTCTTAAGGATTCTCTGTGGAACACTATTTTAGATTTTCTGTACTTAAAGTCAGCTAAGAATATGGTCCAGAGTTATTAACAGCCTGATATCTTTGCTACAATAGTTGACAAAATGAGGAGCTGTAGTATTCTTATAATTTCATGTTTTACTTAATATATTAATCCTTCCATATGGTGTTGATAGACATTGCCGAAAGTGAAATGCACATTAAGAACCAAGCATCTAAATCTTAGAATCCATGTTTCGGCCCCATGCACAGATTAATGATATTATTTGAGTGTTCAGCTTTCTGGAGGACTCATTTCATAATTTTTTGTTTGTCATTAGAATCCATCGGCTACAAATGAAGCTTTTGACCAAGAGGGTTGGTTCAGCACTGGAGATATAGGTTGGATTGTACCTCACCATGCCATAGGGCCAAGTCGCAAGTGTGGAGGGATGCTTGTTCTTGAAGGGCGTGCAAAGGATACAATAGTCCTCTCTACAGGTTCAATTATAATTAGTCTCTCCTTTTTCAGAATGTGTACTTTTTTATATATAAATATATTCTTTGTCATTTTTTTATGATTCTGTTAGGAAACTTACTGTTTGGTCTTTGATGCTGCACACAGAAAATCTAGTTGATATCATGTAACTTTTTTACTGACCTTGACCATCTCATTTGTAGGTGAAAATGTTGAACCTGCTGAGATCGAGGAAGCAGCCGGCAGGAGTAACTTGATTAATCAGATAGTTGTGATTGGCCAGGTAAGAGATATGCCCAGCTATAATCATCACTACACTCAATTCAGGCTCCTTTATGTGTGGGCACATCTTTTTCTTGATGCAACTAGGGGAAATATTCTGAAGAAAAAACCCATGTCATTATCTGAAACTGTGGTGTTATGGCTACTGCATTGCTCATGCGTTTAACAATTTTATTTCCCGGCGATGATATTAGATTTGAATATAGCAATGGTAATTAGATTAGTGCCACTGATGTCACGAAGTTCCTGCCACTGTTCTCTGAATAGGATCAACGGCGTCTTGGTGCCATAATTGTTCCCAACAATGATGAAGTTCTGGCAGAAGCAAAAAGGAAGTCCATCCTTGGTGAGAATGGCGAACTAGCGAAAGATAAGGTCATGAACATGCTATATGATGAATTGAAAACCTGGTGAGAGTTGCCTGCCCTGCTGTTGTTTCTCTCTCTCCCGTTTAGCTTCTTCTTGCTGTTGGGAATACTAAAACATGGGTGAAAAGAATTGAAAAGAGGCACATGTGACACTATTTCATGATTCATGATTTTGATTGTTAGGGAGATGATTCATATAATGATTACAAACAAACATGGGGTTTTGGGACGATGTCATTCTTTGTGTGGACGTGGCACTATTTCATGATTTTGACTGTTTGATTGATTGATGACATCTATCATCAGAGGAAGCACTTAATTATTTTGTTAATAAATTTCAGGACCGCGCGTTGCTCTTTCCGTGTCGGGCCAATTATGATTGTCGACGAACCATTTACGGTGGGTTTTCATTCATATTTATAATGGAGAAGCTATCTTTGCATGGAACCTGACAATATTTTTTTTTGTTCAGATTGACAATGGTCTGATGACACCCACCATGAAAATAAGAAGGGACAAAGTGACAGACAAGTACAGAAGGGAAATCGAAGCGTTGTTCAAGTGAGATGCGGAGCGCGTGCATGTGCTCTGATAGCAGATCTATCTAATAAGAAAATCGAGAGGGATGCATCCCGTCTGATCGAAACAAGTTATTTTTGGATAAATGATGAATAAGCAGGTTACTCACTATTAGATGGATGGATGTACATGCAATAAGTGACTGGTCAAGCTCAAAACGCATCGCTAACCCTCCGACTTCACAGCGATCTTGCTCTGCGATTAAAAACTGATGCTGTCTATATATTAAGGTAGTAATAATCTGCTATGAAGTATGAACTATGATCGTCATACAGCTATGGCGGTCATGTTGCGGTGTGAGCCGGCGCAGCAGCATGCACCCAGAAGGTGATGAGGACCGCCGCCACTGCCGCACGCAGCAGCCTGCCTATCACCGTCCGGCAGCAGCTGGTACTCTCCTCCTCGCCGTCAGACTCGTCGTCATTGGCCACCGCTACCGGCTGTAGCTTCTTCCTTTGCTTCCCGCTGCGCTCGTTCCGCGCCTTCTTCTCGTTGCGGCCGTACGTCCCGGCGGCGCTGCTCTGCGCGTTGCTGACGGCGGCCTCGGAGGCCGCCGCCGGCTGGTGCCTGTATTCCGCGGCTTCCCTGCCCTTGGTCTCCCTGTCATGTCTCTTGGCCGTCTCGTTGTCGCCGGGATCCTCGTCGGCGAGCACGACCCACACGTTGGCACTCGCCTTGATTCCGCCGCCCGCAGCCGCTGCCATGTCGCCGGCGGACAGGGGTGGTTGTCGAGCGACCGTTCCAATCCAATCCATGGCAACGACGTGATCTACTTCCTATATAATCCATCCATCAGAGTTTCCTTTTCCGACGGAGTTTGTGTCGCCCGTACAAAACGGCAACGATACAGACACTTGCATGCAAAGCTGCAACGTGTCGATGTACATGCACGTAACACGTACTTGCATACAGTCGGAATCCAATGCAAGTACCAATCCGGACTGACTTGGAACTAGAAAGAGAACACGTGGCAGGGTCACGGACGGCTTCTTTTTTTTTTTCCGAACCCAGGCATGATTTTATTTTCTTTATTGCTGAATCAAAAAATAAATGTACTGTATCCTTTTATTAATTAGGAAAATCTATATACAAAATGGAGTATATATTAATATATTGGACGCTAACTCGATTGATAAGTGAGCTGGAAACTTCTAGAAGACCCACACACCAGGCGCGTATCGCCTATAGGGAGGGCCTCATCATCGTCTCACACACACAAAAGGAAACGACGATCATATCGGTGCACGTATACGTGATCCATCCAATCCATGATCCACCGAATCCAGCAACCGTGGCGCAGTCAATCAACGGCGGATCACGGGCTCCGATCCGACCTGGACTCCTGCTCCTCCGCTCGCGATCCAACGGCCCGTCCTATAAAACCTCGGCGCGGCACCCCGGCCGTGGCCTCCTCCACCATCAAGCAACGCGATTTGATTGATCGGGAGCCGCAGCCATATTATAGCGCGCGCCGCCTCTTCGCTTCGCAGTTCGGTTACTGCTGCTAGGGTTTGAGGGTCTAGTAGTAGGGCGGCGAGCCGTGCGACGCGCAGCCGTCGATCGAGATCTTCTCTGCTACGACGACCGCCATGGCCAGCTTCAACTTCGGCCTGCTCGAGCTCGCGGACGGCGAATCCGGGGAGGCCGCCGTGTCCGTCGTCGTCGGCAAGGCCAAGGCCGAGGCCGCACACGCCAAGAAGGCCGAGTCCGCCGCCCCCGGGGGGACCACCGAGAAGGAGAAGGCCGTGCACAAGAACCTCTACTACTTCAAGCTTCGCCACGACAATGGTACGTGCATACATACCCCCCTACCTCAATCTCCCGTCCGGCTGACCGGCCGGCAGGTTCCCAAGTCCCGATCTTCCTTCGTTAGAGCTTGTATCGATCGATCGTCTAGTTTGGTTGGATGGACATTCTTATGGCGTGCTGCGCCGTGCGGATCCGATTACTATAGACGATCGTGCTCCGTGCGTGCTTTCTTGTTGCGATCTTGTCCCCAGAGTAGGGTGATTAGTTTATTTTGGTTGCTGGACATGTTGTGACTGGTTATAGATGCTTATATAGGTTCGTTCTCATTGTTCGATCTCTGTAGAGTTAGTTCCTTCCCCTGTTAGCATGGTAGATAGATTCGTATTCATTGTTCAATCTTTGCCTGTCTAGTTTGTGTAAATCTATTATGTACTGTGTCTATCAGATGTCATGTGGTCGTTCCGATTCATCACTGTAATCTAGTTTCAATTGTTATCCCGAATTCCAATCTTTAGTTATTGATTATTCCTAACTCTGATCTTTGTATCTAATCTAATCTATATAATATATTAGTATTGTTAATAACGCGCGTCTAATCTTTCAATCTAAACTATCTCATGTTGTGTTAGTATTGTTAATAATGTGTGTCTATGTTCTTTGTTCAGGTTATTTATTTAGTAAAGCTGTTATCTTAATGGTTGCCGTTACTGATTGGGGGATAAAGCTATTATTTTGGTCGCCAGTACTGATTGGTGGATGATGCCATTACTGATTGCTGGTTTACCTTTGTTATCTTATGGCTGTTATAAATCTTTGCGTTGTTAGCTTTGTTATCTTATGGTTGCCATTACACGTTTCATAGTTTCTATTATTTGCCACACTTCGATTTGTGTCTCATCCTGCTGTTTTCTTGTTGGATGTCAGGTATAAGAAATATTGAGCTCGAGCTGAAGAGGTTGAGAGATGTATTGATAAAGCTGAGGGGGCAGGAAACAAAGCTGAAGGAGAAAGGAGAGAATGGGGTCCATCTCATTCAGTTGTCGGAGGAGCAAAGGGAGCTGAGGCAGCAGCAGAAGAAGCTGAGGGAGGAGGAAGCAAGGTTGAGGTCGCTGAGGAAAGAGTTTTATTTGGAGCATGGATTTCCTCTGGTGGGTGGTGACGAAGAAGAGCCCCAAGTCGCCAATCAGGGGGAAAGTGTTCAGGGCAACGACAATGCCGGTGTTGACAATTTCAATGGCGGCTATAACAGTGATGGCTATGGCAGTGTACCTAGCTATCACGATGGTGAGCCAGGTGTTCATGCTGATGGAGCCTATGTCTACCATGAGAGGCAGGTAGAGGAAGGCTATGCCTACAACAATAATGGTGGCAGGCAGGGATATCCTGAGGTCAGGAAGGTTCAGAAGTGGGTAGCTAAGCAGCCATCCTCTGATGCTGGTACAGAGGCTGATCACAAGCCTGAGGAGAAGGTCACCTCTGATGCTGGCTCGGAGGCTGAGCACAAGCCTGTAGAGAATGATCAGAAGCTAGCCGTCACTCCTGCTAATGCGGATGCTAAGCCTGTCTCTGGTTCAGAAAAATCTTCTGCTGCAGGGTAAGTTCTATGCAAATTTGAATCTTTTCCTCTTGCAACTCTGCAGATTTTTGTATTGCACAAAAGCAAATCATTTTTTTTTTTTGCCAGGGCTTCTGCAAGTAACAACGGACAAGGTAAATTTCAAAAGCAGAAGCTCAATGGCTCCGTGAAAAGGAAGAAGAGGAAGAATGCTAAGAACGGTGGCAATGAAGTTGATAAGGCAAAGAAGCAAGATTCATCCGAGGCTGATCTTTCAAAGAAGACCGACAAGGAACCACCGGTAGACTATCCTAGGGAGGAAGAGAAAAAGGTGACCCCCTCTGCTCCAGCAGCATAGTTTCTTTGATGGAAAGACATGCCGTTTAATTAGGTTTCTTTCAACTTTCTTGATTTCCAAATTGACACTGATGTTCAATCTTTTCACAGACCCTTGCTGAGTATGAGAAGATTCGTCAAGAGAAAAAGTTCTCGGAGGATGTCTCAAGAACTGAGCTGAGGAAGGTCTCTGCAGAGGAATTTAAGGGCTTGCAGATGTTGGAGAAGAAGAAGCTGGATGATGAGGAAGCTGTCATGAAGGCAGAAAAGGTTCAGACCAAGGCTAAGGAGACTAGCAAGAAGGAAGAAAAGGCTCAGCCCGAGGCAAAGGACGCTGACGCAGCCAAGCCTAAGAAGGTATCATTGCTTTGTTTCCTCTTCACTCTTGTATTAACATTATTATTTTCCTAAGTGTGGCATCTGAACAGAAACATGATTTCAGGTCGTCATCCCGTTGAAAGATCTCTCCTTTGCGCCACCAAGGCGCATCCTGGAAGATTTCTCTTCCAATGGTGGCGGGGCTCCTCGTGGCCGCTTCAATGGCGGCAATTTCCAGGGCCGCAGACGCGACAACAGCACCGACTCGCGGGTTCCTGCCAGTCGGGGTGGCGACAATGGCAGGGCGGCCCAGAATGAGGCTGGCAACTACGGCAACAGTGCTCCGAGGGGCGGCTACTCTGGCGGCCGCGGCTACGGTGCTCCGAGGGGCGACTCCTCTGGTGGCCGCGGCGACGGCGGCGACGGTGCTCCGAGGGGCGACTACTCTGTTCGCCGCGGCGACGGCTACAGCGGCCGGGGCAACGGCGGCTACAACCAGGGCGGCAACGGCGGTGGGTACCAGCAGCAGCAGGGAGGCTACCAGCGCCGCCCAGGCAACGACAACTACTACCGGCCTCGGGGACGCGGCTACTCCGGCAACGGCCGTTCCCCTGCCCCCCAGCCCATCGTCGTCGAGGACATGAACTTGTTCCCGCCGCTACCCGCCTCTGCTCCGGCCCGAGCTGCCGCACCGGCTGCAGCTCCCAAGGCTGCCCCCGCTCCGTCCTCCGCTACGGCCCCCGCCCCTGCTCCCGCTCAGTCCTAGTTCTTCTGATTAGTTGCTGCTTCGCTTTATTATTCTTTTGGCGAGGAATTGTGGAGAGAACATGGGAGGAGGTGCTCCTCGATTTTGTAACGGAAGGTATAATATTTTTATTAAGTTTCTTTTGCTTAAATATCGTTGTTGCCTTTTGAGTTTTGGTTTGATATCTCTTTCGTTGGCAACCCCTTTTGATTTGATTTGACAGCATACTCGTGATTCATGACTAGGGCTGATGATTTGTCTTTCCCTGTCGCATGTTTAGTCGCATCTTTCTTTATTTGTGGTTTGATTTAGTTATTCTAGAAGGTATAGTCGACACTCATGGAGATAAGGAAAAGTAAACTAGTAATGGATTGATTAATTGCTGATTTGACTGATTGTTGGTTGTGTTTGAACATACTGAAGAATACAACTCCCTGCCTCCTAAAAATATTGCAATCCTTGATTTGACTATTATTTAATAAAATAGGATTAACATATGTATCTATACAGTAGAAGATAGCTGGATATATTATTATGAAAATATATATTACTATTTAACTAATATTAGTTTAGTATTAACAAACTTTCTTTCTGAGGGGGAAGAAAGAAGCAGCTCTTCCTTTCGGTTAGAACAGATGAAAGTAAGATTCTAAAATTACAGCCTTCATTAGGAGTATTGCAGGAAGTTGATATATTTGTCTCATCCAGTGGCAGGGCATGTTAAGCGATACTTCCATCATTTGTCCAGAAAGTTTATGACTATGGTTGCTTGACTCCAGTCCACGAGGAAGTAAGTTTATCCATGTATGCCTTTGTTCTTACAGCTGGATCTGATGTTCCCTGTGCTATTAGTCTTACTGCATTGGTATCCTACTTGTGTCCATGGTACCTTGCAGTATATTGATTTTTTGTATTTATTTCTGCCTAAGGTAATGGGCACAGATTGTGCAACATACTTCAGCTGTGACGATCAAAACCACCCGGATATGGCTACTGAATCTTACCATGGAGTGCGACGAACTACTGAAATGGTGCAGAAACCAATGGCTGATTTCAGGCAACATTCCACCAACAGAAGGCCTCGCGATTTAGGTATCTTCTTTTTCCTATCATTTTGGTTAATGGAGTTTTGAACCTATAGTTGCTTGTTAACGTTTTAGTAAGGACATTGAAGATTGTGTATGATTTTCTCGTGTCATGTCACAGTAACCATACATTCCCTGGTACCACAGACATACAACTCTAGAAAACGATAGTGGAATTTCTACTGCAAAGATGGCTGTCATTGTCATAATATAACTACTACTACGTAGTAGGGAACAGAGGTGTGGTACCTGCCAGGTGTGCTGTATGGTACATGGTGTCCTCAGTAGGACTGATTTATTTACTATGATGTATACTTAATATGTTGATGAATTGACTCCATATGGACGTACATCGTTAACATATTGCAGTTTATAATTTCCATGTGTCGTTAACCTTATTTGATGTGCAATTAATATAGCTCTAGTAATATGCTTAATTTTCTTTCCTTGGTTTACTTTGTCTGGGTTCTTCCTTTTGTTGTGCAGTACATCTTAGTAGGAACCTTTGCTGGAAGAAGCAGTGTGCCCTTTTTACTGCCTCTATTATTTGCAGCCATTGTTAAAATGTTCTGTTTTTTTGGCAGGGAACAATGCTCCATGTGAACGGCACAGTTGTTCAAAGGGGCTGGGAAAATGTGGTGAAGCTGGTAGTTGTAATTTTTAAACATTATTTTGGGTTTCCAAATATAGATAAATACATAGATTAAAAAATATTATAGGATTAATTAACAATATTTGCTCCGTATAAATAGACAAATAGATTTAAAACATTCCTTTTGGCCATTATGAACAGATAAATAGATTTATATATTACAGAAGTATATTATCGGATTGCCTAATACAGTAACATTTGTTCAGTATCATAGTAATAATAGTCGTTTTTTTTTTGTAAACATTCTTTCTGGGGGTGATGCTGATTTGCAGTAAGGATTGCATAACGCTGGCGGCAGCGTGACGCCAGCTCCGGCATGACGCCCCTCGTGCGCAAGCGCGTCGTCTGCAACCTCCAGATTGCCCGCGTCCACCTCCTCGCGCAGCCGCACGCGCCGGTCAACCACCCCGCCTCACTTTTTTTTTTTTTTTACGCGAACCGTATCACAAGGCCAGGCCGTCCGTCGTGGTCAACCGCACCTGGGGTATTTCTTCTAGTGGCGTCCCATCCCATCTCCCCGGCCGGACGGACACGAACCAACACCAACACCAGCACGAGCTGAGGCCGCGATGACGACGACGATGATGAGGCTGAGGCAGCACCTGGGCCTGGCCTCCTCCCCTGCTATTTATACCTCTGCCATCGCCAGGCTCGGCAACAACACAGCCCACCGCCGCCCAACAAGTACAGCAGCTTTTCCTAGCAGCACCCAAAAGCAGCTCCTGCTCCTCCTTGCCCTCCTCCTCCTCTTCTCCTTCCCCAGCTCCGTCTTGTTGCCCCCAGCTCGGCCTCGGACCATGTCGTCCTCTGCTTCCGACTCTGCTTCGCCGTTCGAGAAGCCCAGGGCCGTGGTCAAGAAGGTCCTCGCGGAGTCGCAGCCCGAGGGGCAGGGCGCCACCGTCCGCAGGAGCATCGGCAGGTACGCCTCCGATTCCGTCCGTCTCCTTCTCTCCTCGATCAGATCAGTCGTTGACTTGTCCTCGCCGCCTTGCGCGTGCGTGCGTCCGTGCAGGCATGAGCTCCGCAACCTGGATCCCTTCCTCATGCTCGATGAGTTCTCAGGTACTAGTCTACTTCCGCCCAAATTTTCTGCGAATTCGCACGCTTGGATCGTCGGAATTTTCCTGCTCCACGGCTCTAGCTGCCTGGGCGCTTGCTTGCCTCACCTCTCTCTCTCTCTCTCTGTCGATTCGTCTCGCAGTCTCCAAGCCCGCCGGGTTCCCCGACCACCCGCACAGAGGATTCGAGACCGTCACCTACATGCTCGAGGTGCGCTGCGTCTGCCCAACGCTTCTCTCCTCCTCTCTTCTCTCCAACGCCCACGAGCTGTTCGCTGAAACGTCCCCTTCTGGTTCCGGTTGTTGCTGCAGGGAGCCTTCACCCACCAGGACTTCGCTGGCCACAAGGGCACCATCAAAACCGGCGACGTCCAATGGATGACGGCGGGCCGCGGCATCGTGCACTCGGAGATGCCGGCGGGGGACGGCGTGCAGAAGGGCCTGCAGCTCTGGATCAACCTCTCCTCCAAGGACAAGATGATCGAGCCGCGGTACCAGGAGCTGGAGAGCAAGGACATCAGCCGCGCGGAGAAGGACGGCGTGGAGGCGCGCGTCATCGCCGGGGAGGCCCTCGGCGCGGCGTCGCCCGTGTACACGCGGACGCCCACCATGTACGTCGACTTCACCATGCGCCCCGGGTCCCGCCTGCACCAGCCGGTGCCGGAGGGGTGGAACGCCTTCGTCTACGTCGTCGACGGCGAGGGCGTGTTCGGGCAGGAGAAGGCCGCGCCCACCGCCGCGCACCACTGCCTCGTGCTCGGACCCGGCGACGGGCTCAGCGTGTGGAATCGGTCTGACAGGCCGCTGAGGTTCGTGCTCGTCGCTGGGAAGCCGCTCGGTGAGCCTGTGGTGCAGCACGGGCCATTCGTCATGAACTCGCGCGCCGAGATCCAGCAGGCCATGGAGGACTACTACTATGGCAAGAACGGCTTCGAGAGGGCCAGCCAGTGGAGCTCCTCCGCATGAACGGCGATCGCACCAGATCAAATCTCACGTGCAAAATAAACATTTTTAATTAAATTTGTTGGCTTGTACTACTGTGCATTTGTTTAGGAAGGCTACATACAAGCCTACAACGTTCCACACTATGATTTTGACTATTCTTTTTTCTAGCAACTATTGTATTAGTAGTATGTCATTTATTAGTATGGTCAATTGGTGATTGTAATAAACAGTATGGAAATTGATAGTCTCAATAAACTATTGCATTAGTACTATGGAAAAATCGTATATCCAAACCATGAATTGGTGATTACTGTTTTCCATCTATTGTATTAGTTCGTTCATTTATGCATGGCGACATTTGTTCATTTACTCGGATATGATTTTTTTTATGCATACTTCTTTGGGAGCAAAAGCATCATTTTAACGCTCTATTAATAGCTGTTAGTAGAAAAATAGCATGCCATGCTGGCAAAAAAAAATAAAAAAAAAAATCGTGCAATGGCAATAGAGAACTTTGAAATTTTGCAGTGACATGAGAGAAATTACGATTTTTACTCAATAAAATGTGGGATAATTTTTGAGTGGAGATAGTGAGCAGGATACCAATTCGTGACATTTTTGAGCTCCAATGTTCTGAGCCGGACCTTCTAGACGTACAGTACAATCGTGTGGATAAGATTGTTTTTTTTCCTCTCCTTCATTCACATCGATTTGAGAAGATGGGCCAAATGTACCCGTCCACGTGTCAGAAGCCGGCCGAGCCACGTGTCCATCCGTTGCAGCGCAGCCCAGCCCACTCGAATCAGAATCAGCTCGCGCCTCCCCTCTCACCTCCACTCGTTTCGCTCCTCTGGTTCTCTCCCCACGCGCCACAGCCCACCACCGCCGCCGGCAACCCCGCCCCCAACCACGCGCCAGCGCAATGCTGGCGGCGTCCCTCAGGCCGGGGCCTTCGCTCGCGGCCTTCCCCGCTTCCGCCCGGAGGAGCCCAGTCGCCTTCGCCCCCTTCCCTGCCCGCCTGCACCACCGGCCCCTCCTCTCCGCGACCGCCGAGGGAACCGGCGCCCCCGCCGGACAGGGAGACGCCTCGATTGCTCCGGTCGACGAGGCGCGCCTCCCACAGGTTTGTTTCCTGGGCGCTACCCTCTTCTCGCCTGCTGACTTTTGGACCGCGCGGCTCGGCTGCTGCTCGATGAAATGCCGACATTGAGGATCGACTAAGCTAGCTCGCTCCGTCTCTCCTGCAGTTCACTGCAGACTGGGAAGCCGCGCGCGCGGGTAAGGACCAGGGGAGGATCTTCACGCTGCCGGTGCTGAGGGCCAACAGCGGCGGGCTCATTGTCAGGTTCAACTCCCTGCAGGGGTTCGTGCCCAACCCTCTCCTCAGCCCTGCGCACTGGTGTAAAGGTACTACTGCCTTTTCTTGTCTCTTCCCTCTGCAGGTTTCTGTGAGCATCTTGCGGTTGCCAGAAAATGCGAGGTAGTGTTTGATTGTATAGCTAAGCTTGCAGACCCCAAAAGGCCCATCCAAGATATTACGAAAGACCTAGTAGGAACGTCCATTTCTGTCAAGGTAACTGATTTACTTTGCCTTCTCCATGGCAACTTCTGGTTCTGTTGTGCAGCTGTCTGTAGCTACTTTCGTTGTAACCTAAGGAAGTGCTAAAACTTCCGTTCATATGTGCTGTATATTTCTGTATAACATACTTCCTGCAAACATGTTTCTGCCTGACAAAATTACTCTGAAAGTTGAATCAAATGAGGTCGAGATTTTAGGGTTTTGTCGATCTAATTTTATTAAGAAGCTCAATCTAATCGCTCTAGGTGGCTGAAGTGAATGAGGAGGAAAGGAAACTTGTCTTCTCTGAGAAGGATGCTAGTTGGTCAACGTATTCTTCCCAAATAAAGATTGGCGACATCTATGATGGAATTGTGGGCTCAGTGTTCCCCTATGGTGCATTTGTTCACCTGCGATTTCCTGATGGTACTTATTGGCTAGTGGCAACACATTTTCTTGGCTAGCTATTCATTGTGGAGTTTCTGACAACAGCTACACTCTACAGGATTATATCATCTTACTGGTCTTGTACATATCTCCGAGGTGTCTTGGGATCTTGTCCAAGACGTCCAGGATTTTCTAAACGAAGGGGACGCTGTCAAGGTCATAGTTGTGAACATTGATATGTGAGTACTTTCTAGGACCTTATTGAGCTCTGTGCACAGTTGTTAATGTGTGTATTTATTCTTGATGAAGTAATTCTTATGTCATACTTTATTGTCAAAATAGATATGGTATGAAACTTTGGTCCAAAATGTTGAGTGGATGTATCATAGAATCATGTATGGAAGTTGTCACTTTATCAGTAGAGTCAGTTGGCATGGTAGTGGTAACTTGGTATACATTAGGGCTAAAGGGTGCGATGACTAAGGAGATTTTTCATGCTAACTGTCTACCTTATCAAATTAACAATAATTCACATATGCAGCATTTACAATTTATAGGGGAGTGGGACTGGGAGAGAGAGAGAGAGGTGAGGGTCTTAAATTAGTTGTCTGTTTTAGCAAAGCATCATTTTTCCTTCAAGTTGAGGAAATATTTCTTTTCTTATTAATAGGGGAATAAATAAAATATTGGATTGCTTTCTCATGAATAAGGATTTTTTTTTGAAATAATTGTACATTACAAAAAACAGGGCAAAGTCAAGGATAGCTTTATCTATCAGACAATTGGAGGATGATCCTTTACTGGAGACATTGGACAAAGTTATCCCTTTGGTTTGTTGTTGAATGCAATGTCTTGACTCTTAGTGGATTTAACTCTGTGGTAGAAAAAAAAGTGGATTCATTCAGTATTGTTTTTTTTCCTTCTAGGAAGCTGATCAATCACCTGATCGTATGATGTCTCCTTCAGAAGTTGAACTTCTGCCAGGACTTGATGGCATATGTAATGAACTATTGCAAGAGGATGGGTATGGTTTTTGTTCTTTGATTGATGTCTATTTTTTTCTTTTACATTGACAAATATGCCACCAAGTCTGACAAATGTTCTACTGCGATATCCATAGTCAAATTGGTTTTGCTATATTAACATCCATAGTCTAAGTAATTGTATTATCTTTACAGTATAACAGATGTACAGTTTGGGCGCCAAGCATCGGAGAAACGTGTTGTTTCACAAGATTTGGAGCTTTGGCTTTCCAATGTATGTTTTCAGTCAATGACAGCCTTTTCATAGTTGCAGCTCACAGGAGATGATGGATGTTATAAACTTTGATTAACTTCTTCGATCTGATTACACAGGCTCCAGCTAAGGATAACAAGTTCACACTTCTTGCACGAGCTGGGAGGCAGGTTAGGTTTCTTCTGATACCGCACATGATTTGTTTTATTTTCTGAGGAGTTTCATTATACTACTGTCTGGCCTTCGCTGGTTGGATTCCAACTAAATAGAATTATATGAATTATAATTCCTTCTTATTACTTGGCAGGTCCAGGAAGTGTATTTGACCACTTCCCTAGACCAGGAGGGCATAAAGAAAGCTGTGCAAAGAGTACTAGGGCGTGTTCCTTGAACCTGACACGCAGCGTGTAGAAACCGAGGTGTGTTTTCCTCCCCGATTTTCTAACTAAAGCATTACAAGGAATCAACAGTATGAGAGAACAGCCCGAAACATTTGCCACTGTCAGTCTGTCACAACATCCGGCTACATTTTTCTCTGTTGGATACAACACCAACCAAAATCTGTAAATATTCAGTCCTACAACGAGTAGGTTAGGCACCTTGGGCCATCTCTTTAAACAAAGATGTTGCTGAGCAGTGGTTCTGTGTATTTGCTGGGGTCTGCCTTTTGATGCCCTGTGCACTTGTCATACTGTGACTTCAGTTCACTGCTTGTACTTGTCTGAACTCCTGAGGCAATTTGTGTATATGAGTATATGTCAAGTTTTGTGTCAGTACTAACACTTATTTCAGCACCTTATTTGCCCTTTGCAGTACCTGTTGATTCTAGCTTTACGACCCTGATATTTCTTTCTTTGCATCCATTGATCCATAGCTCTGCTGCAACATTCAGCACGTTTTTCTTTTCAGCATGCAGCTCAAGGAATGTTTAGGATTCTATTCTATAAGAATGTCAACTAACTCTGTAAGTTTGAATCGAAGTCCCCTTATCCAAATCGGTCCTTATTTATGGAACATTTTTTTACTGGTTTACATATATATGTGCAATAAACTCTGTGTATGCACTGACGCAATAATGTTGACAGTACGTTCTCAGTCGTGTCTTGAGAATGACACAGGCGATAATAACCGAGAAGTGAGTGCGTTTTTTTAGCAAGAGAAAGTGAGTGTTTTTTTTTTAATCTCAGAGAAAGTGAGTGTTGAGAGTGCTGCTTCCTGTGTATACATCCTTTCGTTACGATAGATGGATCTGTGAGATATTACCCAATAAAAAAAACTTCATATATATCAAGTTGGCCCCTAGCTGAAATGACCCCAACAGCCAACTCCATCTGACTGGTACACGTCGATATTATCCCAAGGAGTCATCTTGCAATTTTTTTTAAAAAAAAAATCTTGCCGAACCTAGAACTAGACCGAGCAACGGAGCAAGGCAAGGCATCTATGCAAATAATGCATGGACGATGTCGACGAGCCCGTGGGCTGCCTTGCATTGGCGTCACGCGTCATGCATGCCGGCGTGCCCCATCGATTTCTCCGGCCGGTCGTCGCCTTGCGTGAGCGCATGGATCACCATGACCTTCCCTCGTCGTCGTCCAGCTCGATCCATGCATCGATGCTCCCAAGGAGGCCCAAACATCTAGCGCTGATCACCGCGAGGAGCATCAGCCAGACAGCCACCGGGACCGGACGTGCTTATCTTGGGGCGCCACCGCTGGCAGATGGCGCTCGCGCACATCGACACGACGACGACACAAACAACAAGAGAGCCTCTGCCTCCCCTGCTTACCAGAAGCTGACAAACACAAGAGCAATATATCTGCACGGCCACGCAGCCTCCAGCCACCCTCCCCTTCTTCTTTTCCTTTCCCTTCCTTGTGCTCTCCAATCCCCTTCTAGTTCTACTCTTGCCTTGTGCTTCGATTGGTTTGGTTTCGTATCTCGGCAAGCCGTCGATCGAGTGCCATCCATGGCGCACGGCGCCACGGTGCCGCTGGGCAAGTCGGTGCGGCGCGCGCTCCGGACCGCCATCGGCATGCCCAAGAAGAAGAAGAAGCCGCAGCCGCCGCCGCCCGGCAGCAGCGTCAGCGTGTCCATGGAGCTGAGCAGCTCGTCGTCGGTGGCGGCGAGGAAGGAGGCGGTGGTGCGGGTGGTGCTGCGGGGCGGCGTGGTGGAGGTGTACCCGGGCGTGGTGCTGGCATGCACCGTCATCCGGAACCACCCGCCGGGGCTCTGCCTCGCGCACCCGGACGTGTTCCGCAACCCGCACGGCGCCGTCGTCCGCCCGCTCGAGCCGCTCTTCCCCGGCCAGAAGTTCCTGCTGCTCCCCGAGAGCACCGTCGTCAGGCTCAAGCAGAAGATCCCCGATGAGGAGGAGGAGGAGACGTTATCGGAGGGCCATGCCGGCGTGCAGCGCGAGGGACTACTTCGAGGCCAACGACCGGTGGTCCGAGTGCCGCTTCAGGAAGCTCGTGGAACAGGGGCTCGCCGTGGCGCCGAGCAAAGACGACGACGAGCCGGCCGAGAGGAAGCAAGAGAAGACAAGGATAAAGAAGGGGAACAAGAAGAAGCGGAAGGGGAGGCCGCGGAGAGACGACCGTAATAGTCTGCTGCCGATGGGGCTCAGGGGGTTCGCGGCGGCGAGGAGGGCGTGGGAGCCCAGCCTGCCGTCGGTGGAGGAGGAAGAGGCCACCCCCGTCGTCGCCGTCTCTCCTCGCCACCCTCCGTCGGAGCCGGAGGAGATCACAAGATCATGAGCCGCAGTCAGTAAGTTAACTAGTGCTTTTGCACTTGCACATAGTCGTGTCGTCGTCGGGCAGTTCAAAGCGGCCGGCCGATCAGCAGCTGCATTCATGCAGAGTGCTCTGGTCCGATCCGTGCATGTGTACATTTTTCTTGTTGGCAGCTGTCATGTTTTCTCTTTTCTGTGTCCGCGTCGAACAGACGAGATGTGTGTATCAGTGTATGTACCCTGACCTTGCTGTGATCGATCGTCTAGTCGTGTGTGCTTTGGTGTTGTCGTGGTGACCATAACTTGTTATCCCGTAACCATAATGCAATCCCATGATAGTAAAATCCCAACCTCACAACCTGCTGCTATGCTCCCCGCAACCGTAGCATACTGTGGCTGTGTTTGGATCAAATAACTAAAGTTTAGCTACTTGGATTTCAAAGCTAAACTTTAGGCAGCTAAAAGTTCTCTCAGCTAAACTTTAGCTGGGGTGTGTAGATTCTCTATCTAACAGACTCAGCTAAAATGAGTTTAGCTTGCTTGAAACAATTAAGCTCTGCTAAACTTTAGTTGGTCCTTTAGCTGGGCTATTTGGATATCTAGTAGCCAATTTAACAAGCTAAAGTTTAGTTGGGGATCCAGGCTCTATATCATATATATAAGGCTAGTCGCAGTGAAAGTTTTATTAGAGTTTCATTTTCATTTAATAAGCTACCACATAAACGTTTTTGATGGTGTGGCGACGCTTTTAAGAAGAGACAGAAGAAGTGAGTTTCATGGGAACGAAACTCTCTTGACACGATTATCAATTATCTATGAGTCATGAAATTAAATGTCTATGAAACCATAAAATGAAATTTTCATTGAAACCAATCTCAATGGGATTTCATGGGCATTAAACATGTTGATATGGTACTGTATTGATGAAGAGAGAGGTGATAAGAGTTTCATAGGAATATAAATATCCATATAGCCCGAGGCCTGGCGGCCCGGCACGAAGCCCGCATTTTTGGCCCAGCCCAAGCACTGCACGCCCTGATGGTCAGCGGGCCCGGGCCGGCCCGACCCGGGGGAACAGGCCGTGCCTAGGCCGTTGCTCAAGCCCATGGGCTGGCACGGCACGACCCGCCCTACAAGGGGCGACCCGGCATCCTCCCCACCCCCAGTCCCCCCTCCCCCGTGGCCTGCCAGCCGGCCCAGCCCCTCTCCGCCTCGGCGCCCCCCGGCCCCCCTCATATATAAGTGCGCGGTTGTGGCGCCCTCTCCCTCACCCAGAACCCTAAATCATTTCCACTTCCACTCCCTCGCCGCTCCACTCTCGCTTCGTCGTCTCGTCTGCTAGGGGCGTCCGACCTCCCCGACTCCGGTGACCTCAATCCGCCTGCCGCCGGCGAGCCGCTCCCTACTCCTCGTCTCCTCCTGCCTGATCCCCTCCCTCTCCGCCTCTCCCTTCTCCCTCACCCTATCTCCCCTCTTGATCTCGGTGATTATGTGAGTCCGTATCCTCGTCTGTCCCTCCTCCGCCGCTCGCCGTCCTTCTAACCAGTGTGCCGTCTTCTCTGGGTGGCCCTCGTCTTCTCCGACGCCGGGCTCCGGTTGCGCAAGTACAACCCTAACCCTACTCTTCCATGTATTCTCATTCTGATTTGATCTGTTCTTTTCCTCATCCATCTCTTTGCGCAGGTCGGTGGCCGATGCATCGTCCTCTAGCTGCGGCATAGAGCGACCAAGGCTGATACACGCACCATTGAGGAACGGTGCTGGAGAGGTCTCCGCGGTCGAGGGCGCCATGGCTGGTGCTGATGAACGGTGGAGGCAGCATTGCACACAACTCATTTATCTTATTTCTCGTCTCCTTTGGTTGTTTTTGTTAGAATTTATGTGTGATGATCAGTTTATGACTTGTTCATTGTGACTATGAAATAATGAAATGTGAATGAATTGTGATTGTGAGTGACTGATTCAGAAATGTGATTGTGAAAATGATGAAGTGTTGGATGAGAGAAGCAGTTTGTGTTTTAAGGAAAACAGGTCGTGGGCTGGCATGGCCCGCGGAATTGGCCGTGCTTTGCGGGCCGACACGGCACATATTTTGGCCCATAGTGTCGTGCTTGGGCCGAAGGTCAGACACGAGGCACGGCCCGGGAGGCATAGCGTGTCGTGCCGGCCCGACACCCTGCGGGCCGTGCCTGGCCTGTGCCCGTCCATGCCGAGCTGGGCCGGTCCGTTGGCCAACTATACATAGGAGTAGAGATACTTTCATGCGGACTAGTATAGCGTCCGTGCTAACGCTACAGTGACATTTGGTAATGCAAATGGAACAACAAAAAATTGATTTACCTGTGTAATACTTAGTTTCAAAAGATCTAGATCCAATATTACGATGGTAACACCCACCTCTTTGCTAAAGATAACTTTATTTTAATGGATTCAACAATATCATTACAAAACAAGACTCTTACACAAAACAGGAAACAATACTCATGGGCGAAACATGGACGTTCATCCACGTCATGTTAAAGTTGTACACCGGTTACGTTACAAATTTAGTTGAAAAAATATGTTACATACATGAAAATATCAACAACTAACATATTAATTGAGCCATGAATTTGATGTTCGCTTTTTTTTTATAATGGGACATTTGTTGGCACGTATGCAATGTTTCACGGTTGCCCAATGTGCGACACCGGTTATTTGCATAAAAATAGTTTATATTAATTAAATTTTGTTATATCCAAAGTTGCAAAAGATAAAAACATTTAGTACATCCAATAGACATCAATTAGATCTAACAACGGTCTTTATATCTAGATTTTTCTTATTTATCCTATTTTATAAAATTTTAAAATTAAATAAATAAATATTGCACCTATTACTTCTTAGAAAGTAATAGATGATTATAGCCATCTAATCTAATTAAATGAACGGGCTCATAGTCATTTGAAGATACCACAGCAAAGCCCTACTTATAAAATCAATTACCTGTTTTTTGCGACGAAATAAAATCAATTACCTTAGTGCGCATGATGGGCAGGATTGGATTGAATTAACCCACAGCAGGCTGGTAAGTAGCTCCGGTCGGTTGACTTGTCAGCAGTAATATATGTTGCTATTCGCTATATAGATCTTGAGCAGTGATACTGCAAACACATTCATTCATCTCATTTGGAAGCAGATGTGGGTTCCGTTCGGATTACAAATCTAACCCATTGGTTAAACTCTTGCCTGGACACATCAACACACAAGCATGATACGAGGTCTTTTTTAGATCAAGACGCATGAAACTAGTCAAAACAAATTAGCTAGCAAGTACATTATTCTGCAAGTACCATCACATACATATAAGCATAAAAAAATTGTGCTATCTGTTCGTGTAGCTACTTAAAAAAATTTGGCCTTTTAGGCCTGCTTCCGCTGTTTGGCATCTTGCCAGACTGGTTTGTAAAGTTTTTTGCCTCTTTTAATAAAAATCTCCACAGTGGAGGCCTCCCCTTCTGTATTTAATGTTCAAAAGAAAAAAAAAAACTTGATTCCCATGCATTCTGCACATGCTCCAACCATGTATTTTATGTATACACCTTTGAGATGGACATCTACATGTGAAGGGAGTAGTCATGTAGTGACGTACCTTAGTTTGATCCCCTTGAATTAGATTGTTGGCAGGGTCCACTGGTCCAGTACGTAGGAAAATTCGCAGATTGAATGAACCGGCCTAATAGACTGAAACAAAAGAGTGATGAATGGGCGTGTCTCTGTTGTGTGTGTCAAGGAGATAGAGGTGCGCTACCAGCCTTGTGAAATATATATGCTTGCACAGTAAAGGGCCGGTGGTCCAGATGAACCAACCTTTGCTCTCTCTTTTTTAACACAAATATGATATGCATGCAGTGTTGGACTTCTATTTTGCGTTCATCCATATAACAGATGATTCTTTGCTTGCATCTTCAGCATGCTGGATTCCATCATATGATTTTTTTCCAAAGGCAAAGGTTAAAGAGCAAAAGCATGGCTCCCGTGCTCACTATAACTTGCTAAATTCGTTGTGCACTAGAAACCTGTCCGGTGTTTGTCTGCCTCAAGCCCTCACCCATCACATCAGGGTCTGCAACTAGTAGTTTCTGCTTTATTTGGGTGACACGCAAAGCACCGAGTTTTACAGAAACAAATAAGCTGAATACATCCCCTCAAAAAAAAAAGGCTGAATACATGCATGAGGAGGAAGACAATGCCACCGAGGCAGGCAAGCACCTGGCCACCTGGGCCTGGATGCTGAATTCCTGAAAGGATCAGCTACACTGTTTCCACTGCCTCTGTAAAAAAAAATGCAATTTTGAAATAGTGTCATGTTTTAGTATATCAAGTTTGACAAATTATAGATAAAATTTTTAAATATTTATAATATCAAATATACACCATTAGATTAATTATAAAATGTATTTTCATAATAAATCAATTTGAACCATAAATGTGAATACTATTTACTAGAATCTTCATCAAACGTTAAACACTTTAACCGGCACGCAACCCATAGTTGCATCCTTTTAGGGACAAATGTACTACTATATATTGATTCTACTCAAATGCAGGTGGGCCAAACCCTAATCCTATCCCGGCGGAGGCGCGGTGCCGGCATGCGGCTGCCGGTGTGCGCGCAGTCATTGCGGGAGCTGCAGCAGGGCGGCACGGCGCACGTCCCTGCTGTGAGCTTCTGTCACAACGCAAGGGTGAAGACGGAAAGAGTAGAAGGCACGTCCAAAGGCGGGAAATGATATCTAGACATGGTGTAATAAGATAGTGAATGACATGTGGGTCTATAGGACCGGTTTTTCCAATGGCAAATCGACGACCTATGCATAAAAAAAAGAGATTTTTTTGGATTTGAAGAAAACATAAAAGGAATTATATCAATTTTTATTTTCCATTTATTTACTTTGTTTTTCTTAATGAAAATGAAATTTGAAATGATTAACTAACAGAGCAAAACACAAATAAAGAAACAACTTTGTTGACCCTGATACATTTATATCTAGTTGGAAGAGTCCTCTTAGTATTCATCTAGTCTTATACAAGTTTGGGGGCTATGTGCCTTATATGCCTAAACCGTTTGCTGGAAGAGATTTATTATTGATATACAAGAAATGTGAGAGAGGTCATCCTCTGTTCTGTCGGTCGAATCCAGCGATCCCCTGGGGCTCAGGGGGTTCATGACGGTGAGGAGGATCTGGGAGCCCAGCCTGCCGTCGGTGGAAGAGGAGGCCCCCGTCGTCACCGTGTCTCCTCGCCTCATCGGAGTCAGAGGAGGTCGACGGGCGCGGTGGTTGTGCGAGCTCGCGGGGCGACGGCGTGGTGGCTGCCCGAGCTCGCGGCGGGAGGTGACGCACAGCAGGCGGCAGCGAAGCAGTGTAGTGGCAAGCACGAGTATCGAAGGATGGTGGCGCGCAACTGGAGCGGCGCTGGTGCACAGCAATGCCGGCGGGGTGGAAGTGTAGTAGGCGATGATGGAGTATGAGCTGAGCAGAGGAGGAAGGAGATAACAGAGACCGACGTGTAGAACCCACGTGTAAGGGATCTCAACACACATCCCAGATGTCTTCAACCAAACAGAAAATATGGAATAATTTCGTCTCAATAACTCATCCCACATGTTCTCGAAACCAAACGCCTGCTAAGTTAACTAGTGGTATTGCTAAACTTTGGCACATAGTCGTGTCATGGTCGTCATCGTGGTGTCCTCACGGTGGTGGTTGTGCAGTTCAAAGCGGCCGGCCGATCAGAAGCTGATGCATGGAGAGTGCAGAATGCTCTGGTTCGAGTGTACATTTTTCTTGTTGTCGGTGACTGCCAGGTTTTCTGTGTCCGCGTCGAACAGAGGAGATGCGTGTATCAGTGTATGTACCTTCACCTTGTTGCGATGGATCTTGTGTCGTGCGCTTTGGTATTGGTGGTGTCGTGGTGGTATTGGCGATGCGTTTTTACTGTCTCATCATCATGCATATATAATAATATAACGATAATTCTGAGAAGCAGCCGTTCGTCACGCTCCGTTGCTGGCCACGACTCCGGCCCAACGACTGTCTCTTATCTGCTGCGTCCACATGTCTCGTAACTATTCTAAAAAAAAACTCACCTCATTGCAGCGCCGTGATAGCGCTCCACGACCGCACTCCACCGCGCCTTCCTCTCCATCGCACCTCCGCTCCGCCGGTCGACATCTCCACTGCGTCCAAGCGCGACAGCCGATCTTTCTCCATCTCCACTGCACTTCTCGTCCACCGCGGCATTCTCCACCAGACCTGTTGTGGCGTTCTCCACTGGAGCGGCGAGCTCTACACCGGTGAATTCCATAAGCCGACGAGCCTCCATTTGCAAGCAGCAAGGAGATGTTGCACTGGAAGAGCATGTTGCAAGCCTATGTTTCAAGTATTTCATATGTTTCATATGTATGTTGCAAGCGTTTTATATGAATGTTGCAAAAGTAGATCGGGATGTTGCATTTGCATATGTTGCAATGGTTGTACACGCATGTTGCAAACTTCGATTATGTTCTCAATGTTTCATCTGTTTTCAGACGTACGTTGCAAGTGTGTTTATTTGGATATTATGTGTTTATTTGGGTGTGTTTCAAACATATGTTGCAAGTGTTTTATCTGAATGTTGCATATGTTTTACGATGGTTTCATATGTTTTTGCAAGTGTTTCAGATGCATGTTACAAGTGTTTCCATCTGTCTTCAGACGTACATTGCAAGTGTTACATCTAGATGTTTCAAAAGTAGGTCGGGTGTTGCATCTCCCTCTTTTCGCCTTCTGCTGCCTCATCTCAGTGTCTCCTCCTCTCGGCACCGGTTGGGCATCTGAACTAGAGGCGCAGGCGGGTGCTGCCCCCTTTCCCTCTTCTCGATGCTAGTGACGTTCGGGACAGCGCGGGCCCCCGCGTGAGGCTCACGAAACGGAGTGCAGGCATGGGCGTCTAGATGAGGGCTCTGTCCGGACATCGGTCACTAGCAATGCCGAAAATATAATGCACACAAGCATCATCTTCGTTGTTGCCTCGTTAAAAACCTTACTACATGATAAACATGAGCAAAACTCACCAAACAAGAAATAGTACAACAGATGGATGCCTTGGGGACAAATCATGATCATCTAGTACTAGTAGATCATATCATTATGGAGGATTTTCTAAATCCTGAACTTGAGAAACATGAGGAAAACACTCTCTTCTCTATAGGAAATTAGGAAGTGTATGCAATAGACTCAACAAACTGCATGGTATGGCAAGGGTCATTCCGTGATACCAGCCCCGTTTTACTTCTGGAACAGCACGGTAAGAATACGAAAAACACAATCAACAAAAACCCATTTAATTTACTTTCTACAAGAAGATGCAATCATGCATGTTGCAGTTGTGCTGCATACAACACAAACCAGCAAGCACACAAGCATAATCATTTATTGATTCATCCATGTTTAGTTTTACAATAAGCACACCAAAGCAACAATCATGAGAGCAAACTTAAAACAATCTGGCAAGTGGATCACAAGCCACAGCAGCACACCACACACGAGGGGAGCAAATACAGCAAGCAGCGGAAGCTAGCCTCTTATAAGGCATTCCAAAAATCTTGGAGAGTCAAAACATCTTAAGTTTGACCAAAATTATAGAGAAAATTACAAAAATTTATAACATCAAATAGGTATACTACGAAAATATAATTAATGAAGAATCTAATTATACTTAATTGGTGTCATAAATATTATTATCTTATTATATAAATTTGGTCAAACTTGAGATCATTTAACTCTCCAAGATTCTTGGAATGCCTTATAATTTAGGATGGAGGGAGTATTTGTTTGGCTCTACTGCTCAGAGTAGAGGTCCATCTGTATCGCGCCATCTTATATCCCAGAGAATAAGATGTCACGACTCATGACAGTACTCACTGACAAACCAAAAAGAAGCAATCCAATGCAACGCATTGCAGGTTGATCTAGACAAGATGCAGGCCATAATATAATGACAACAAGCATATATAGGCATGCATCCGTCCTTGCAAAGTTCAACTGACCAAAAGCAGGGGAGGAATTAATGGCAGCAGGCGAGACCCAAGCAGAGTAGTATCACGGTCTGTGTAGAGAAGAGAGACGACGCAGGAGCAAGCAGAGTAGTAGGCCTTGCTTACATTACCTAGCTGCAGGAATGACGAGGAGAGAGATCCATTTTATTCAGTGTTCATTTACACATAGAAATACTAGAAACTAAAGTGTAGGCTACTGGGATCACACATACCCCTGTTAATACGTACCTCAAATGAGCACGGAGCCCCTGAGCAAGGTCTTCTTGTAATGCTGCGGGTGGGTCAGCTCGTACTTGGAACGGTGGTGCAGCCCATCCCACTCGAGGCTGTGCTCCCACTCGAGCATGTCCCACCATTCTTTCTCGCAGTCACAATGCACCTTCTTACGTCTGAACCAGACAAATGGTAGGCGCCTAAGGCTCCAGCAACCCCGGATCTTGATTGTCTCAAGCGAGGGCGTATAGATCCTCCGTTGCCCGCAGATGCCCCCTGTAGCATGGGCAGCTTATGTAGGTGGACGTGCTTTAGGCTGGGTAATTTCACCTCACGCTCGTGGCTGTAGACATCGAGGTACCCATCGTACAAGGAGAAGACCTCCCTGAGAGCACCACACCACATGATCTCGAGAGTCTGCAAGTTGTTTAAACCAATGTAGATCTAGGTGTGATAACCTCCGGTCGGCCGTGTTACCAACATGGGGAGTACATATATCAGCCGGGGGCAAAAGTCCAGGTGCAACATTTCCAAATTCCTAAATGACATGGAATCAAAATTAAACGGTGCGGGTTTCGTAGTTCAAGGATCGGTGTCACCCAATTCCATATGCAATCTATACTATAATTGAACACTTAAATTATACTTGGTCCACCCAATAAAACATCCCCGCTGAAAACCTTCGACCATTATGCACCTAGAAAAATGTACACATCAATCCACCTCCATTAAAATCAAGAGCTAATAAAACCCCTACACCAAAACCGATGATCACGATTGGACGTGGCAAGCCAGGCTTCTCACCCCGTCTTCTCAACCCCGCTCTCTCACACGCCGCACACCGCGACCTCACACGCCGCTTGAAGCCATCCCCGATTAAAAAAAAAAAGAAGTTCGAAACCTTCCCTGCCGCCGCCGCTTCGATCGCCCATGCCCTTCGCGGAGTGGAGGAGGAAGCCGCATGGAGGATCTCCTGGCCCGTGGCGTGCCAGCGAACCCCACCACGCAGACCGCCCGCACCCACGCCCTTCACGGAGGGGAGGAGGAAGCCGCGACGCCGTTCGAACCTGCGGGGCCGCCGCCGCCGCGCCAATGCCCTTCGCGGAGGAGGGGAGGAAGCTGCAGTGCCTGGTGTGTGCCTCCCGGGTCTCCACCGCCGATACGACGCCTCTGGACGTACGGAAGGCGAAGGCGTACCCGTATGTCATGGCGCTTCACTGCCGCAGCAAGCGGAAGCCCGGCGGCTGGCGGTGCGGAAGCCGGGCGAGGACGACTGGCGGCCGCCGCCAAAGGCAGACGACAATGACCGGCGGCAGGTCGACCTCGACGCCCCGCAGTAGGGCAGGTCGACCTCGACGCCCCGCAGTAGGGCAGGCGAACAACTCCGGCCGGCGGGAGGCACGCAAGCCGGACAAAGGACTCCCGACAGCCCAATGGAGGTTCCCCTGTGAACCCTAGACCCCCTCAATTTGTTCTAATGGATTTGGTTTGGTTTGGATTTGTGGCTGTACTAGCTGTAGAATGGTAGCCTGACCATGAATTGGTGCTACTCCAATTCATCTTCGCACAATTGATAGGATTGAAAGTCAATAAATGAATACAGATTTTTAGTCACAATTTAGGATCCTGTTTTTTATATTTAGATTTATTCTATGTATTTCTCGGTCCTCTAGAGTACAATACTACAGATTAAACGTTTCATGTTTTTTTTGTACTTACTAGATCATAAAGTGCCTTTACATATAATAATTTTCTGTTTTTGCTAAATCTCACTTCTGCCCATGCTCAGTTCTGTTCACTTCGGTATCCTTTTCACTACATAGTGATTCATTGGTTGTCCTCTGGTTTGTATATCAACCTGCACAATTATTATTTCAAGAGATATATGTTTCAAGTTGACAAAATTGAGTGACTGTTGGTGCATATATTTCAAGAGGAGATATGTTTCAAGCGGACGCCTGGCGGCAGTCGTGGAGCACGGACGTCCGGCGGAACACAATTTTGCTGGTATATTATCAGGGCTCAACTTAATAACAAATGGAACCATACTGCCCCACCTTTTACTCAATTTTCTGGGTTTCTTATTTTAAAACGGAGGGTTTAGTTTACGTTTCATTTGCATTGCTCAATTGTTCCGCTTCAAAATTGTACCCCAGCATAATTAATACTACTAAGCACTATATATATCCTGCAAAACTGATTGAATTTCTGTTGTGTAACATCCGTGATGTTAAGAAATAATTAAAATGTGATAATGATGCATCATCAAGCATAAGTATCAAGTATTATGCCATAAATACATTCATATTGCAATAATAGTTATCATATGTTGCATATGTAATGTTGCCATATGACATGTTTCCTATGTTTATTTGTCATGTTCACATATTGCAAATCTGATATTTTAGTTAATTCCATGAAATGATGGCATGTTGATACATTAGGTTCTTTATGAATTTATATTTGAGAATTGGCTTAAGCAAATAAAGTTTTGTTTAAATAAAAGTTGTAGTGTTAAATGTGCTTCATAATATGGGATCAAGGCTTGATAATAATTTGTAAGTCAAACATGTTTAAAATGGAGCTTCAAGTTTGAGTTTAAATTTGGAATCCAAAACTTGTCACAAGTTTTCCGAGTCGAATTTGAATTCAAATTTGGGGAATTATTAAAAGATTTTTAAAAGTCAAATTGGTCAACCAAGAGTGGCATTTGGTCAAACATGTGATGCTTGACTCAATGATGCCTTTGGGTGATGGTGTGATCACTAAATAATCACTGATTAATAGAGTATCAGGTTTCAATTTGAAATCTTTCCGAAAACCCTAAAAAGGCAAAACCCTGATTTTACCCCTTTTTGATTAATTCAAAATATAAGCAAAATTTGGGAAAAAGTGTAAAACCAAGTTTGTAGATCTTTTCAATGGCTACAAGTTTGGTGTTTTGAGTTTTTAAAGTTTCAGTGTAAAATTTGGAGTAATTTTGAAAAGATTCAAATCTAAAATTTGACCCCTTTTCATCTTCCCTTTCCAATTTCAAAATGGAGGCATAATTTGAAAATGTTTTGAATAGAAAAATTGTAGGTCTTACCTAGATGTACAACTTTGGTATTTTGAGTTTTTGAAGTTTCAATATAAAATTCAAAGTAATTTTGGATTTACAGATTTTCAGAAAATGTCCCCTTTTCAATTCAAATTCAAATTTCAAAATCTAGTCCGAATTGAAAAATATTTATATTGAGAAAGTTGTAGAACTTTAAAAATTGAGCAACTTTTGTATTTACAGATTTTCAACTTTTATAGAAAATTTGAAAGTAATTTACAAAATGGAGTCAGTGGTAGTTTTGTAAATATTTCAAAATTCAACCAACCGCATGCCGCCACCTTCCGCCGTCACCGGCGATGTTCCAACCGCTTCCAGGCCCGTCCGCGATCGCCAGCTGCTGCCTCGTGTGGTCAGTTCGCCCCGCGTGTCGCCATCGCGTTGCTCAACCATCCCTATAACGCCCAGAGGGTCGGCCGCCGTGTTTTCTTTCTCTTCCTCTGCTTCGCCGCCGCCCCTGCATTCTCGCTCCGCAGCTCACCGCCGTTGCGTTTGAGTCGTCTCCAGCCAAGCTACGAGTACTACCGCATTCGCCTCGCGCCCACGCACTTGCTCAGCCAGCTCGCACCGCCCAATTTCGCCCGGAGCACCCGTACCGCCACCTCCTCCTCTGTCTCCGGTGCCTGAACGCCGCCGCAGCCACCCTACCGTCGGTCGCCGTGCTCCGCCCTGTCCTCGCCTCAATCAAGGTGAGCCACAGCACCGCGCTGAGCTTCTGAAGCTGACTATGTCTTCCAGTTAGCCCCGCTCGGCTCCTTGTCGTCGGCGCGGTCTCGCCACCCCGCCAAGGCCGCCATGGCCGTGGACGAGCCTCCTCCGATCCCTAAATCACCTAACCGGCTAGCTAGTTAGATGCGTCGGATCGTGGAGGTCGTGTAGGCGCCGTTGCCGCCGCCGGCGACCTCGCCGCCAGCGAGTTCCACGGTTTACCCACCGGCGGGGGCGCGGTCAAGGCCGGCTGTGGGTCGGGTTTGACCCGGCCCCGCATGTCAGCCAGTGTGGCTGGCTGTGTGCGGGTGTAAAATAGTGTTTTTTATCATTTCCGAATCTCAGAAAATGCTATATAGTGTTGAAACTTGTTTATTTCTTAACAAAATAATTAGAGCTGCTAAAATCATGAAAATTTTTATGTAGCTTTGTCATACTGTGATCCATGTAAGAAAAATATTAAATGTCAATTTTGATTACTTTTTGTATGTTAATTAATTAGCTCAATTAATTATTAAATGCAACTTCCATGAATTTTAGTAATTGAAATAAAAGTCCAAAAATTATGAAATTAATTGTGGTACTGTTTTAGGGTAAGACTAATCTATAGAAAAAGTTTGGGCTTAAGTGGACAAAATTGATTTTATTCTTAATTTCTGTCTTAATTAATTAATTAAACATGTGTTTAACTTGATAATTTAGGATTTTGTGTGACTTTGGATTGATTGTTGACCTTGGATCATTAACATGTGATGATCCATGGCATCTTATTGAGTTGCTTGAGTTCACGATTAACTTGTTAATAAGTTTTGTTAATGATAATTAATGTGTTTAACATAGATCATTAATAGTTAATGATTTCTTCTGTAAGTAATTAGTAGTCTTGTGATAGACTTATTTGTTATTAGATGCAACCTCTTGGGTAAAAACAAAGTTATGGTTAGTTAACCTTTAAATTAACCTTGTTGGCTTGTAATTGTATCGCGAAGGAAAGTTGTACTCAAGTAGATGACTAATGTTTATCCTTTCTAAATGTCTCTTATATGTTATGCTTTGTTTATCATCATGCATCATGGCATGAATTCCATCATATTAAGCCTCGCATCATTTGTATACGTATAGTTTCTACGAGAGTGTTTTGGATCGAGTCGATCAAGCTTCGGAGAAGGTGATCCACCAAAGGTGTAGTGTCTTTTGGAACTCTATGAGGGAAAACTAACTTCTCTACAACGAAGGCAAGCCCCGGACATACAACCAATCTTCTGTTTTTAAATGCTTTATTACACCTTAAGTCTAGTGTAATGTGCATTATGTTAGTAGGAGTTGGTTGATACCGTTGCTGTATGATTATCTTGATCTACATTTATATCCAGATGATATCCCACTAGTATGTGTAGGTCGATCCCTTATGCTTAGTAATGCTTAGACTTCGGTAGAAGTCGAATGGTGATTTCATCGTTCGCGAGAAACAGGTTTACCTTTGTTTCTCCTGACCTAATGATGGGTCATGAGAGCATATGAATATGAATATGGTAATATTAAGCTGAGACCGGACGAGTAACTTGCATTGGGAAAGGAGTCTCAATGTAGTGTTTCCATCTGTGTCGATTAAGGACCGTACCGTTGATTGAATTGTGTGCGTCGAGACTTTGCAACTGGCCACATGCTCCGGTAAGCATAAGACCTCGGTAATGTCAACATGTGAACAGCCAACCGCGCACTGGAAGTGGAGAGATGGCGAGAGTAGTGTGTACCCTCATAGCCAATGACTGGATTGGAGGTGTACTGTACTATCGGGTGGCGCTGGACCCGATCACGTTTTGGAGGATTCGAGTGAAGGTTGATTTATGTAGGTTAGAGTCCTACATATCTTGTGTGGTTAGGGATCCCCAGCTGGGTATAATCGATTCGAATCGTCGCTGCTCCTCGGTTATGGAGACTCGATTCTCTGTTCATCATCGTAGTTAATAATGGTACATGGTGATTATGAAAATGAGGCAAAGAGATAAATATGAGATGTGATGCTTAATACAACTGATTGAGATAGAATAGGTGCAAATCTATCTATGATAAGCTTCACTAAAATTGATGCTAAAACTTGACTAAAACATTGAAAGTAAGGATCCACTTGTAGTAAGCTTTTCTGCAAAACTCCTCTTTTCTAGCTCTACTACTTCCCTTAAAGCCAGTATATCCTTGGAGTCTTTTCTTTTCGTCGAGTAAGTCTTGCGGAGTACAATTGAGTACTCGGGGTTTGTTAACCCCTCTTGCAGGTGTTGACTGGTGCTGCTAGTCAGATCATGTCGGTGGGTTCGATATGATCTGGTTATCTTTTCCTAACTTAGGTGCTCTACCTAAGTTGTCTTCTGTAGTTCTACTCGACTTTCGCCATTTAAGTTAAGTTTGTAAAAAGTTAACTTTATCATGATTTGTAAATTTATTGTTATTCTTTCGCACTATGATGTAAAGTTTAGTAACAAATGCTGTAATGTTGTAGTTACTTCTTTGTTGATCCTGTGTGAGTTGTAAAATGTGGATGATTCGGGTTTCCCGAGGACACCCGACAGACTTCTTAAGTTTTGTAGTACACATGTATGGTTGTTAGAGATCTTTAAGATGATGACAAGTACATGTGGGCTATATTATTTAGGAGGTTCTGCCACATGCTGCGGTTCTGCAAATTGAACTCATACACTATATACTACTCTTTCTTTCTTTCCGACTCTTGTATATCTTAAATTTCAGCACTTGGAGATATATTCTTGGCGACAGACTCCGGTTTGCAACTTGCACGTAAGGGCTCAACTTCTCACTCTTTACAATTTGTTAGATAATTAATTAATGTTATTTTGGTTTGTTAATTTTTGAAGCACGGATTACATATTGATTGTACCAAAGATATTGACATGACGCCACTCTGCTTGGATATGAGGCACTGACAATGGCTACTAAGTTTGAAAAAGTGCAAACAACGCCACTGAGTGATGGAGTCCTACCTGGATTATAAGTCAGATATTGATAGAGTAAATATTCTTTGACTACTCTAAATTCCACGTGCTTTGGCTTTAGCATGTTGTATGGTTTAGGAGAGAGTGAAGCAAATTTCAGGATACTGCTAAAAGTAGCTGGGAGGGACCTTATGCCTTCTTTGATATTACCTTCTTTCATCTCACAGTCAGTTCAAGTACCTTGGGCGGTGAAGAAGTTTCAGGTATGCAATGCTTATAGCATCTTTCCACTTTTTTTCCTTGGGTCATATTAAAGCCTGTTTGTAATTTGTCAAAATTCAAAACTAGGGTTCTGGATGCATTACCACACATATTAAGGTTAATTCTTCACAAGATTCCGCACGCTTCTGACTAGCTGACTCACCATGCAGAGGGAAATACTGAAGAGAGCAAGAAAAGAGGAGTACAGCATTATATTAACAGTCTCCTTTGAGTAATGAGCATTGTCATCGATTCAGCTTTACTTCTTTCCATAATGCTACTATGGCAATATATAGGTAACATTTAGTGGTTACTACTAATTTAAGTTCCATACAAATTCAGAGGGCCAGTTATGCTAACCTGAATTGATGGCTGCATCTGGTTTTCTACTGCTCTCCCCTTTTCTGAGAATTGGCTGCTCACATCCATTGGAGATGCACACCACGTGTACTGAATTACCCATTAAGGTGGAGCTGGTTCCCGTGAGTTGGCATGATATGGGTCAATTGAAGCCAAAAAGGCGCAATAGTGTGCTGCTGCTCTTTGATTCAGGTATTATCCATGCCATACTTTATTAGTGGTCATTGTTGTTGACCAAAATTTCTTTATTCAACACTTCATAATGACTAATGCGATTCAAATTCTTAACCCATGGCCCAAACACAGAGTCACAGACTTGGATGGCGGTGGGAAGCCAAACTGTGTCGTAACAGTGTCATAACTAGCGTCAGCGGCAGTTGCATATCTTTTGCAATTCTTTGGATTTGATGCTAATGGTTCATCCATTCATCTTGAGCAACACGCCAACATGTGAGTTGTGTATCTCTTTCTTCATTTCTCTTATAATTTCTCAATCTGTATCCAAAATATTCAAGATACGTGAAACCACTGAAATAACACAGCCAGAGAACATGCTATCAATAGCCAGTGTCTTGCATAGGTACTGATACTGCATGTGCAATTTCTCCCAAGAGTGCAACTTCTGGTTTTAGTTTCATATAGATGGGTGTGCTGTACTTTTCTTGTTTTCTCTCAGTTGCTCTGAATTTTCAGTGCACATTTTTATTTTCTATTTATCTATTCTTACTCATTTGTGTTGAGATACTTCCGGTCTCGCTTATTCTATGACTATGTTGATGATCCCTTGTTACCACAGTAAGGATTCTGCAAAAAAGCATGGCTCCTTTTTCCCTTGGGTGTTGTGGGGATTTATCAGGAACTGCAAGAAAGATAGTTATTTTTTAGTCTTTTCTAATCCGGTTTTTGCCCTGCGTATAGTACGTAGTGAAATAGATTTCCACGACTGTTTGGTGGTTAATGGTTGTGATCGTGCAGGTGTGCTTCAGCTATGCAGTTTAGCAGTGTGTTCAGTGCCGGATCCAGACAAAAATCTTGGGGGGGGGGGGGGGGGGGGCTGAACAAAAAGGAGTGCTAGAGCTAGATGAACATGAGTTCATTATATCTATACAGTATTGATGTCGATAAATTTAAATTACCTTGTAATTGTAATTGCAGTTTTGATCATTTCCAAATTTCTAATTAGCTAGCACAAAGATATTGATGCACACAAAAGATGGAATCATCGTTTATATTTTCAGGTCTCTGAAATTCATTAGATTCCCAATGTCTAAATTTACAACAAAAGTACGTAGATATAGAAATAGTGATTGCTAGAACTAATTTTCTACCGATCTACTCATCTACAGAGTCTGGCCACCGAATCAGGTGCTGGGCCAGTTCACTCGATTGCGGGTGTTGGGCCTTCTTGGGCCAAGTTACAGGCCATCAGGCCAAGGGAACTAGGAATAATAGGACGGCCCTTTTAACTTGCTGGCCCAAGTCGTGATTCCTCTGTCGTCTTCAACCTTCAGACATGAATAGCGATGTCAGCTCCTTCGACACAGTATATCCATGGAGGAGATTTCTTAGGGGGGGGGGGGGGGGCTCAGGGGGGGCTATGTGGGCTAGGTGGCGGTAGGGGGGCTTGAGCCCCTCCAGCACCCCCGCTAGATCCGCCCCTGAGTGTGTTTCCACTAGGAAAAGCATGTATGAGCATGAGCCCAGTGAGGAGAGGCAGTGAAGGTTCTTGGAGTGAGAGGACAAGGATTGGGAATTGCTATAGCATCAGGCGCAACAAGGCATTGAGGAAGATGTGTTTTGGTGCAAGGGGTGCTGTGAGCAGCGCTCAGTGTGTGCTCACAGCAGATGCTAGCCTAGACACTCTTGTAAGTTTCATCCTGTCGATAATAGTGTTGATGTTTCGCCAATGCCCTTCGTGGCTCAAACTAAATAGAAGCTCTTGCTGCCAATCATTGAATTGGTATTAGCTCAGAGGAAATAACAATTAGTTTGTAGGCACAAACCTATTGAGCTTGGAGTGTTGAGAATTGACTATGTGAGTATTCCTATATAGTCTTTATTTCTCTCTTTTCCCCAGATGCATGCAGCTCTATGAATAAATGTGTTCTTTCCTGTTACATTATAGGTACTTCTCATTTACTGGTGCGAAGGAAGTGATGTACCAGTATCACAGTCGGTCAAGGAGTAAGCTGCTTCCGCTTGAGATAATAGTAGTGTTTCTGATTATTGTTATCAAGGGTTATACAGACCATGCACATCTCATTTTCAGTTTCAGCATGTCAGTTGGTGATGTATGGTCAAAGAATTATTTTCATGGATTATTATATATACATGGTCATATACAATTGCGTGACACTTAAACTATAAAAAAATATCATCATTTGGTTGTTTTCATGTGTATTTCTAAAATGAAGCCGTGGCGTTAGCACATGCACTGTACTAGTATGCTTTAAGGAGGCGTGACGCCCAGAATGTCTTCAGGCTGCCGAAGTGGTGCATAGTAGTACTTCCTTGTAATTGGGGAGCGGTGAAGACACATTCCATATTGGGGCACCGCTCGACTCGGCACCAATTTAGACGATTCCATACTGAAGACAACGTAGGTGCAGGGAATGGGATGCTAGTGATGGATAAGCTGTCATGCACGTGCAGGATCACAGCAATATCACAGACAATATCAGGTATAGTTACTTCACCCTCTTGCATTGGTTTGGTCCTCCTCACCTGGTGGTGGTCTTGTATGTGCATGTAGGTGAAGCCGGTGGGATAGAAGGCTTCCGGTGATTTTGCAGTGCGCCGACATGTGGACCCCCGCCATATCTTCCGCACGAGTCCTCTCCCTGCTCCGTAGCCATCAATCTCTATCTCTATCTACAACTAAAAAGAATCGTGTGTCAGAGCAACTCCAACAGTCTGTCATTCCCTCCTCCCCATCCTTCATTTTTTTGGCAAATTGAGGAAAAACACACTCCAATAGTTTGCCATCCTTGCTCCCCATATTTCCCAACTTTGCAAATCTCCCTACCGAGCGCGAATATATCCGCGCGAGTCACGAGCGCGCATCCTGACTCCGCACGCGCCGCCGGCTTCTTCCCGCACCCGCAAAGGCCTTCTTCCCGCCCGCGCAAAGGGGTTCTTCCCACGACGGCGATCCACCTCTCTTGTATGTGAACATGAGTTGCATTCTGCCGGCGGACACCATCAACGAGGGCGGCTGCTAGGGTTCAGGTATGGCCGGTGTTGACATTAATTAACGCAATTGTTAAATAGCAACGGCGCTAAAATGCATGGTAATAAATTAACATGTCTCTAAATACTAGTCACATTTTATATTTACCTATACTTCTTAGCATGGAACTAGATTGTCATCCCTAATAAATAAAGCTTAGAAGTATATAAGTGGCACTCTAATTTTATATGACTAGACAGAAATGTAAATGATATAAAGATATGATCAATTAAGATTAAGAATAATTAAGAACATATGCAAGCAGACAGATAATTATACCATTCTAGCATTTTACCTAGAGTATTACCAGGTTGTTATTTATAATTTTACCACTGGGAAGGTCTAACTAAACTTCTATCTAGAGTATTGATAAACTTTATATTCATGATAAAGAGAGTAAACCAATATTATGCACTCTTACTCAATAACAGGGATAAGTCACATGATTATGTATATGTATATGTATATGTATATGTATATGTATATGTATATGTATATGTATATGTATATGTATATGTATATGTATATGTATATGTATATGTATATGTATATGTATATACATATACATATATATACATATACATATACATATATATACATATACATAGATGTATATACATATACATAGATGTATATACATATATATGTATATACATAGATGTATATATATACATAGATGTATATGTATATGTATATGTATATGTATATGTATATGTATATGTATATGTATATATATGTATATGTATATGTATATATGTATATGTATATGTATATATGTATATCTGTATATATGTATATATGTATATCTGTATATATATATATATATATATATATATATATATATATATATATATATATATATATATATATATATATATATATATATATATATATATATATATATATATATATATATAGGTAATGATCCGTCGTCATAAATAAATAAGTAGATACACTCTGAGCTCCCTAACTATTACTAATAACGTAATCCAATTAGAATATTAGAGGAATAATTCTTAAGTATTCAAGTTACATGTCAAGCTATTACAACTAATAATCACCGTCAAGTAATACTACCATATGTCTCAACCACAATGGATCCATGAACAAGAGAAGTTGAGTTCAGAAACCTCTGATATACGAATATATCCTTAACCGGACAATGCTGCTCTACCAATAATCCACTACACAGGGGGACTATAGAGGCCTCAATGGGCCTATAAAAGTCATACCCACGATCTACCACACGACCCTGAACAACTGGAGGCATCCGCAGATATGCAAAGCATTTAAACACCACGCTTACATAATGCATACCACTCATCTTATAGCCAAATAGACGAGCGCTATACGAACATGTGATCGAACTAAATAGCAACTTAACTATACTAGAATTGCAGTAGACAATGAACGATGCATTCAAGAACGTAATAAAGATGAAGAATAATGTTGACATTGCAATAATTGTGTAAAGACAGAATTACAATAAGAGCGGAGAACTAGAACATTACCAAAACTCCACGCTCACCAACGATCGGGAATCCAAGCTAGGTTGACTCAGCTTAACATCCTCTAGACCTGATCTAACTATGCTAAAGCTATGAACTAGAGGAACTCTTATGATCTAGGGTTTCTAGCTCCGGATGAACTGATCTTCAAATGACTTGATGCCTTGAGGGGGTCTGTCCCTATATTTATACCCTGGTAGGACACACACGAGCCATTGGATCAAACCGACTTCACGTAGGGCTAGGATTGATCCTCAAGGTCGGTAGAAGAATACTCCAGAAGCTCGTGGAAGGGGGAGAAGGGGGTGGCCGCCCGGCCACCCCCTGGCCGGTCGGCCCCACCTGGCAGGCACTCGGCCTCCACTTCATTCCGGTGCCTTCTGGGATCTTCTATATATACTAGTATTTATCTCACGGTGAAATTCCAAAAATTCTTTTAATAATTAGGTATCTCTCTCCACTTTTCTGCATAACTCCCTGCAAACATTAAAATTCAACAAAGATCGTGGAATTCGTCAGATAATACCCTAGTCTTCTATGTTTTCATGTATTTTGACAATTCTCTCATGTTTATTTCACTATATATTGTTGACGTTAATGACTGTCAACAGCCGGTCTTTGTTTTTCGATTCCGCCGGATGGGTTTGGATAGGGTTTCGGGTTTCGACGTGGTGGATTGTAGACGTGCGTTGTACTGAGGTGGTGCAGGTGTCGTCGGGAGGAGCAGCTGCGGCGACAGGTGACCGTGGTCTGGTGGCGCTGTAGAGGTGGTGCGCGGAGGCAGAGAATTGGAATGGCATGTGGTGGTGTCCGGCGGCAAGGGCGGCGACGGCGGCGTGAAAGTGGTGGGCGCACGGGAAGGTGACGGTGTGGTGGCAGTGCTGGCCCTCGTAGGTGGTGATGACGACGGAGGGGTCGTCGAAGGAGCGCTCCACCTGATTCTTCACCATGCACTTGCTGTTGGTGCACCGGTAGTAGCTCCTGCAGGTGCATCACATCCATAGATTAATTTTAGAGTTCAATTTTCAGAGCTTCATCGATCAGATGCAGATGCATGCATGTATCATCAGATCTGCTGTCCCTTTTTTTTGTTAGTTTAATCCACACATCAGTTGTATATTCATGAGGTACTATATTGTAACATCCCAGATGTTAGGAAACAATTAAAACTTGATCATAAAGCATCATCAAGCATAAACATCAAATAACATGCCATAAATGCATTCATGTTGCACATGTTATTTTAGTCATGTGGCATATGTTGCGTGTGTTATATGTGTTGTATAAGAAATGTTTCCCATGTAAGTTTTATATGTTGCACATGTTCCGAATACCCTATTTATGTTGCAAGGAAATGTTTCAAGTATAGTTTTAGAATGTTTCATGTTTCATACACATGTTTCACATGTTTCAATAGTAATCTGATATATTGTTTTTACTAGTATGATTAATATGTTAATAATTTCATGTTGCTTATCACATGAAATAATGTTTTATTAGGGATAAATAATTAATCATGTTTTAGTTAAAAAGAATAATCAATTGAATTCAAAATCCTGATTTCCGGAAAACCCCGTTTTACCCCTTCTTGTGTAATTAAAAATTTAAGAAAATTTTACTTATCAAAAAAAAGAAAATTTTGGGGGTGAGCCAAAAAGAAAAGTTGTAGAACTAGTTTTGTTGTACAACTTTGGTTTCTGGAGTTTTCAAAGTTTTAGTGTAAAATTTGGAGTAATTTTGAAAAGCAAATCTCTAATTTGACCCTTTTTCATTTCCCTATTCCAATTTTAAAATAGAGGCAGAATTTGGAAATGGTTTAAAAAGAAAAGTTGCAGGTCTTACCTAGATGTACAACTTTGGTGTTTTGAGTTTTCAAAGTTTCAATGCAAAATTTTGAATAAATTTGAAAAGATGCAAATCCCAAATTTGAATTTCAAACTCAATTTCGAAAGTAGGCATAATTGGGTGATAGCCCAATTATGAAAGTTGTAGATCTTCAAAAGTTGCACATTTTCTATTTTTACAGATTTTCAAGTTTTATTCAAAAATGTAAAGTAATTTTGAATTTTCTGAAATCCTAAAAGTGCTCCCATTTGAATTTGATTTCAAATTTCAAAAAAAATTCAAAATCTGAGTTTGGTCAAAAAGAAAAGTTGGAGATCTCGAGAAGTTTAACAACTTTCGTTTTTGGAGATTTTAAAGTTGCTATGTAAATTTAGGAGTAATTTGAAGAAAACAGAAAAAGAATAAATGAGGTGGTTTTAGCTGCTACAGTAATTTCGGTGAGCAGCCTGCTTGCTTGGTCACCGCCGACGGTCTTCTCGCCCCTTCCCGCGCCTAGCCACGCAGCTGCCCACCTGCTGAGCTCGTGAAGGTCCTGGCAAGCTCACAGCGTCGCGTCCTCGCTTATAAAAGCTCAAGTTGCCGCCCAGCTCGTCCTTTCTTTTTCTCTCTGCCGCCGTGGTACAGTACCACCGCGCCGGCAAATTCGCCGCCGTCATGGTACCTCCGCTCGCTCCATCTTGCAGCTAGAATCGCATAGTCCTTGCGCGTAATTTGCGACTGGTTGCGATACCTCTACCAGTCAGAGCTGTCCGTGCGCCGGAGTTTCACCATGGCCGCTCGCCATCGCCGCCGAGAGCAGCTCACCGTGGCCAGCCACCTCGGGATGCCCTCTCTCTCTTCTCTTCCGTTTTGCACTTAGCTTGATGTCGTGGTGCTCATACGTTATCCGGTTGCTTATTTCCTCCTCAGGAGCTACTGGAACACCGCGCCGCCGCCAGTTGCCGCCGCCGTGTGCGCCATCGACGCCGGTAGCCGTGTCTATCCCTCCTCTGCTTCAACCGGTTGGCTTTTCGTGTTGTGGTGACCTTCACTGACTTTCCCCGAGCCTTGTCCCGGCCAATCACGGCCTGAAGCAGCCGGTTCGCCGCCGTGCCACGGTCCTCTGCTCGGCCGGTCCGCCATGGCCGCCGGAGAGCACGGGCCAGCCTTTTTTTTTCCGTTCAACTGTTTCCTCTGGATGGTGCGCGGGGTCATGGCGAGTGCGTGGGTACCTTCGCCGTCACCGGCGGGTTCACCGTCGGCGAGGGATCGCTGTCTCACCGTCGGCCGGCCGCGGCCGGTGCGTGTTGGACAAGAGCCGCTCGTGACTGTGTGCTGGGCCGACTCGGGCCTGGTCGGGGGGAAGGAGGGAAGGGCTGGGTTGAATCGGCTTTTGGGCCTCGGCTGCAACTTAGGCCAACTCAGGCCGGATTGAGGGAAAAGAGAGAGGGAGAGAGTGGGCTGCCTGCGTTGGGCCGGCATGGTTCGAGGAAGAAGAGGCCTGTTCTTCTTTTCCTTTTTCTGAAAATACTAATAAAACTGAACCTTGTAAAATTTGTATTAAAATAAATAGACATGATAAAATTATTAAATAATTTGTGTAGCTCTTTTATGATATGCTTGACATGAGAAAAATATGAAATGGTCATTTCAGTACTTTTAATATGCTTTAAAAATTAGCTCTTTTAATTAATAAATGAACCTTCTATGATTCTTAGAAGCTAAAATATTAATCCAAAAATTATGAAATTTGTTTTATAGCTATTTAATGATAATACTAACCTTCACAAAAAGTTTGGTGTCAATTGGATAACTTCTAATTATGTACTTTATTTCATGCCTTTTATTTATTATGTTTATATGATTAGAATAAATCATAATTTAGAGTTTGTGTGACTTTTGGATTGATTGTTGACCTTGGGTCATTAACATGTGATGATCCAGGGCGTCTTATTGAGTTGCTTGAGCTTACGATTAACTTGTTAACTAGGATTTGTTAATGATATTTCATGTACTTAATCAAACTCATTAGGGTTAACCACTTAATGAACCCTAGTTGTAATACTAGTTAGTGTCATCAACTTAGGTCATTAATATTTACTAACTTACTTATGTTACTACTTAGTGGTCTTGTGGTAAAATTACTTGTTATTAGATGCAACCTCTTGGGTAAAAAGTAAAGTTAAATAGTTTTCTTAACAACATCTTAAGGTGATTAAAGTTGTTTAATAATTCTGTTGGATTGCAACTGTACCGCGAAGGAAAGTTGTACTCAAGTAGATAACTAATGTTTATCCTTTCTAAATGTCTCTGGTATACTATGCTTTGTTCATCATCATGCATCATGGCATGCATTCCATCATATTAAGCACCGCATCATTTTTTATACGTGTAGTGCTTACGAGAGTGTTTGGATCATGTTGATCAAGCTTCGGAGAAAGTGATCCACCCGTGGTGTTGGTGTCAAACTTGACTTCTACGAGAACTAACCACCGCTGCAACGCAGGCAAGCCCCGGACATATAACCACTCTTCTATTTTATAAATTCTTTATTACACTTAGAGTCTAGTGTAATGTGCATTAAGTTAGTAGGAGTTGGTTGATACCATTGCTGCATGATTACCTTGATCTACATTTATATCCAGATGATATCCCACAAGTATATGTAGGTCGATCTTTTATGCTTAGTAATGCTTAGACTTCGGTAGAAGTCGAATAATATTTTTTTGATCACTAGAACAGGTTTATTCATTGCTTCTCCTGACCTAATGACAGGTCATGAGAGCATGTGGAAATGAATATGAGAATGAACTTGAGACCGGATGGGGCATGGGAATCGTCATTGGTGGTTGGTCCCGTCTGTGTCGATTAAGGACCGTCCGTTGTTGGCCCTCGAGTTAAGGAGTTTTGGATAGTACTAGTCACATACCCAAGGATGGGTAAGCCTTACTTCGGTTATTCCATCATGAGAACGTCTAACCTCGCACTAGGAGTGGAGAGATGACGATAGTAGCGTGTACCCTCGGGGCTAGAATTGGGCCGGGTTCGAGGAGTATTGTGCTCTCAGGTGGCGATGGACACGTTCTGGTTTTGGGCGACACAAGTAAGAGTTGATATATGCAGGTTAAGGACTTGCATATGTCGTATGGTTAGGAAGCCCCAGCTGGGTAGATCAAGTGGTTCGAATTATCATTGCTCCACGAGAAAGGAGTCTTGACTGTGCACCAACATCGTAGCAACAACTGAAACATGGTTACTATTGGACTTGAGATAGAAAAGAAGTGAATAACTGGTGTAATGCTTATATTAATGATTGAGATAGATATAGGTGCAAAAGTTAGCTATAATTAGATTATACTAAAATTGGAGCCAAAACTTATTTAAAAGTTTGAAAGTAAGGATCCACTAGTAGTAAGCTTTTCTGCAAAACTTCTCTTTTCTAGCTTCACTACTTCTCTTAAGTCAGCATATCTTTGGAGTCTTTTCTTTTGGTCGGGTAAGTCTTGCAGAGTACAATTGAGTACTCAGGGTTTGTTAACCCTGTTGCAGGTGTTGACTGGTGTTGTTAATCGAGGTCATGCCGGTGGGCTCGATATGATCTGGTTGTCCTCTCCTGACTTAGGTGCTCTACCTAAGTTGTCTTCTGTAGTTCTACTCGACTTCCACAATACAAGTTAAGTTTGTAAAAGTTAACTTAATCATGATTTATAAATTAATTATTGTTATTCTTCCGCACTCTGATGTAAAGTTTTGTTACAAATGTTGTAATGTTGCAGTTACTCCTTTGTTGATCCTAGTATGAGTTGTCAAATGTAGTTGAATCGGGATCCTACGAGGGCACCCGACAGATCTTCTTAGGTTATCTGGTGTACATGCATAGTCATCAAAGGTCTTAGGGACAATGATAAGTGCATGTGGGCCATATAATTTAGGAGGTTGAAAGGTCCTAGATGGCTAGAGGGGGGGTGAATAGCCTATAAAAATTCTACAATAAACACTAAGCAAACTTGTTAGAATAACAAACGGCATAAAGCGAGTTTTGCTTAGCCTACGGTAGTGATGCAAGCCTCTTAACCACAAGTCTAGTAGATTATGATCTCTAGTTCACACAAGGGCTAAGTCACTAAACTTACACTAGAGAGCAAGCTAACAACTACTAGCAAAGGCTAACACTAGAGCTACACAAGATAACTAGCAAATGTAAATATGAGAGAGAGGATTGTAAATCTTATACCGACGGTGGAGTGAAGATGTTGTCAATCACCAAGATGATATACAATCAATCAATATTGACAACAACACAATATGAAGACCAATCACCGAGAGACAAGAGACACGATATTTTTGTTCACCCGGTGTTCACTTGTGCACCGACAAGCTACGTCACCGGTTGTGTCGACCAACACTTAGATGGTTCCTCGGTGTGACCCTCAAGTCACTTGCCCCTCAAGGCACGCCTTGCAAGGCACCACAAGACACCACTCTCAAGTGAGGTAACTCAATGACACGCGCAATCCACTAGAGTTGCTTTTGGCGCTCCGCCGAGGAAAGCACTAGAACCTCTTACAATCAACCGGAGGTGGCCAAGAACAATCTCCTTCTCTTGCCAACCCTCCAACAATCTCCAAGCCGGCTAGGAGCGGTACTCTCCAAGAGTAACAGGAAATCCACCGGCTAAACCACCCACAAGTGCCACTAGATGCCCTCAAGCTATGCAATGCACTTTGGGATCACTCAATCTCACTTTTGATTTGCAATCAAGCAAGAGAGAAGAGTGGGAGGAGATGCTCTAGCTCAAAGGATGTACAAGAATGTTAGAAATCACGAGTTACCTCCCTATGGGCCAGCCAACAAGTATTTATAAGCATCCCAAACAAATAGAGCCGTTATACCCCTTCACTGGGTCCTTTTCGGGATGATCGGACGCGCCGGTCGAAACTGACCGGACGCGCTCAATTGCGTTCGATCCTCCAACGGTCACTGAACCCCAACGGTCAAACCAACGACCGGACGCGCCCTAGGCAACGACCAGACGCGCCTGTCAAACGACCGGACGCGCCGCTCAAACGACCAGACGTGCCGATCGCACAGTACCGCGCGCCCGCGAAGCAACGACCGGACGCGTTCCAGGCAACGACCGGACGCGCCCGTCAAATGATCGGACGCGCCGATCGCATAGTACCGCGCGCCCACGAAGCAACGACCGGACGCGACAGTGCCAGCGTCCGGTTAGAGTCCAGTAAGCTCCCTCAACGACCGGACATGTCCGATCGCGTGTGATCGGACGCGCCTCGCGTCCGATCGTCCTTGCGAACCTTAGTTCCCTCTAGACACCTGACCGGATGCGCCGGTCCCGTGAGTGACCGGATGCGCCGGTTGCAAACCCTAGCACCCGTGCGCCTAACTGCTGCGTTGTACTGACCGGACGTGTCCGGTTATACCATGACCGCGTCCGATGCAGCGTCCGGTCACCTCTGTGACCTCCGTTCGCCTCCGTTTCTTTTCCGACTTCTGGCGTAGTGGAAAATAGGCATTTCAACTCCTCAAAAACGCCTGAATCTCGCGCTCGCAAGCTCGGCGGGAGGGAGAGAGGAACCCAAACCCTCTCTACCGCTCAAACTTCAATGCCTTCGCAAATGTGCCAACACCAACAAGTGATCACCACTTTGTGCACGTGTGTTAGCATTTTCATAATCATTTTCGAAGGTTTTCTAGTTAGCTCACTAGGCCCTACATGCAATGCACTTCATGAATTCACCTAGTGGCACCCATGCGTCGAATAACTGATAAGACTTCCCCTCTTAATACTTCGGCTATCGATCCTAAACCACTCACACCCTCTACGGTGTCTTGAGTGTAAAACAAAATGGTCCTATGGTTATACCTTTGCCTTGAGCCCATTTTGTTTTTCCAAAAGATATGATCCACTTTATATCATCACATAACCGTCTCGATCCATCGACCTTGACTTCACTTGCTCTTCACCGTTGCATCGGTCCATCGGCGCCAAGTCTTGCTCAAGCTTCACCATCGTATGGTCCTTCGCTTCAAAGCCTCGACTTGCCCTTCACCTTCACAACCGGTCCATCGAGCCAAGTATCAACTTGGTCTTTATCATCTTGGTCACATGAGTCAATGTCATGTCTCATATTCAATGACCACCTTTATCTAAATCATCCACTTAGATACAAAGGTTAGTCCTAGGTTTCATCAATTAGCCAAAACCAAACTAGGGACTTTCAATCTCCCCATTTTTGGTAATTGATGACAACCCTCACAAAGATGATTTTGATAATAAAAGTTTTGAACTTGTCATATTTGTCCAATCATTTTGCTCATAAGTAAAGTTTGGACAATTATCATAAGCTCAGTTTTGGTAGCATTAGCTCTCCCTACATATGTGCATAGAGTTTGGATTGAAAGCTTTGCACATATGCATTGATAGAAGCGTTGAGAGAGTAATTCTACCAAAATGATGCTAAGGTGTAAGAAATGGACCTTTGAAGTATGATACCAATCGGAGTTGCCTTTTACACCACCCTTAGCATCATGAAGTAACTAGACATCCATCACAACTCAAGAACCCCGTGAGATCAACATTATATGTAAAGGTTCTTGGACCACTTGTAAAGCTTAAGGCATGTCTAGATACCACATGTAAAACTATTCCTATGCATGCTAGTAGATCATTTCATCATTCAAATTCTATACTAGCATTGCACCACACAAGTATGTATATTGAATTTAAATACATGTGCAATGAGCAAGTCATATGAGAATGCACAAACAAATGCAACAACTTTGTTTATGAGCTTGCTCCCCCTACTTGTGTGCATCAAAATTTTAATTACCCCTTTATCATGTTGAATCATCTTTTTCTCTCCCCCTTTGTCAACAACTTACCCAAAAATGGGATCAAATTGTGGAGAGAAAAACAATGGTTGATGGAGTAGGTTAAAATTTATCAAATTTGGTTCAACCTAGAACACTTGCCAAAGACATTTAATTCGATTTGAACCAAAGACAAGCTTCTTCACACCTCAAAATAAGGGTTATCTTATCTATGTTGAATTAAACACTTATAGCAAATCTTCTAGATTCAACACTAGGTTTGTAAGCTCACAAACATGTCATATGCCACCACTAGATCAAAACAAGCATAGAAGCAATAATGGTAACATATATCCATCAAATTCATTTGATTTATCATGAATGCTCATGCGTACCACTTATTATGTCTACATGCTCTAGCAAGTCCTTAGCATAGGATAAATGACATGTCAATCAACTTTACCTTGCAATGTCGAAGGAGAGGCATGTCAATAAGTGGGTGGGGTGCATTCAACTCATGTTTGAGAAATCAAGAATGTTCAACTCATTCCTTAGCTTGCAAAACCTCTTTTCATCAAGTGGCTTGGTGAGAATATCGGCAAGTTGATCATCGGTGCCAACACTTTCAATGGCAATATCTCCCTTTTGTTGATGATCTCTAATGAAATGATGTCTTATATCAATATGCTTTGTTCTTCCATGTTGAACTGGGTTTTGTATCATCTTGATTGCACTTTTATTATCATATAGCAATGACACATTCTTGAAGTTGAGACCATAATCCTTCAAAGTTGATTTCATCCATAGCAATTGTGCACAACAACTCCCCGCACTCACATATTTGGCTTCAGTGGTAGAGATTGCTATACTATTTTGTTTCTTTGAGGACCATGACACAAGTGATCTTCCAAGTAATTGACATGTGCCACTTGTGCTCTTTCTATTGATCTTGCAACCCCCATAGTCAGAGTTCGAATATCCAATCAATTCAAACTTTGACCCCTTGGGATACCACAGTCCAACATCTCTTGTTTGCTTTAAGTATCTCAATATTCTCTTTGCGGCCGTGAGATGACTCTCTCTAGGTGAGGCTTGATATCTAGCATACATACAAACACTAAACATGACATCCGGCCTTGATGCGGTGACATAGAGTAGACTTCCAATCAAAGACCGATATTCCTTTTAATTCACCATTTTGCCATTAAGATCACTATCCAAATTGCCATTCGTACCCATTGGAGTTGAAATTGGCTTTGCATCTTGCATTCCAAATTTCTTCAACATGTCCCTTATGTATTTCCCTTGACTCACAAATGTCCCATTCTTCAATTGTTTGACTTAGAGACCAAGGAAGTAGCTAAGTTCACCAATCATAGACATTTCAAACTCTTTAGCCATCATAGCACCAAATTCTTCACAATAAGCTTGATCGGTTGATCCAAAGATGATATCATCAACATATATTTGTACTATGAATAGATCATTCCCAATCTTCTTGGTGAATAGAGTTGTATCAACCTTGCCCATCTTGAATCCCTTAGAGAGAAGGAAATCCCTTAGCCTCTCATACCATGCTCTAGGTGCTTGCTTTAAGCCATATAAAGCCTTCTTCAACTTGTATACATGGTTGGGTTTCTTGTCATCTTCAAATCCGTGAGGTTGCTCAACAAAGACTAACTCATTGATGATCCCATTGAGAAATGCACTTTTGACATCCATTTGATATAGTTTGATGTTGTGTGCACAAGCATAAGCCAATAGAATCCTTATTGCCTCCAATCTTGTCACGGGAGCATATGTCTCATCATAGTCAAGACCTTCTACTTGAGTGTTACCTTGAGCAACTAGTCTTGCTTTATTTCTCACCACAATGCTATCTTGATTTTGCTTGTTTTTGAACACCCATTTGGTTCCAATCATATTGTAGTCATTTGGCCTTTCTACCAATTCTCAAACATTATTTCTTGTGAAATTGTTAAGTTCTTCTTGCATAGCCATGATCCAATTGGCATCTCTCAAAGCTTCTTCTATTTTCTTTGGTTCTATGGTTGACACAAATGATGCATGCTCACAAAACATAGCCAATCTTGATCTTGTCTGCACACCACTTCTAATATCACCAATAACACTATCAATGGGGTGATCTCTTGCAACATGTTGTAGTTGGAGTACTTGCACTTGATTGCTTGAGCTTGGTTTATCACTTGATGTATCTTGATGAGATGTACTAGCACCATGATCTTGCACTTGAGAGTCACTAGCTAGCTTGAATGGAGAATTGAGCACTTGATCTTTATCATCATCTTGAATATCAATTACTTGCTTTGCTCTAATGTCCCTAATGTCCATGTTCTTCATTGCTTCCACCAATTGAGTTCCACCAACATCATCTAGATTCTCTTCTTTATCTTGTGACCCATTGGTTTCATCAAATTGCACATCATGGACTTCTTCTAGAATGCCACTTGAATTGTTCCAAACTTTATAAGCTTTGCTTGTAGTTGAATAACCAAGTAGGAACCCCTCATCACATCTTTTATCAAACTTTCCCAATCTAGTGCCCTTCTTCAAGATATAATATTTGCAACCAAACACCCTAAAGTAAGAAATATTTGGCTTTCTTCCATGAAGTAGCTCATATGGGGTCTTCTCTAGCAATGGATGACAATATAGTCTATTGATGTAGTAGCAAGCAGTATTGATTGCTTCATCCCAAAATGATTGACTCACATTATACTCATGAAGCATTGATCTAGTCATATCAAGCAATGTTCTATTCTTTCTCTTAACTAGGCCATTTGATTGTGGAGTATACTTGGCCGAGAATTGATGTCCAATGCCATAGTGATCACAAAGTTCTTCAATTTTTGTATTCTTGAACTCACTTCCATTGTCACTTCTCACTTTCTTGATTCTAATCTCAAACTCATTGTGAACTCTAGTGAGAAAGGTCTTGAAGGTGTCAAACACTTCACTTTTGTCACTAAGAAAGAATACCCATGTGAATCTTGTGAAGTCATCCACTATGACAAAACCATACTTATTACCACCTATGCTTGTGTATGTTGTTGGGCCAAATAGATCCATGTGTATCAAATCAAATACTTTGCATGTGCTCATTATACTCTTCTTTGGATGTGAGCTTCCAACTTGCTTCCCGGCTTGACATGCACTACAAAGCTTATTCTTCTCAAATTCAACATCTTTCAAACCATTGACAAGATTGTGAGTTGTAAGCTTCTTCAATTGTTTCATGCCAACATGACCAAGCCTTCTATGCCAAAGCCAACCCATGCTTGATTTGGAGATTAAGCAAGTTGTCAAAGAAGTTTCTCTAGCATTGAAGTCAACTAGGTAGAGATTCTCATATCTAAAGCCCTTGAATGCCACATTTGACCCATCCATACTAATGACTTCCACATCATCAACCCCAAAGATACATTTGTAACCAAGATCACATATTTGTGCCATGGATAGGAGATTGAAATCTAAGCTTTTAACTAGCAACACATTGGAGATACTCAAGTCATTTGATATTGCAATCTTGCCCAATCCAATAACCTTGCCTTTCTTGTTATTGCCAAATGTGATAGAATCAACACCACTATGATTGTCATTGATTGAATCAAACATTCTTGATGTACCGGTCATGTGTTGAGTGCACCCACTATCAATAATCCAATGCCTTCCTTCGGCTTTGTAATTAACGTACAAGCAAATCAATGAAGCTTAGGTACCCATTTTTGCTTGGGTCCTTGTAGGTTAGTAACTAAGCTCTTTGGTACCCAAATAGCCTTTTTCTTTGGGCCAACAATGGGTGTACCAATAAACTTAGCTTTCACACCCTTCACACCTTTGGTAAGCACATAGCAAGAATCAAAAGGTATAGCATTAACAAGGTTCTTGCTTTGGTTCTTTTTATTGCAATTATGCTCTAGGTGCCTAACTTGCTTGCATCTATTGCAAAACCGACCATTGCCCTTCACAAAGCTATGCTTTGGAGTTGCAAAGGCTGACTTGCCTTTCTTGGGGTTGTAGTCCAATCCCTCTTTATTAAGAGAGAACCTTTGGCTACCCAAGCACTTAAGCAAGCGGGCCTCACCACCATAGGCATTGCCTAGGGCGTGAGTGAGCTCATCCACCTCTCTTTTGAGAGTCTCATTCTCAACCATTAGTGAGGTATCACAAGTGAAACCATCACTAGTAGTAGAGGTAGAGTCGGTGGTGGTGGATGAAGAGCTATAGGAAGGATTAGCATTTGACATGATGATAGGTTCATAAGAGGATTCATCAATTATATCACATATAACACCTATATCACATGATACAACAACCTCCTTCTTTGCTTGTTTCTCAAGTAGCAATGAGTGAGCTTTTTCAAGATTGGAATAAGCCTTACCAAGGTCCTCATGGTCTTCCACTGGACTCTCATAAGTGGTCTTAAGCTCACTAAGAACTTTCTCAAGTATTGCTACTTTCATTGAAAGCTTCTTACACTCCTTGTTCTTGGCAATAGCTATGTCTCTAGTTTGTTGCATCAAGTCATATAGTTGTTCTTTAGTTGGTTCATCATCATCATTATCATTATCATTATCATTATCATTATCATTATCATTATCATTATCATTATCATTATCACTATCATGAACATATTCCATTTCACTTTCATCATCACTCTCATCATATAATACCTTAGTTTCTTTGGCCATGAGGCATGAAGAGGATGAATCAAATAGTGATGTCTTCTTGTTGATAGCAATGGAAGCAAAAACCTTGTTGGATGATTCTTCTTCTTCTTCTTCTTCATCACTTTCCCAAGTGACCACATAGGCTCCATTCTTGCCCTTCTTGAAAGTCATCTTGGCTTCTCTCTTTTTCTTCTCAAACTTGCCCCTCTTGTTGTTCTTCTTTTTGTCATAGGGACATTCGGCTTGAAGATGTTCGGTGCTATCACAATTGAAGCACTTCCTTTGTTGCTCATTGCTCTTGAAATTGTTATTTCTCTTTTTGAAGTGTCTTCTCTTAATAAACATGTGACCCATTTTCTTGATTACAAGAGCAAATGCTTCATCATCAATTTCAAAATCTTCATCTTCGTTATTGTCTTCTTCTTCTTCAATGATGGTAGCTTTGTCCTTGGAGGAGATGGCCTTGAATTCCTCGGTCTTCTTCTTCTTTTCTTCCTCCTTCTTCTCCTTCTCATCGGCATCTTGATCATACTTGTCATATGTCAATACCTATCCAAGCAAATCATTGGGCTTCATTGTTTCAAGCCCATCTCTTTGTAGCATCATAATCAACATTTTGAATTTTCTTGGTAAGCTCAACAAGAACTTGTGGCAAAAATCTTGATCTTGAGTCTTGTGCCCTAAGCTCTTGAGATCATTCACATGACTTACAATCTATAGAACATCTCTAAGATTGTTTCTTCTTCTTTCATCTTGAAGTTCTCAAACTCACTCTTAAGCCCATATAGCTTAGCACTCTTCACAACCTTAGTGCCCTCATATGTTTCACTCAATCTTGTCCACACTTCACTAGCAAATTCCAAATCCTTGATGCTCTTAAACACCTTTGAATCAATGCCATTGTAGATGGTATTGAGAGCCATCCGGTTGCAAGTGCGGTTGTCTCTATCATTGAGAGTGAGGTTGTTGGGATCAAGGATTGCATAGTCCTTCTCGGTGACTTCCCACACCTTCTCATGAATTGAGCCAAGGTACATAGTCATCTTCCTTTTCTAATAGTCAAAGGAAGAAACTCCATCAAAGAATGGTGGCTTGCCCCTAACATGATTGAACATAATTTGAGCCATCTTTTCACACTGAAGGATGTTAAGCCTTGATTAGAACAGTGACCATGGCTCCGATACCACTTGAAAGGTCCTAGATGGCTAGAGGGGGGTGAATAGCCTATAAAAATTCTACAATAAACACTAAGCAAACTTGTTAGAATAACAAACGGCGTAAAACGAGTTTTGCTTAGCCTACGGTAGTGATGCAAGCCTCTTAACCACAAGTCTAGTAGATTATGATCTCTAGTTCACACAAGGGCTAAGTCACTAAACTTACACTAGAGAGCAAGCTAACAACTACTAGCAAAGGCTAACACTAGAGCTACACAAGATAACTAGTAAATGTAAATACGAGAGAGAGAGGATTATGAATCTTATACCGACGGTGGAGTGAAGATGTTGCCAATCACCAAGATGATATACAATCAATCAATATTGACAACAACACAATATGAAGACCAATCACCGAGAGATAAGAGACACAATATTTTTGTTCACCCGGTGTTCACTTGTGCACCGACAAGCTACGTCACCGGTTGTGTCGACCAACACTTAGATGGTTCCTCGGTGTGACCCTCAAGTCACTTGCCCCTCAAGGCACGCCCCGCAAGGCACCACAAGACACCACTCTCAAGTGAGGTAACTCAATGACACGCGCAATCCACTAGAGTTGCTTTTGGCGCTCCGCCGAGGAAAGCACTAGAACCTTTTACAATCAACCGGAGGTGGCCAAGAACAATCTCCTTCTCTTGCCAACCCTCCAACAATCTCCAAGCCGGCTAGGAGCGGTACTCTCCAAGAGTAACAGGAAATCCACCGGCTAAACCACCCACAAGTGTCACTAGATGCCCTCAAGCTATGCAATGCACTTTGGGATCACTGAATCTCACTTTTGATTTGCAATCAAGCAAGAGAGAAGAGTGGGAGGAGATGCTCTAGCTCAAAGGATGTATAAGAATGTTAGAAATCACGAGTTACCTCCCCAAGGGCTAGCCAACAAGTATTTATAAGCATCCCAAACAAATATAGCCGTTATACCCCTTCACTGGGTCCTTTTCGGGATGACCGGACGCGCTCAATCGTGTCCGATCCTCCAACGGTCACTGAACCCCAACGGTCAAACCAACGACCGGACGCGCCCCAGGCAACGACCGGACGCGCCCGTCAAACGACCGGACGCGCCGCTCAAACGACCGGACGTGCCGATCGCACAGTATCGCGCGCCCGCGAAGCAACGACCGGACGCATTCCAGGCAACGACCGGACGCGCCCGTCAAACGACTGGACACGCCACTCAAACGATCGGACGCACCGATCGCATAGTACCGCGCACCCACGAAGCAACGACCGGACGCGCTCCAGGCAATGACTGGACGCGATAGTGCCAGCGTCCGGTTAGAGTCCAGTAAGCTCCCTCAATGAAAGAGGACAAAGAATTTTGATCCAAAGGAGGATCTAATTGTCTACTCAGCTTGGTTGAACATGAGCAAAGATCCCATTAATGGGGCCAATCAATCTCGTGGCACGTTTTGGAGTAGAGTGCATGCTTACTTTGAGAAAAACAAAATAACAACAACTATCAGGATAGAGAGTTTCCTTATGCATAGGTGACTGACAATTCAGTTTCAAGTGAACAAGTATTGTGCATGCTACGAGACGATTGAGTGTAGGAATCAAAGTGGAAAAACTATCCAAGACAAGGTTTGTTTTGCATGTTCTTTTTCATTTGGTTTATTTGAAAACATATATCCATTGACTATTTAACATGTGCAGATATCAGACGCATTGGAGTTGTATAAGGAATTAGACAAGGACAAGAAGTCATTTACTCTTATACCTTATTGGAACAAATTAAAGGAAGAAGACAAGTGAAAAGCCAAGAGGATGGAACTGGCCAAGCAAGAGAAGCTAGCAACCAAGAAAAAACAGAAGGTGAACATAGACTCAACGCCAAGGAATGTAGAAGCCACAAACAATAAAGATGTCATAGAGATTATAGCTCCAAAATCCGAGGAAAGAAGGCCACAGGGTGTGAAGAAGGCAAAAGAAGCTCTTAAGCGAGGAGGTGGCGAAGCTTGCATGGAAGCTTTGGACAAAATGTGGGCTAAGAAGGAGGCGTTTGACTTGGAGAGAGGGAGAGAGAAGAAGAAAGAGGAGAGGTTCCTCGTTTCACTTGAGATAGAGAAGAACCGATTGGCAATAGAAGAAAAAAGAGTTGAAACAGACTTGATCAAAGAGGAAAAAGAAATAATGCAAATGGACATGACCTCTCTCACCCCGCTGCAACGAAAGTACTATGAAACGATGCAGCAGAAGATCATCGCTCGACGTTTGGCAAATTAAATTTAGTTCATGTTATTTGATTTCAAGAATCATTAAACATTTGGTTTTAGTTTGTGTTTGATAGAACCTTTTATTTACATGTTTCAAAGAACCTTTATGTTTTAGAGAACCTTTCATTTACATGTGATTGAGACAACATTTTATTTATACATATATGCTTGCTCCTGATGTCTGCTCCTATCATCAGATTTTTTTTCCTTTGCTCTTGTGCTAGCTACAGCTGTGATGATGAAATAATCATCATCATCTGAAGATGAATCATCATCCAACTCTCTTTGGAGAAGTGATTTGAAACCACTCATGATGTCGACTAACCCGCCTGCGAATGACAATTAGACAAGATCAGACAATTGATCCCGACCACCTGCAAGTTATTGGTCAACGCAGCACAAACCTGGGAGATGTGTCGGCTGCGAGCTCGTGGAGGCCGCCTGGGAGGTCCTGGTGGCCGACTGCCACATACTGGTGGACGGCTCCGACGTGCTGGTGGCCGGTCCTGGTTCTAGGTGCTGCTGACTCCGATGTGCAAGGCACAAAGGACGGTGATGGCGGGCGGGAGGAGGAGAAGTCCGGCTGTTACGATCCACACGCCGTGAAGGAATGGAGCGAGGGAAAGGAACGAAGTGGCGGTGGCATTCTAGCGCGAACCAGCGAAAGGTTTCGCGCGAAACCTTGTTCCCGCGGCAAAAAAAAAGAATGTGGGACTAAGTTTTGATTTTGGGCAAGTGAATTATGGCAAACTCTTAGAGATGGACTCTTTTTTTCTCCCCGTATTATTTTGGAGAGAAAATTTCCTATTTGACCTCAAAAATAATGCTCCTTTCCTTTTTGACATCGAAACTAAAAATCTTTCCTATATGTCCTAAGCTCGAGTTTTTCTTTCCTATTTGACACTTCCATCAGATCTGTGAGCCAACACCGTGAGTTGTCCAACTAGGGCAATGCGAAAAGACCATAATGCCCTTCAGCAGAGAAAAACGAAGTCGAGTCGTGGCCGTTCATCTCGTCCGAGTCATGTCGTGTAGGCCATCTCCCATCTCCTTCCTCTCCTGTTTCCCTCCCCTAACCCTAGATCGAGGGTGGCGCAGGCATGGAGGCGGATGGCGACGCGGATTTAGTGGAAGGCGGCGCGGCTTCGGGGGAGGGTGGCGTGACTCCGGCTGATGGCATCGAGGCCACGGAGCAGGTCGGCGCGGCCACGACGGCCGCCCGCGCGCGCAAGCAGGCGGCGCGCGCGCCTAAGCAGCTAGCCCGCGAGGCCATGGAGGTGCAGCGCGGCGCGGCCACCAAGCCGGCCCGCGCGGCCACGGGCGCTGCCAAAGCCATCTCGGCGGAGGGTGCCGCGGTCACGAACACGGCCTGCATGGCCTCAGGGGCGGCCGACGGCAGCACCGCGGCCTCAGGCCGGGCGGCCAGCGTGGCCCAGGCGTGCGCAAGCAGAGGCGGCGTGCCCAGGAACAGAGAAGGCGTTGCAGTGTGAGTAACATGTTCTTGTCTCCATGTCCTTCGATGGTGCTCTCTTTTTCTCTGCCTTTGGTCAGCCTGGGGACACTCTAGAGAAGCATCTCCCAGTGTAACTAGTTCGATTGGACATGTAGGTTATATCCGTACTGGTTTCTCATGTGGAACCATAGAAGGAATTCAATCACTACTAATTGGTATGATATAATGGTTATGTTGTGTATCATTCCAACATATAGCACTTTTTTCTTTGAACATGCAGGAGAGTAGAGTGTCATTTTATTAAAGAAGGAATAAAAATATGAAAGCAACATGCCCACACATACTAGTTAATTAGAAAAATCATGCCACAGGTAGAAGATAGGTGAGCAATAATATAATCTAAACCAGGGAGGGAAACCACGCTTGTCCCACAACCAAGTTCCTGAGATCCCTGGCCCAGCAGCACACCAGACGGTACTTTCTTCGGTTACCGTCCTAACCACCGTATTCACAGATGGTGAGGCCATAACATATGGCATTTCAGAAAGCCTATAATTTCAACCTTTTACAAAGAAAACATGTTTGCTTGACAGAAGCAGAATGTGCATGCTACTAAATTTAATATATATGACTTCGCAGAATTTACATTTTAGCTTTGCAATAGGCAACCAGCAAATGCTATGAGTGCACCAAACTACAAGCACTGTGACAGTTGTAATTGTAACTGAATTACATCCCTACTGCATTATCTCATGGAACTGCAATCTACATGTATGTTACCAAGCTGTAACAAAGACACCGGTGCGTTTAATCACATATGGCACTCTGTTTTATGTGAGGTGTGTTGTGGCCAAAACAAAGTGTCAAAACTAAGTAATTATCGTCAAAACAACAATGGCTGTGGTAGTGGTGAATATCGTTTTTCCATGTCCTTCAGGAAGTTCATGCACAGACCGCAGAGCAAGTGCAAAAGCCATGGCCCCTCTAAGACCTGTTTGCCAAAAAATAGCAATGAGATTCATAGTGTCAGTTTACAGTACAAAAAATTACCATTTGTTTTTCTATATACTTCATCACACCTATTTTTGTGGTATAGAAAGTTCACCATAGGATATGAGAATTTTGATGCATTATTACTGCACACATATTTTTGTTTTCCTATATACTTCATCACACATATCTTGAAGGAATACTTACTATATTATACATCTCGTTGTTATTGTGCTCTCACAGGATGGATTCAGATACTAATTTTCTCTTGAAAATTCATTTGCTTGGGAATAAGGCGGGCTAACGAGCCAGCTCGGCTCGGCTCGGCTCGGCTCGTTCTGGCTCGTTAGGATAATGAGCCAGCTCGGATCGGCTCGTTATCGTAACGAGTCAGAAAGCCAGGTCGGCTCGGCTCGTTACGAGCTCGAGCTGGCTCGTTAGGCTCGCGAGCCAGGTAAAAAAAATATACAAAATATAATATTTATATTTATCTAAAGCATAAAAATATTAATAATATAAAAATAATATATTCAATAGCCTTAAATCGAACAAAATATTCATATGAGCTAACATATCATCTATTTGTGAAGTGCAAAACATGAAGTAATACAAAACTAATATAAGTTATGATGACTTTTTCTCTAAAACTACGTCTCGTTTGGCTCGCGAGCGGCTCACGAGCCCGCTCGATTTGGCTCGTTATAGCTAACGAACTAAAATCCTGGCTCGGCTCGGCTCGGCTCGTTATCATAACGAGCCGAGCTGAGCTGAGCCGAGCGAGCTAACGAGCTTCGAGTTTTTCGTCCAGCCTTACTTGGGAATCATAAAAAGGCTAGAAAAGATTGCAAATGTTTTAGTTTTGAGATGGTTGTGGACTCTGATCTGTTGAATTATAAGGATTTCATTGACTCTGTTACAAATAAGTACTCTCCAGGCTACTTAGAAGTTGCATATGTCCAGTACTATGATAATGTTCTTAAGAATTTTTCTAGAAGTAAAATCAGACTAGGATTTGATATCTATGTTTGATGTACACAGTAAGGAGAAAGTTGTAGAGATGTTTGTCAGTTATTGTGATCCCTCAGAGAAATTTGAGCCTATCACTGAATGGGAGTTTGATGTTGAAGAGCAGTCTGAAAACAATACAAAGGAGGATGACGATGATTACCTTAGAAATCCTTTACCAGAGAATGAATATGTTGGTGTTGATGAGGAGATCATGTACTTGGACATTGTACCTATGAATGCAGTACATGGAGGTCCAGTACATGCTCCTGGATGTTCTGAAAAAGAGAAGGAAAAAGCATTGGCTGAGGATGGATCAGAGGATGAGTCTGAGGATGGTTCAGAGGATGAGTTTGAGGATGAGGATGAAATAGAAGGTGATGAGGATGAGCCATATGAAGAAGTAAATCATCACCCAATTGCTGATTTTGATGAAGTAGATCCTCCTATGGAAGTAGGCACCACTTATCGTAGCATGTATGTGTTCAAGTTGGCTCTTTGTCAACATGCAATCAAACATGAGTTTGAATTCAACACAGAGAAAAGTTCTAAAACTAGGTTCAGAGCCTATTGTTCGAGGAAAGTGGAGGATAATTATCCATGGAGGCTACATGCATCTACAACGGCAGACAAATGCATTGTTATGGTAAGAAAAAAAATATTAGTTGCTACTACACGTAGTATGATAATGTTATGTTTTACTGACTAGCTATCTTGCTCTTTGTAGGTGAAGAAGAATGAATTTGCTCATGATTGTTCTAGCACCAGAAGGAAGAAGAGAATAAAGAATGCTACCAAACATTGGATATGTTGGAAGGTGAAGGACTTTCTGATAGAAGATGCTACTTTGGGAGCAAAAACATTGCTTCAGAAAATTAAAGAACACCACAAGGTGAGCATCAACTACTAGAGGGTTTATAAGGGTCAACAACTAGCTATGAAACAACTTTAAGGTGATTGGGATAGCAGTTTTAATAATTTGTTTAGTTTTAAAGCACAAGTTGAGAACTCTTGTCCTGGTAGCAAAGTAATTATTGACCATCACATAGTAAATAGGGAATTCAGATTTAGGAGATTCTTTTTTGCCATGAAACCTTGCATAGATGGGTTCCTTAATGGTTGTAGACCTTACTTGGCAGTAGATAGCACCTTCCTGACAGGCAAGTTCAAGAGGCAATTGGCTAGTGCTTGTGCAGTTGATGGACATAGTTAGTTGCTTGTGATGGACATAGTGCTTCCCCCGCTCTACCGCTGCTCCTCGCCTTCACCCAGTGGGGCCGCGTCCCCCGCCTCCTGCGGCGCTGCACCGCCCAGCCCAGCCCTGCTCCGTGCTGCTGCCGCCCCAACGATGTGCCAATGTGCCTCCGTGCGCGTGCGGCGCGCCCTCGTTGTACCAGCAGCACTTGAACTAAGCTTTGTGCCACGCCGTGCCTGTAAGCTGGAGGCTGAAACCAAGGACGGCGGCGCCGACTGCATCTAAGACCTACAGGTTCTCAGGCCGCTCCACAACAAAATGTTGTTCTGCAGTTGTTTTACTTCTGAATAATGTGGTTTTCTTTTCTATATGCGTGGTGAATTTCGTTGGATTGCAGTACTACTTCGAGCCTCGAGGACCAGTTTGGCCTGTTGCGGTTCGTGAAGGTCGTTAGAGACGCTGGGCTGCGCTTGATCCTGCCCATCAGTCCCTATGTCGCCGCCAAGTGGAATTATGGGTCACCTTTCTTTCTTCACTGTTACGTGATTAGTTGTAATTTTAAGACCTTTTTTGGGTTTCCCTAGCCATTAATATGGCTATTGTGTATGGAGTTTCAGAGGCGTGCCGGTGTGGTTGCACTACGTACTAGCTAGGAACGGTTTTCAGGACAAACAATGAGCCATTCAAGGGATGCGGTGGACATGATTTGATCGACTAATTATTAGTTTGGTGCCAACTGTAGTGATTTTTCTGGATGCAGAGCCATATGAGGAAGAGTTTCACGACATACATCGTGAATATGATGAAGAAAGAGCAGCTCTTCGCTTCCCTCCCTGGGAACATTGTATTTTAAATTCAGTTTTCATGTTTTCACGACAAACAATCTTTCTGATTGAATATTGTCGATTTTACATTGCAGATACAGAAGAGATTATTATGAACAAGCGTATGGAGCTAGAGGCAAGCCATACGCGGAAAAGGATTTGCTCCTTATAATGGTTGCTTCACAATTTCTAAAGTGCTTGATGACTTTCATACTTGATATCACAAATGGATCTGTTTCCTTCTTCTAAAGGAAAATGGATTATTCACAAGTTCCAGGAGATGATGAGGACGGGAGTTGATTAATTGGATAATGAATTCAGCTATACACAAGGCAATGTCCAAGGTCCTAAGCAGCAACTGAGGGTCAAGGTAATGATGTTGATCTCTCTTCCTCTTCTCTACATGAACCTCATCACACGATTCCACATCTAACAAGTGAGCAGCAGGTATAACATATATATGGCCACTACATGATAGCAGCTAGATCCTTGCAGACCCTTTTTTGTCTTGTGATCCCAGTAATTCCTACTATCAAAGATGAGTCCTGTCTCAGTGTCACTGGTAGAGTGGTGAGTGTTGTTGGTAGCTTCCTGTTTTTAGATGACCAAGTGTCCCAAAATGCATTCTTGGTTGTTCATGTGACCATATACTAGAGATGGGTACCTGAGTGCCCTTACCTGTCACTGGATAGTAGATAAAAATAGTTAGCCTAGATGAAAATTGGTTACCATTTTAGGAACCTACATCACATTTCACTGGATACAGCGGCGGATCTACAGGGGGGCTGGGTGGGCTCCAGCCCCCCCTAATAACTGGATTTACCACTAAAAACACTGTAGCAAAAACCTCAAATCACCGTTAAATCTTCATGCAAATCAACATCTCCATTGTTTTAGCCCCCTTGATTCTCATCCTGCATCCGCCACTGACTGGATAGTAGATTCTTCTGGATACAATTCCATTGGATTAGGTGGTCATTGTGTTGAACTTTAAAGCTTCTGTAAGAATAATTTGCCTTGGTGTCCACTGGAACATTGACACTTCTCTTCAGATTTCTAGAGATATACTACATCTGATGCTTCTGCTATTGCTATTTTATTTGCAGCCGAGACCAAGCTATGCTGCTGATTGGTTCTGGTACGAATGAGAGATATTTGAGGAGGGACAGTCCGCTATTGGAGCTCAAGCTGCTAGCTTACTGTGTTTGGAGAAAAAACAGAGAGGTGCTATTTTCTAAACTGACGAATGGCCTAGATCCCCTTCGCCATGGTAGTGGCGAGATCCATGGTGCGACGGCCATCCCATCGGCGGGATCCATGGCCTCCAGGCCATCTCTTCAGGTTCGAGGTCAGGTTCCAGCCGACGGTGATGGAGGGTGGTGGCAGCAACAGCTTTTACGACGACAACGTTAGTTCTGTGGTGCCATGGCCTCAAATCCATGGGTTTCCAGCGGTGAGGTCCCACTCCATCTCCTCAAGGTCCAAGGGCTGGGGCTATACATTGGTTCTAATTTTTCCCCTTTGGAGATCAATGGTATTCCAGAGCACCGACGGCTTCTGCGTGCACAAAAACGTGGGAAGGCTGGTGTTCCGAGTGAACAACTGCTTGCGCGCTGGTGAGCTGCTGCTCATGGATGGGCAGGGCATGCCGCTCCTGTTCATCAGGCCACAGCCCACAGGTGAGTGGTGGTTACTGCTTGGCTTGCTTACCTCTTCTGCATCATCTAGCGTCACAACAAACTGCATGTATCTGCTCATTCTGCTCTCTCATTGCTAGCCACAGATCGAAGGAGAGAGAGGAAGAGTAGAAATTAAGAGAAACAAGGATGGCCTGCTCCTCCGGCAGAACCAACGTCCACGTCGCCTGAATTGTTTCCTCCGTCCGATTCCTGTTGTGAATGGCTGAGATTGCTTTCGTCGGATTTTACGAAGATCGGATTCTCCTTCTTCTGCGTGGCTTCTCTGGCTTCTCCTTTACTTTGCTCAGCTTCCACGGCTTCTCGTCCGAATCCGGGCAGCCAAATATATACGCAGATTCTACTTCTCCTTCCAGACACTTCTTCCCCTTCCCGACGTTTCTACCCGAGCCGGACGCTTCTTCTCCCGCAACGTCGCCTCCGCCGCGTCCGCCCCTGCCCCCGCCTTCCCTTCCCTCTCCCCCTCCCTCTCCCTCTCTCCTAGCATCGCGGCAGCGCCCCCGGACGGCCGCGTGGCGTGCTGCCACGGCGACGGCACCCCCGGCCTGCGGCGCAGCGCGGCGCGTGATCACCGGTGGTCGCCGTCACCGGCCATGGTGCGGTGCGACCGGGCCCTACTGGTGGCTGCCGGCGTCGCTGCACCGACCCCCCCCCCCCCCCGCGCTGCCTCCTCCCTCTGCTCCGGTGTGCTCCTGTGGTGGACGAAACCCTAGCTGCTGTGCTGCAGGTCGCGACCGCCCAGTGTCGGCCTCGGCGGTGCCCTGCTCCTGCGTGGAGGCGCTCGCCGGCGATAGCAGCGGCAGACGCCAGGTCGTTGTCCCTCCACCAACCGCGTGGACGAAGAGGTAAACTCCCATCTTGTCTCTGTCTTGCCCTCCCTCTCTCTATTTTGATGCAGCTCATATCTCGCAGCATAGATCGTGGTGGGATGAAGGGATGGGGCCGAGCGTGGCGTCTCTGAATAGACCAGCACCAGAAAACAAGAGGTTCTATCAGCGGACCAGCGTCCTCCTCTTCCCTGCCATTAACTTCAACGAGTCTCTCACCATGACCAAGGTGATTCAGGTGTCAATAAATTAGTACATGAAGTTCCAATTTGTAAGGTTCATATCATGGTAACAAAAAAGTCTTTTCATGCTTTCGAGGGCAAAATCTGCCTCATTATATTTGTCAGCAATGTTTACGAATTCTAGTTCTAAATGCAATTCACACCATATAAGCTAAGTCTGGGCTTACCAAAATTTAAAAATGGGTGTTGTGATCTATCCACTTCAATTGGCTTTTTTATATTCATGTGGATGCCTGTTCGAATAATATTTTTATTAGATGAAATGTCCTTTGATATTCAACAATAACCTTATCTGACCTTTGCTACAGGTTCCACCTACAGGCTGCTGTTTACTTCATTAATGATTTTTTTTCATCCTCATTTTTATTTGTTTCAGAAATGACTAAGGCCCATCTGCTATGGTCATTAGCATGAATACCAGTTCATCGGATACCGTTTTCGAAAAAAAAGGTTAGTTTAAATAACCAACAAATATGTACTATGGTGATCTATTTCTATGATGATCTATCCGGACGATGCCTCTACACTGTTTTCTTCGAAGACTTTGCTTTACAAACCTCTTGTCTCTTACATCTCTAAAGTAAGGATAATTCCGTCCACCATTTTTTCGTCCTTGATGTCCCATGTGCCGCTGTGCCAACTGCCACTCTAGGCCACAGACCACCAACATGTCCAGATAGTATGATTCGATTCAGATCAAATTGTGAGCCGATCTAGGTGCAGTTTCATTGAAACAAAAATCACCATGGCTACACTCCAGCTGCAGATTATTGGAGAAATGGGTGTTGATCGAGCATGGTAGATGACTGGTGATCATCGTTGGCAGATATCTAGTGTATTTATATTCGCGGCGTTCATGGAGGTGGCTGCCGAAACTGTGCAGCTTAGATGATGCCTTGCTATAGCCTCTTGGAAACAAAACTGTTTGCTCTGGTTAGTGTGGTTAATGCAGCGATGATGCCTTGCTATAGCTTCTTGGGATGTGATTTGTGAATTGTTGATACACATAGTGCTAAATATATTCCCATGGATATATTTTGTGCATATAAAAAATATATTTCAGTCGTATCATATATATCATCAACTAACTATAGATTATCTATCATCTACACAGATCACGATACAAGTCATTGTTCCTAAACAATCAGCTCAAGGATCTTAAGCAAGCTTGTGAGGTTTGTTTCTCATTCTAATGTGACAAGGCAATTTGTTAATTACTTTTACTATATTTTTTGCCATCCTGCATCAAGTGGTTATGGCTTTTTAAGTAATGAAACAATTGGTTTGGTTCAGTCTTTCTGGTTTCAGTTGTGCTTTCCACACATGATAAATATTTATGTGTCTATTGTTAAATATCCCATCATTACTCATCTAAGACCCTTAATATAGTTAATGTTGACTCTTGGAATTTTGATAGGCCACTGTCCTACAACTACAAGTTGTTTGGGGATAAAGGCTCTGGCGATGTTCAGGACAAGCTAAAGATGGCAATGGGGAATTTCCCGTCGGGGGTGGACTCCCCATCCCCGTCCCCGTGGGGATGAAAAATCCCCGTCCCCGTCCCTGTTTATGCTGGGGAGACTTTCTCCCCATCCCCGCCCCCGTGCCGGGAAATAATCCCCGCGGGGATCCCCGTCCCCGCTTCAGTTCAGCACAACATCGCCCATTCACATGTTCAGAAATTTACATCCCTTCACATATTCAGATGTTCAGAAATTTACATCAGTAATTTAAATCAGAACACATCCATCACCGCCGGGATCCATTTTACTATAGGAGAAAGGTAGCCATATCCATGTGCTTGACAGATCCTTGTTCTATAGCTCTGTGCAATAGATGTGCTCCAATCAGTAACAAAAAAAAGTTGCAAATTTCAGTACGGGAGGAGGCAGCCAAATACCAAATGCGTCGTTGAAAAATCTGAGAGATAGATGGGAACCCGTAACACATGAAGTGCTCCTCTTGGATCAAAAAGCATTGTGTCGGTGTAAGAAACGGCGGTCCTAACACCAACGAGTAATGAATGTCTGCGCGTCGGGAGTCCAAATGGTGTGCAAGAAGAACACGGGCGATTTATACTGGTTCGAGCCGAGAAATACCCTACGTCCAGTGGGGGAGGAGAGTTTTGTATTATCTTGCACCGAAGTGCTTGTAGTAGGGGTTACAAGCGAACGTGAGAGAGGAAGGAGCTTCCAAGTCTCAAGGCGTGAGTGAAAAAAGTGAGTGTGTGCGACTCTCCTGGTGGCCTCGCAGGGTCCAGGAGAGTTATCTGCTCGTGTCTTACGTTGCATTGCTCTGGTGGTTCTTTTTCTTCTTTTTCCCCCTTCTGGAATGATTCCTGCATGCTCCTTTTATAGACTCAAGGATGTGTAGAGTTATAAAATGTTGGCATGTGGTGTGACTCTGCTGGTGGAGGAGCCTAGAGGCTTCAGGAGGGTCTTATCTGGTGGCGACGTGGTCCGTACTGCGAAGACATGGCGTCGGTACTTCTGGCAGTGCTGCTACGTGTTCTGGTATGTGTGCCACTGCTGAGGGAGTGGTTTCTGTCTTTTGGTATTGTGGCGACGTGCCCTGTCATACCTGATCCTGTGGCTAGTGTGACGTGTTCGTCCTTGTAGTTTGACTTGGCGTAGAGGGCCGAGGCCTCGGAGGCGGGAAGTGCGGTGCGATCTTATCCCGATCGTGGGAATAGTAGCCCAGGGCAGTTGTTCCGTACACTACGCAGGCACAAATCGTGCGTACAGTGCCAGCATGGGTGCCATAGTGGTCAGTAGCTCTTCCCCATGCCTGTTACAGACGATGGCGTGGTGATTTGACCCCGGTCATTCCTGACTTGTCTGGTTAGGTAGACGCGAGAACGTGGGTGACATCACAGGAGGTCTCGAGCGCGCCAACGGGGGAGCAGTGTCAGAGGTCGGTCTCGGGCGAGGCGGAGACGAACAATGCCGATTCTGGGGCTCGGGCGAGGCGGTGGTGTCGTCGGGGGTCGGCCTATGTCCGAGACCTAGGGTTGAGGGCTCGGGCGAATCGGAGGTGTTTCGAGACCCCTCTGAGTGAGGCCTCGGATGAAGCAGGGAGATGGGCTGGTTTGCTCACATGTCTTGCTAGAGGCCCAGCAAGGGAGAGTTTAGCCCGTCTCTCTTTCGTTGGTCTTTCCCCTTAAATGGGGAGGCCGGGTGATTTTTCATCACAATTTGGGTACCCCTAATTATAGTACCCGACACATTGCGTCGTCGAGACCCAAACCTCCAGCAAGCCAGCGACTAGCTTTGTTTGGCACAGAACGACGGTGGCAGGCTCGGCAGCTCACGCAGTCAGGCGTCCTCACTGCAGTGCGGCGGCTACGCAACACAACTCTAACCGTCGGATGCGTGCGCCGCGCCCGGTGTGTGGGCACAGCAGCCTGGCACGGTGCACGGTGACGCCTCGCGATGCTAGACTTGGCGACTTTTGTGGGGCTTGTGCCGTTGTGAGAGGAGAGGATGCAAAGCCTAATTGAGGTGGCGTGCTAGCCTATTTTTTTTTTTACAATTTAGTCTTTTTTTTAAAAAAAGATTTATGTTTGGTCTCCTGAGAGACATAAACTCATCTTTGGATCCAGAGGGTCGGCGTCAGAACTCGTGGCTCCGAGATAACACGTCTCGGCGTCACAGATCTTGACTTCGAGATGCCTGACCACCCATAACATGACATCTTAGATGACGCTAACGTGACCGGTATCTCGGACCCTCGGACCCACAGATCTAGACTCCGAGGTCGGAGCCACATATCTTGGCTGCGGTGCCGAGATAGAAAACACAACTGTCCACTCCACTGATCCCTAGCGATGGCCTAGCCCTAGCATGCGTGCTGCTGGCATGCAAAGCACTACTGGCCTGGGCGCCTGCGGTGGCCTAGCGGCCTACTCTGTAGGCCTGCATGCCTTTGCCCCTGTCAACTCTCTTCCCAATCTATGATTAAGGTTTATATTGCGACAACTAGATTTATATTACGAACATACTTCCTTCATCCAGGAAAAACATGTAACTCTAGTACAATATTATAATTTAGTATCTCAAGTTTGATTAATTATAGATAAAAAAATATAAATATTTATGATATCAAATAAACACCATTAGGTTCATTATGAAATGTATTTTCTTAATAAATTAATTTGGAGTCATAAATGTGAATAGTATTCACTAGAAATTTGGTTAAACGTAAACTACTTTTACCGGTACGGAACCCGTAGTTGCATGTTTTGTTGGACAGAGGGAGTATATCTGATTAGATTGTGTTTGTTACAATTTCTATTAGACGCAATCTGCAATTTCGGTATTGAGAAAAATTCTGATTTATATTGGCACAAAAACATTTAATAATTTACAATTATTTCTATAGGTAGACGAGGACAAAATTTTAATTTATAGAATAATATGTGTAAACAAATGTATTTACTGTAAATAATAATAACTTAGTGACATAAATATGTAGTGATTACCACTGTGACTCTTTAGTCTTTTCTCGTTCGGTCCAAAAATAATTGCATCTCTAGAGTTCAAATTTTGCCCCTTACAAATTACACACATAGAAATATTAATAGGTAAGGCTTTGTTTAGTTCCAGGACGTAAAGTTTTAAATGTCACATCGGGTGTCATATGAGATGTTGCATGGGAGGTTTGGATACTAATAAAAAATAAATTACAAAATCCGTTACTAAACCGCGAGACGAATTTATTAAGTCTAATTAATCCGTTATTAGTGCATGTGTTATTGTAGCACTTTATTATCAAATCATGAACTAATTAGGCTTAAAAGATTCGTCTCGCAAAGTACTCGCAATATGTGTAATTAGTGATTTTTTAGTCTATATTTAATACTTTATACATGTATTCAAACATCCGATGTGATAAGGTGTAAAATTTTGACGTAGGAATTGAACATGGCCTAAGTGTCACCCACTCATGGGAAAATCAACCACACGGTTTTAGCCTTTTGTTTGCAGTAAAAAGTATCTCTTCGTCTCCTGTAAAAAATCCACCGCTCCTGTAAAAGAAATCGGCAACAAACTTGCCTGTAGCGTGGACACGTACATGGCCTCAGGTCCACTCGTACTCCCTCGGCTCTGGATCTAGAGGCGCAACAGATTTTCATCGGCTGTGTTTCTTCAAAAAAAAATGCTCTATGCAAAAAAAAAATTTCCCGTCATATTAAACTTACGATATATACATGGAGTACTAAATGTAGATGAAATCAAAAACTAATTGTACAGCTTGGTTGTACTTTGCGAGACGAACGTTTTGAACCTAATTAGGCCTCGTTTAGATGAGAGAATTGGGAAGAAAAACACTGTATCAGAATTCCTGTAGCATTTTGTTTGTATTTGGTAAAAATTATCCAAATTTTAACTAACTAGGCTTAAAATGTTCGTCTCGCAAAGTACAACAAAACGGTGCAATTAGTTTTTGATTTTATTAACATTTAGTACTCCATGAATTTACCGACATTTTGATGTGACGGGGAATCTTCTTTTTGCATAGTGAAATTTAGGGAAGAATTGAGGAAAATAAACAAGGGCTTAGTTAACGATTAGACAATATTTGTCAAATAAAATTAAATCATGCTACAGTACATTTTCACCTTTTTCAGAGAAACTAAACACCAAACACGGCTTTCCATGTGCTCATGCTGCCGCATACGCTGCACCCTACCACCCTCTCACATGCACTACAGTACATCGTTCCAGCTGCCAGCATGCATGCACTGCACAAGAACACTGTGCCTGCTCGCTCTCCAAGGTCATCACTGGTGCCTTGTTTAGTTGGCAAATTTTTTTGCAAAATACAACTGTAGCACTTTCGTTGTTATTTGACAATTAGTGTTCAATCATGGTTTAATTAGGCTTAAAAGATTCGTCTCGTCCATTTCGTCTAAACTGTGTAATTAGTTTTATTTTTTATCTATATTTAATGCTTCATGCATACGTCCAAAGATTCGATGTGACGAGAAATCTACTGTTCTTTTGCAAAAATTTTTGCATCTAAACTGGGCCTCAGTAGCGCAACATTTGTGCCCGCACACTCTTCCGATGTCGGCGCCGCAGATCTTGGCTGCAAGCTCAGCGCCAAGATCTGTGGCTCCAAGGTACCGGTCACGTCAGTGCCACTTAGGATGCCACGCTATAGGTGGTCAGTCACCTTGGAGCCAAGATCTGTGGCGCCGAGACGTGTTATCTCGGAGCCACGAGTTCTGGCGCTGACCCCTGGGTCGAAAGGTGAGTTTACGTCTCCCAGGTGATCGAACGTAATTTTTTTAGAAAAAAGGCTAAATTGTAAAAAATTAGGGTATGCTAACAGAGTAGCCAGTGACAGTTGTGCTGGTTGTGGTGTGCGGGTAGAAAGTGAGGAGCGGATAAGGTTAGGGTTTTTTTTGCGTTATATATACTCCGATGGCTGTAATTGGGCCTTTAGGCATGCCTTCTTGCTGGGTCGTGCCGGGATGCCTGTGAAGCGGGGCGGGGAACAGGGACGGGGACCTAAAAACCATCCTCGCCTCCGCCTCCCCGATGGGGATATAATCTTCTACCGTATAAGTCCTTGTGGGGATTAATTTGTTATCATCCCCGTCTCCTAATAGGGAAATTTCCCGCGGGGATTCGGGGATCGAGGCTCCATTGCGTGGTCGTCAGATAACGTTTACTCTGCAACTTCTGCCTATTGGTCACTGGCGCAAAAATGCTTTGGAAGGTGCTAGCGCCTACAAAAGTTAACCATTTCTTCTGGCTGGCCTTGCATAAGCTCTGTTGGACGGCTTCGCAGCGGAAACGCCATTGGACTAGAAGACTCCATCCAAATCCTGTGTTCTTTGTGATCAGGCTACCGAGGAGATATATCACATTCTGCTGATCCGTGTTTTCAGTCGGTCGGCTTGGTCCTAGGTGCTGGATTCAATTGGCTTTGGGAACCTGGTGCCGCAGTTTCAAAACTGCTTATGGGAATGGTGGCCTTCCTCAAGGAAGGTGGTGCCCAAGGAACTCAAAAAGGGCTTCAATTCCATGGTATTGTTAATGGGTTAGATGCTTTGGAAGGAACACAACGAGAGAACGTTCAGCAACAAAACCAGGAAAGCACTGTAGCACACTTAGCACTTGTTTATTTACATATGCCACAGCCCTATGATCCTAGTTGCTAGGAAAGTAGAGCGTGAACCATGTAGCTGCGACTCCTGCTTGTCGGACTCGTCCATTGAGTTTCTCTGGTTCTGAAGCTCTATGTGTGATTCAGCTCCAGAGTATACAACATGTTGTTTCCTTCATGGTAATTCATGTTTTAGAGATGTAGACAAGTTAGGTTTGCCTTACGATGTATGTAACCAAATTGCATGTATTCTTAAAACAATTTCCTTTTAGATTGTTCCGATCTCACATTATATTCTAATTATTCATCCTTCGTGAAGATTTATGTAAAAGTGATGTTGCAATTGCAAACATCACGCTCGAAATACCATTTTTTGGGTTACAGTATAACATGTTCATATTTACATTATCATGGTACTATATACTTTTTTCCCTTTACAACGCATGGACATTTATTGTTTTTTAATAACAAATTTAGTGCGCTCGTATTTACACTATCGCCATGTTCGCTTGAACTTATCAACGGTACCGTAGGAACTTCATCTCAGAAGCTTGCAAATGAATAGCGACATCATGAAGACAAAATATGAAAATCTATACACATGTCCAAAGTGACTGACCTTCAAACTTATATGGCACTTCAATCTAGACTGTAGTAACAAAAGAAATTTCCAGTGTGGATGTAGTGGGGATACTTTCAGAGTGCATTCCTTGCACCAAACCAACACCTACCCGTGTGTTTCAAGAAATTTAGTACATTGCTATTTCTTCCAATAAATTCAAGTATTAAGGTGTTCCACATCAATCATTCTATGCTACAACGCATACTTACTGCAAATAGTGCACAATATGAAAAAAGTGGTTGCAGAATTAGTATGCACTTTGTTGTAAGAAAAAACAGTTGCAGATTCAGTATACACCTCGATTATATCCACCAGAAAACTATAAAATTTATATACACAAAACGTCAAAATTTGGATCTTCAATATCAATACACTACAGATAGTTGTGAAAATGGTAAAGGTGATTGGTAGTGTTCAGTTAACATGCGAAAGCAAAGCTTGGTCAAGAGAGCTAAATTGAGTTATTTGAAGGAACATATTGGAAGAGGTATAATCAGCTTTAATTCTGGGCACAAAATGTGCGATGATCGAAAGTTGACATGAAAGTGATTGTAGCGCTATACGTGTACACTACTCAAACGGTAGAATCAAAAGTTAGCATGTGTTCCATGTGAAAGAAACACAAGGTGTATGATTTGCACGAACCTGGAGCAATTATATCCTGACACAAAAAAAGGTCACATGGAACCAAATTTTATAAGAATAGAATGGCAAGCTCTATTTCATAAGCTGTGGCATGCATTCAGCATTCTGATCCAAACAACTACACATCAAATTCAGCATTCTGATCCAAACAACTACCGTCAAGCTCTATTTCATCAAATTCAGCATTCTGTACCTGCTGTGGTGCTGCTCTAGCGTAAGGATTCTTGGGCGCGTTGGTCCAGCACTCTGGCTGCTATGCCGGAGGTTGTGGTTGGCGCTTGACGGTAGGAGGGTGCAGGACGAGGAGGCACACGCCATGGCGAAAGCGAGACTGCAGGAGGATGGCCTGCACTGGTCCAATGGGAGCCAAGCAGGCGAGGCGGGTCGCTGGTAGGCACATCCGCCGGTAGTGCGCCCAATCCAACTTCCCTCCACCGCCGACGCCGAGCCCACGAGCGGCTGCGGGAGCGCCACCCTGCTTAGGGTGACGGGGTCGAGAAGGGGGAAAATGGAACAAAATTTACGAGGTTTTCGTTTTTCTAAACTTGTCCAACGATAACAATGTCAAAAATGCTTTTTTAGATCCTGTTTGGAATAAGATGACGTTTTGCTTATTCCTACGCTTTTATTAGTATTATGAATTTTAAATTTTAACTGATCTAGATTTCTGCATAAATTTTATAAAATTCGTGTACTTTAAACGGTCTCTTAAGTTATTATTATAAATTTGCTAATTATGCTGTATTTATAAGTTATTATAAATTTGTTAATTATACTATATGACTATTTTTTTTGTAAAGTAGGAATGTTTAAGCGTTTTTTTAATTATGTTTAACCGTTTGTGTAACATGCTGACTCTACCGAATGGACTGAGCTTTATATGAGCTAAATGGTCATTTAAATTTGTAATTTTCTTTTAGAGTTATTATTACGTATTGTGTTCACTGAATATTGTTAATCTATTTTTGGCTCTTGTTGTTGGAGAAGACTAAAAATATGTATGAAACCCTTTGACTGTGAAGACAGGCTAAGGACTAGGGTTTTCTGTATCTGTAACAGAGCCAGGCCACGCAAAGTCCAAAACCCACCCAGAGCCAGAGCCACCATCGCCGCCGCCTTCGGCCACGATTCCTAGGCGGCAATGGCCATGGCCCGGCGTTCTGCCTCCCATCTCCTATCCTCCTTCCGCCCTTTTTCCCTCCTCCTCCAGCCGCACCTCGCTGACTCCCCCTCGCCGGCGGCCGCGGCCGCGGCGGCGTCGGCTCGGCGGGCGATGTCAGCGGCGTCGGCCCTACGTGCACGGGACGACAAGGATGTGGCGCGGTGGCGGGAGTCGATGGCCCGGATGCGGAATATCGGCATCTCCGCGCACATCGACTCCGGGAAGACGACGCTCACAGAGCGGGTCCTCTACTACACCGGCCGGATCCACGAGATCCACGAGGTGCGCGGCCGTGACGGCGTCGGCGCTAAGATGGACTCCATGGACCTCGAGCGCGAAAAGGGGATCACCATTCAGTCTGCTGCCACCTACTGCACCTGGAAGGATTACCAGGTCCGTTTGTTTTTGCTCAGCCTCTTTATTTAGTTCTGATTGATCCATTTCCCTTTGTTACAGACCCCGGATGACTGTGATTTCGTTGTTATTATTATTATTCGAAGAATAAATGGCAAAGGATGTAGAGGGAGGTTTGCTTGGCTTGTTTAGTTTTCTAGCAGTATAAAAAAAACGAATGAAGGAAATTTGTGAATATAAGAAAAATCGTGATTCTATTTGTAGACGGATACGGAAAAGGGGGGGGGGGGGGGGGACAAAGGGAGGAATATGTGATTGTAACATGAGGAAATGGGGAACTGAGAATTATCAAGGCCATGGACGCACTGCTGGAAAAAAAGGTAACGGGTAGGGGAGGAATATAGGAACATCTTGATGGCATATTATTGTTGTAGATATGATGATCTCCTCACTTGAGCTTCCAGCTGCCATCAAAGAGACAAGAATCCAACAATTGTCTTTTTGTGAATTTCATTGAGTAGGATGGTGATATGCCTTGGGTTCTTGTGGATCAGAAGCACTTTACTGTAGTGCACTGAAACTACTGACTGATTAGATTGGGTGACCTGATTAATAATTACTTCTTTTTAAGTTGCATTAGATCCACTTGCTCGTTTAGTGTCTATGGACAAGGGATCATTTGACATAATTCAAATGATTCTTTTGTTTGAAGTCACATTACATTGTTCTTTTTATGAGGATTTGAAAGCTCATGTTATAATTTAAATGCAGATTAATATTATTGATACTCCAGGTCACGTGGATTTCACCATTGAGGTTGAAAGGGCACTCCGTGTTCTTGATGGTGCTATACTTGTGCTATGTAGTGTTGGTGGTGTACAAAGTCAGTCGATCACTGTTGATCGGCAAATGAGAAGATATGAAATCCCAAGGGTTGCTTTCATTAACAAGTTGGACCGTATGGGAGCTGATCCATGGAAGGTTCTTAACCAGGTTAGCACGAATCAGATTGTGCATATTGTGCTTTGATTTTGCTGAAAGCCATACCTCTCTTGAGTGTGTTAAAGCCTATCTTATCTTGTTTATTCTATGTATTAAATATGCATAAGAATTTTGCACTGAGAGAACTTCAGAAATTGTTAAGAATATCAGATGATCACTAATGGAGAACATAGTATGATAATGAATACTCTTATTGCTTTACTAATCAGCAGTAGAGCGCGTAAAAAATTGTATCAATGTACCCCACACATGCATACTAGCTTACTAGTGTTAGTGAGCTCATTCATCGCCATCTCCAACTTGATCCTGAAACGTCTAAGGTTTATGCAATCAAAATTAAGGTTTATATAGATAATATCACTCTCCAATAGTTCCCCTATCCAACCTTTTATACTTAGTGGTACCTAAATCATCCTGTCCCCACTTCCCCTACCCCTAAAATTTGCGGTGAGTCGGTGACACGCTATCCACCCTACCTGCTATTTCGCGTGATTTTTTCACGGGCACGATTCTTCCAGCTAGTATGTAGCTCACTTGTACACACAAGAACGCCGTCCTCACAAGTGCATCCTGAAATGGCTGGCCGGTGCTTCCTGCCACCAGCTGCCTCTTCACTTTTTGCGTCCTGCTGTGGTGCTGCACTTGGCATCAATCGCCTCCACCTATCTGGAGAGGTTGTCAGGTAGCGGAAGCCATCTGTGTCTTTGTTGGTGCATCTGATTGTCGTGGGGAGGGAAATTTTTTGAGGGTTTAGCCTAGTGCTTACCCCAATGTATCTAGTTACCTACTTAGCTATTTACCATTCACTGTCTAGGCTAGTTACTATTCACTGTCTAGCAGTTTTCAGGTGCCTTAGCATCCAAACTAGCATCTACTTTATGCAGTAGAATATGCTGTAGTAGTCGAGAACTTCTTGTATCCCAAGTTTGCTACTTCTATATAATGCAATCAAGCGGCTGTGGCCAAGCTGCCCTCTGGCAGTCCAAATTCCACTTGTCTAGTTGTTACCTTTGCAACATTTTTTTGGGGCCATAACAATGAAAAACATGGCCCCAAATTGCTTATACAACAACAACAACAACAACATAGCCTTTTGTCCCAAGCAAGTTGGGGTAGGCTAGAGATGAAACCCAAAAGAGACGAGAAACAGGGAGACACATAAAGGGACATAAAGGGCACAAGACAAAAGATGTCACGGTTCAGGCACGTTGATTGCTAATCTCCAAGCGCTCCTGTCCATAGCTAAATCCTTGGGGATATTCCACTCCTTAAGATCTCTCTTAACGGACTCGTCCCAAGTTAATTTAGGTCGACCTCTACCGCTCTTTACATTATCGGCCCGCTTTAGAACTCCACTACGCACCGGCGCCTCAGGAGGCCTCCGTTGGACATGTCCAAACCATCTCAACCGATGTTGAATCAATTTCTCCTCAATTGGTGCCACCCCAACCCTATCCCGAATATCGTCGTTCCGTACTCTATCCCTCCTTGTGTGCCCACAACACCAACGCAACATACGCATCTCCGCTACAATCAATTGCTGGACATGTCGCCTTTTTGTAGGCCAACACTCAGCACCATATAACATCGCCGGACGAATCGCCGTCCTATAGAACTTACCTTTCAGCTTCTGAGGCACCCTTTTGTCACAGAGAACGCCAGAAGCTTGACGCCATTTCAACCAGCCGGCTGAAATTCTATGCCTAACATCTTCATCAATGTCTCCATCCTTTTGTAGCATCGACCCTAAATACCGAAAAGTATCCTTCTTGGCCACCACTTGCCCATCGAGGCTAACGTCTCCCTCCTCGTGCCTAGTCGCGCTGAAATCGTACCTCATATACTCGGTCTTAGTCCTACTAAGTCTGAACCCTTTCGACTCTAACGTGTGCCTCCATAGTTCTAACTTCCTATTAACTCCCGCCCTACTGTCGTCAACTAGCACCACATCATCAGCAAAGAGCATACACCAAGGGATATCACCTTGTATGTCCCTTGTGACCTCATCCATCACCAAAGCAAATAAATAAGGGCTCAAAGCTGACCCCTGATGCAGTCCTATTTTAATTGGAAAGTCACTGGTGTCGCCATCACATGTTCGGACAAACGTCACCACATCCCTGTACATATCCTTGATGAGGGTAACGTACTTAGTTGGGACTTTGTGCTTTTCCAAGGCCCACCACATGACATTTCTCGGTACTTTGTCATATGCCTTCTCGAGGTCAATAAAGACCATGTGCAAGTCCTTCTTCTGCTCCCTATATCTCTCCATCAATTGTCGTAATAAGAAAATCGCCTCCATGGTCGACCTACCAGGCATGAACCCAAACTGATTTTGGGTCACATGTGTCACTCTCCTTAGGCGATGCTCGATAACCCTCTCCCAGAGCTTCATCGTATGACTCATCAACTTAATCCCACGGTAGTTAGTACAACTTTGAACATCTCCCTTGTTCTTGAAGATAGGTACTAATATACTTCTCCTCCATTCTTCAGGCATCTTGTTTGACCGAAAAATAAGGTTAAAAAGCTTAGTTAACCATACTATCGCTCTGGCGCCTAGGTATCTCCACACCTCAATGGGGATACCATCAGGGCCCATCGCTTTACCTCCCTTCATCCTCTTCAAAGCCTCTCCGATCTCTGCCTCCTGAATTCTCCTCACAAAGCGTCTGTTGGTATCGTCAAATGAGTCGTCCAACTCAAGGGCATGACCCTCATTCTCCCCATTAAACAGCTTGTCAAAGTACTCTCTCCATCTGTCCTTGATCTCCTCATCCTTCACCAGAAGTCGATCTGTCCCATCCTTGATGCATTTTATTTGGTTGATGTCCCTTGTCTTCCTCTCGCGGATTCTAGCCATCCTATAAATGTCCTTCTCCCCTTCCTTCGTGCCTAGCCGCTGATAAAGGCCATCATACGCCTGACCTTTTGCTACACTCACAGCTCGCTTTGCAACCCTCTTCGCTATTTTATAGCCCTCGATGTTGGCTACACTCTTGTCATGGTGGAGACGCTTGAAACACTCCTTCTTCTCCCTAATAGCCCTTTGCACCTCGTCATTCCACCACCATGTGTCTTTCGCTTCCCGTTTGCCTCCCCTACTCACGCCAAACACTTCCGAAGCCACCTTCCGGACACATGTTGCCATCTTTAGCCACATGTCGTCGGCATCTTCTCCTTCTTCCCAAGGTCCCTCGTCTAGCATCCTCTCCTTAAACGTCTGCGCTGCTTCCCCTCTAAGCTTCCACCACTTCGTTCTCGCAATCTTGGCCCGTTTGTCCCGGTGGACACGTACCCAAAAGCGAAAGTCCGCCACCACAAGCTTATGTTGAGGGACAACACACTCCCCAGGTAACACCTTACAATCAAAGCAAGCACGTCTATCCTCCCTCCTTGCAAGGATAAAGTCGATCTGGCTCGAGTGTTGTCCACTACGAAAGGTTACTAGATGAGATTCCCTCTTCCTAAAGAGGGTGTTCGCTATCAACAAGTCATAGGCCAGCGCGAAGTTCAAAACATCCTCCCCCTCTTGATTCCTACTACCATACCCGAACCCCCCGTGCACCCGCTCGAAACCTACATTAGTCGCACCAACATGGCCGTTGAGGTCTCCTCCTATAAAGAGTTTCTCGCTGATAGGCACGGTACTAACCATGCTATCAAGATCTTCCCAAAACTGTCTCTTGGTGCCCTCGCTAAGACCTACCTGAGGGGCATAGGCACTGATCCCAAATTGCTTATGTGGTGCATTTTTAAAACCGGGGTTTCAGACAGGGAAACTGCTGTGGGAGAGAAAGATTTAGCAGGATTTTTTTTATTCGGTCCCTATATGAGAATGTAAGGGATCAAATTTGGGGGGACTCTCAGTAAAGGCTATCTTCCTCCCCTCAAGATATTAACATTGGATAAAGAGAAGACCGTCTTTTATGGAATGAATTTTGACAACTTTTTTCATCAGTTTATTTTTTCCCCAAAAAGTAGTCTGTAGTAACATTTTTTGTTGACATATGCCTCTTTGAGGTGAAAATGCAATTTTTTTTTGGAATACTTTCAAATAATTGTATTTTCAGAATTATAATTGAGAAACCGTACTCTTCACCTTGTACTGTAGATAGCCTTACAATTTTCTTACCTATAGTATGAGGCTTACATTTTGATGCAAAGGTCAGCTTTTGGTTGAGACCACCAGGTCATCATTATGCTATGTAATTATTTCTGATGTTGTGTTCCATACTATCCCTAATAGCTTTAACATTTTTTCTTGGTTACTTTTAATATTACTTACTTTCAGTGATGTTCTGGTCATGACTTCTTAAGGTTATGTGTTGGAAGTATGGAACCATTTTCTCCAGCTGATTATTGCTTTTGTTCCTTCCATGTAAAGGCGCGATCCAAGCTCCGTCACCACAATGCAGCTGTACAAGTACCCATAGGATTAGAAGAGGAGTTTGAGGGCCTTATTGACCTTGTAGAAATGAAGGCTTATAAGTTTGAGGGTTCTAGTGGGTGAGTCTTATTCCGTCGAGAATTAAATACTCCAGGCTATTTGTTTTATTGAATCCTGAATGATGCATCTCATTTGAATCTGCAGCCAGAATGTAACTGCTTCTGATGTTCCATTGAACATGGAGGATTTAGTCACTGAGAAGCGTCGTGAACTTATTGAAGTTGTTTCTGAAGTAGATGATCAGCTTGCTGAAGCTTTTCTCAATGATGAGCCAATAACATCTAATCAGCTTAAGGTTTGTTAAACTTTACCTTCTTAACAAGTGTTTTCTAGTCTAATATATCTTCATTATTTATCTTCTTTTCATTATTATTGCGCACCTATGTGAGGAGAGGTAGAGGAAGACCGAAGCTGACTTGGGGGGAGGCAGTAAAAAGAGATTTGAAAGGTTGGGATATACCTAGAGATCTTTGTTTGGATAGGAGTGCTTGCAAACAAGCTATTGACGTGCCTGAACCGTGACTAGGGGCTCATGTTGGGTTTGAACTCTAGCCTACCCCAACTTGCTTTGAGACTAAAAGGCTTTGTTGTTGTTGTGATATAAGGAGAAAATTCATCTGAAAAATGAGTCTGCTTATCTCTGCATAGTCTGAATCTGATTTAAATATCAGAGATGCTTAGTTGATCTTCCTATGTTAAATGCGCTAAATGCATTGTGGTGGTGAGATAATGGTTCTGGTTTCTTAATTTGTTAGTAGAACATGTAACAAGTAATGCATGGATGGAAGATGATTATTTGAATGTTTAAGTGTTCATGCTAAAAACGCGAAACCCTTTCTTTGTTTCTTCAATTTCAGACTGTTATTTAGGGTATGATGTTTTTCCCCAAATTTCTTGGCATAAGTCCATGATCAAAATTCTACATTTAGTTATTTCAGCAAACCAAGTGAATAATGATTATATAAATGTTTACAGTCATTGTGTTAAAATCTTACTTTATAGAATTTTCTGGTAGATATAAAATTGACTATTGAAAGGATGTGATGCCCATGGTTCTCATTAGTTGGAATTTAAACATACACATTTCAAAGTCTTTGGTTACATGCTATGACAATTTTTTTACACAATTGGAAATACTGTAAATCTGTCGGCCTCATTGGTTTGGTATATGAACAATGCATTTTAAAGTCTTGGGTCCTATGATATAGCAAACATATTTATTTGTTTGCATGAGATGCAAGTGACATTCAGAAATTTGTAATAAATTTGTTTGCTCATACTGTGCCGATGTTTTTCTTTTTGGTATTTGAGTTCACAACATGCCTTGTTATTTGTGACATGATATCTTGGCATCTTGCCTACTTATTGGCATAGTTTATAGTTAAAATTTATATTTCATTGCATCATTCCTGTTTTTTTCTATTATATCAGGTTTTAGGAAATGTGTGACATTGATATTGGTGACATGTTAGGAACCATTGGTGACATGTTAGTTCCATGTTAGTTCCTAACTGTTTCTACTTTCTAAATTGTTGTCATGATGCTTGATGTTATATTCTTTGTCAGGCGGCTATTCGAAGAGCTACGGTGGCACAGAAGTTCATACCAGTATACATGGGAAGTGCATTCAAAAATAAGGTGTGGCTGCAATTATTTGTTCATTACCTGAAAGTTCTTGTTTATTTTTATGTTTCGTTTGCAAATGATTACAAAAATGATTGCTAAATCTGGTTTCCTAAATGATTTTAATCATGAGTCATGCTCTAGAGTTTAACAGTACTGATTAATTGCTTAGCTGGTGCTGAATTGTAAATTTAAAACAGACAGCAGTAACTGAATGTGTTCATAAATCATAATGCTTTTGTAACAACTGATGTAGCTTTCTTGTTTGGTTTAGAACAGATCATTTGAAAATTTGTGTGGAAATTCATGTAACCCATGTCCACTTAAAAATTTGATTTTACGTTGTGTGCCTTTTATTTTAACAAAGTATTTCCTGTATGTAATTATGGTGTTACCAAAACCTTTTTAAGTATGAAATTTTTACCAGTGGCAAGTGGGAACTGTTAAAAAAAAGAACAGTTGGCAAGTCAGCATTCAAAGCCTGAGTGGATCGAAGGAATGTGTTAGGGAATGAGAATCTATTGATTTGGGCTAACCCTAGAAGGGTAGCTATATAGGTAACCATACATGGGCCACATGGGCCTAATACACTCACATTCCAACACCCCCCCGCAGTCTGAACTACCGGCGCAGCGGAGTTCCAGGCTGAACAAGAAAGAAGAAAGACCACACACACGTCCCCCCACAGACGCAACTAGCCACTGGTGATGTTGAGGCTGGAGCGAAACTCAGTGAAGGTCGAGGACGGGAGGCATTTGGTGAAGATGTCCGCGAACTGGGAGGTGGTCGGAACATGAAGGACCCGCACCTCGCCCATGGCCACCCGATCACGGACAAAGTGTAGGTCGATCTCCACATGCTTCGTCCGCTGGTGTTGGATGGGGTTGGTGGAGAGGTAGACCGCACTGACATTGTCGCAGTAGATCAGTGTGCTCCGGGAGGGCGGAGTGTGCAGCTCAGCGAGAAGCTGCCGGAGCCAGGAGGCCTTAGCCACGCCGTTAGCGACAGCGCGGTACTCCGCCTCGGCACTGGACCGGGAGACCACAGGCTGGCGCTTAAACGACTAGGACACCAGGTTGCTGCCCAAGAAGACAGCGTAGCCGGAGGTGGAGTGGCGAGTGTCCGGACACCCTGCCCAGTCAGCGTCAGTGTAGACGACAAGGTCGGCGGAGGAGGACCGGTGAAGGAGGAGGCCGTAGTCGATCGTGCCCCGGAGGTAGCGGAGGAGGCGCTTGAGAGCCGTGAGGTGAGGCTCCCGGGGATCATGCATGTGAAGACAGATCTGCTGAACTGCATATGTGATGTCCGGCCGGGTGAAGGTGAGGTACTGGAGGGCACCAGCAAGACTCCGGTATGCAGTGGGATCTGACACTGGGGGCCCTCAGCCTCTGACAGCTTTCCCTGAGTATCAACCGGAGTGGAGCAGGGGTTGCAGTCAGTCATCCCAGCCCGCTCCAGGATATCTCGAGTATACTGTCGCTGGTGAAGAAGTAACCCGACAGGGTGAGGCTCAACAGTGACCCCGAGGAAATGGTGGAGCACACCCAGATCCTTCGTAGCAAACTCTTGCTGAAGAGCGGTGATGATCCGGCGGAGAAGTGGGTCACTGGAGGCTGTGAGGACAATGTCATCAACATAGAGCAGCAAGTACGCAGTGTCGGCTCCATCGTGATAGATAAACAGAGATGTATCAGACTTGGCCTCCACAAACCCCAGTGTCAGCAGGAAAACAGCAAACCGATGGTTCCACGCCCGGGGTGCCTGCTTGAGGCCGTAGAGAGACCTGTTGAGCCGGCAGACCATGTCAGGATGGGAGGAATCAACGAACCCCGCCGGCTGACTGCAGTACACTGTCTCGGTGAGAAGGCCGTGCAGAAAAGCATTCTTGACGTCCAGCTGATGGACGTGCCACGACCGAGTAAGCGCCAGTGAGAGCACGGTGCGGACGATGGCCGGCTTGACCACCGGGCTGAAGGTCTCATCATAGTCGACCCCAGGGCGCTGAGTGAAGCCCCGGAGAACCCAGCGAGCTTTGTAGCGCTCGAGAGTGCCATCAGCCCGACGCTTGTGAGTCCAGATCCATTTGCCGGTGACAACGTTGGAGCCCAGTGGCCGGGGCACCAACTCCCACGTCTGGTTGGCAAGGAGCGCGGCGTACTCCTCTTCCATCGCGCGACGCCAGTGAGGATCCAACAGGGCGTCATGGACGGAAGAGGGTACCGGGGAGACCGGCGCGTCGCCGGTCGATGCCGCTAGGGCCCGGGGTGGCAGTGTGCCAGCCGCGTGCCGTGTCACCATGGGGTGAACATGCCGCGGGTGTCGGTGAAGAAGCGGCGGGTGGTAGACCGGCGGTGCATCACGGGCCGGCGGGGACCGAGGCGGTGGTGTAGGTGTCCCCGGCGGAGAAGGGACCGTGAGTGGCGGCGGCCGCGGCCTGCGCTGGTACACCCGTACCGGCGCAGCGAACCGCGAAGGAGGTGCCGGGGCAGCACCGGGCGACGGCGACCGCCACGGCCCCCTCGGGGTAGTATCGGGGAACGAGGTCCCCGGGGCCGCGCCAGACGGAGAGGTCGGGGCCGCGCCAGAGGACGACGGGCCCGGACCCTCCGGGGAGTCGGGACAGGTGCCCGGCAATGGGCGCGGCGAAGCAGTACCTGCAGGAGACCACGGAAAAGGTGGCTGGACCACCGTGTCAGCGGGAAAGAGGGAGGAGGGATCAGGAACCGGACTGGTGGTGGGTGTGCTGGAGAAGGGAAAGACGGACTCATCGAACACCACATGGCGAGAGATGAGGACCCGTCGGGAGGTAAGGTGAAAGCACTGGTAACCCTTGTGATCCGGGGAGTACCCGAGGAAGACACAGAGAGTGGAGCGGGGGTCCAGCTTGTGGGAAGAAGCGGCAGTGGTGTTGGGGTAACACGCACACCCAAAGACGCGAAGGTGATCGTACCGAGGAGGGGTACCAAAGAGGGCGTGGTGTGGCGTAGGAGCGGTACAGGCAGCGGAAGGAAGACGGTTGAGGAGGTAGGTGGAGGTGTGCAAGCCCTCAGCCCAGAAGCGAGCAGGGAGAGGCCTGAAACAGAAGGGTGCACACGGTGTCGTTGGTGGTGCGAATCATCTGCTCAGCCTTGCCATTCTGGGAAGAGGTATACGGACAAGACATGCGCAACTGAACACCGTGAGAGAGAAAGAAGGCAAGGAAGGTGGAGTTATCAAACTCACGACCATTGTCACACTGGACGGCCTTGATGGTGAGGCCGAACTGTGTGGACACCCAAGTGAAGAAGTGCAGGAGCGTGGAGAAAGTGTCAGACTTCGCACGCAGGGGAAAAGTCCACGAATAATGCGAAAAATCATCGACCACCACAAGATAATACTTGTAACCAGAAATACTGATCACAGGAGATGTCCATAGGTCGCAATGTAGCCCAGGATGGGGAGGGAAGGGAAGGGAAATAGGTATAGTAGGATGGAGGAGGAGTTGGGGGGCCGGCCATGGCGCCGGAGGCTGGGAGAGGGTGCTGGGGAGGAGAAGCTAACCCTAGGCTGCTGATACCATGTTGGGGAATGAGAATCTATTGATTTGGGCTAACCCTAGAAGGGTAGCTATATAGGTAACCATACATGGGCCACATGGGCATAGCCTCATGGGCCTAATACACTCACATTCCAACAGAATGGATCTAGACTATAGATTGGACTGGACTATCAATTCAATCTGTTCATCTCGTCTTCCATTTTAGATAGTAGCAAGCAGTGAATAAAAGGGCTGCAGCAAGAATTTTCGCACTGTAACTCAGAACCGGATTTTTCGCGCATTGAAAGTGTCATCCCTTGCTTTGTTTTAACCGCCCTTCCTTTAAGTTAAAGTATTTGAGACTCTTCCTAGAATTAGATTGTTTATTTAGTACACATTGCTGTTTTCTAATGCTACAAACACAAGTCACATTCTTCTGTAATTTCAAATGTGAGAGTAGCAAATTATGCATCATTATACATTGTTGTAATGACCATTCGCATACAAATCTGTTTTGTAATCTATTAAGTGTTGAACTTCAGATTTGTCTGTAACATCTACCAGTCCTTGCAATTTATGACTATTTTAGACCCAGAATCAAGCACAATACTACAATTATATGAATGGCAAACATGAAAGAGACTAATATTTAGGAGCTAAGCATTTGAATAGCATGTTGGATTTTGAAACAAGTTTTTGTTGAAGCCCAATAGTTGTATGCTGGATTGCTGTGAATTAACATTGTGTTCATGCAAGCCATTTTTTTATGCCATTCAAGGTTGCTTGCTGATGTTTATGGACTGTTTTAATTGAAGAATAGTCGCCAATAACTGTGGGCATTTGTTGATTATCAAACTGTGGAGATAAGACCTTGAGGTTTTCTCTTGGATGATAACTTCTATTACAAGCAGCTGCGATGTGGCTGCTATGCGTTACTTCTAACAGTGAAATGATTCATGAGATGATTGCTGGGTGTTTTTGGGTTTACACTCTCTTTTGACTGGTTTTATTTATAGGGTGTTCAACCGCTTCTTGATGGCGTGCTGGATTATCTACCATGCCCGTTGGAGGTTGATAACTACGCCCTTGATCAAAACAAATCCGAAGAGAAGGTACCAAAGGATTTCAAATTGTGTTGTAACTATAATAAAAAAAGAGTGAAGTGCACCAGCGGTCCCTAAACTTTCGCTGTTGTGTCATCCCGGTCCCTAAACTCGCAAATCGATCATTTAGGTCCTCAAACTTGTTCATCTGTGTCATCTCGGTCCTTAAACTTATTTGGCTGTGTCATCCCGGTCCCTATACTTGCAAATCGACCGTTTAGGTCCTCAAACTTGTTCAGTTGTGTCATCCCGGTCCATAAACTTGGTTTTGGATCTCATCTGTATCCAAACTGGGCGATTTAAAAACTTGATATCAAACAATAATTCATAACTTTTTCATATGAATTCAAATGAGGACAAACTTTATATCAAAATTGTAGCCCTCGACGCGATCTACAACTTTGTTGTTGAAAAGTTTTTGAATTAAAACTGTTTAGAGTCCCAAAATATTGTTGTATGTTTATAGATTTTGAAATTTCAAATTTCAAATTATGAAACAATCATGGATATTGATATGGTCTATATGAAAGTTATAGTTCTCAATATTATCTACAACTTTGTAGTTGAAAAGTTTTTTATTTGAAGTCGTTTATTATCCCAAAATTTAATTTTAAATTTTAAAAAATTTAAAAATTTAAAAATTAAAATTAAATTTTGGGATAATAAACGACTTCAAATAAAAAACTTTTCAACTACAAAGTTGTAGATAATATTGAGAACTATAACTTTCATATAGACCATTTCAATATCCAAGATTATTTGACAATTTTGAATTTTAAATTTCAAAATCTGTAAACTTACAATTAAATTTTGGGATAATAAACGACTTCAAATAAAAAACTTTTCAACTACAAAGTTGTAGATAATATCGAGAACTATAACTTTCATATAGACCATATCAATATCCAAGATTGTTTGATAATTTGAAATTTGAAATTTCAAAATCTATAAATATACAACAATATTTTGGGACTCTAAATAGTTTTAATTCAAAAACTTTTCAACTATAAAGTTGTAGATCGCGTCGAGGGCTACAATTTTGATATAAAGTTTGTCCTCATTTGAGTTCATATGAAAAAGTTATGAATTATTGTTTGATATCAAGTTTTTAAATCGCCCAGTTTGGACCCAGATGAGATCCAAAACCAAGTTTATGGACCGGGATGACACAACTGAATAAGTTTGAGGACCTAAACGGTCGATTTGCAAGTTTAGGGACCGGGATGACACAGCCGAATAAGTTTAGGGACCGAGATGACACAGATGAACAAGTTTGAGGACCTAAATGATCGATTTGCGAGTTTAGGGACCGGGATGACACAACAGCGAAAGTTTAGGGACCGCTGGTGCACTTTACTCTAAAAAAAAAACTTTGAACTTTAGAAAACTTCCTATCTCATACCACTTAATCCTAATAGTGGAGAAGAGTAGAAGTGGTAAAGTATGTAATGGATAAGGTTGGGAAGCTCGTTTATTATAGTGGAGCTTTTCTACTCTCCATCACTCTGTTATATTTGGTGATGAACTTCATACTATTTTTGTTTAAATTCAGGTATTATTGGCTGGAACTCCAGCGGAACCGCTTGTGGCATTAGTGTTTAAGCTAGAGGAAGGTCGTTTTGGTCAGCTGACCTATCTAAGGTGGTTCATGCTCTTCTAGTTACTGATCTATTGTATTCTCACTTATTTAACTCTGGAGCAGAAGATTACTCTGATATTTTATTCTTAAACTAATCCCTTATGATTTTTCATTCCAGAATCTATGATGGCGTTATACGGAAGGGTGACTTCATATACAATGTCAACACAGGGAAGAAAATCAAAGTGAGTCTTAATTCCAACTTCCAAGTCCCAGCAAGGAATTTGAGCCATTGCCAGTTGCTTTCTACCCCCTCTGTCCCAGAAAAAGATATCACTTGGAATTTAAGATAATTTAGAGCTCTGAGGAAATTTACCCATGTTCCCTAATTATTGTAGTGATTCCATTCTGTTCGCCAAGCTAATTAAGGGGAAAACATGCAGCCTTCCCCATACGAGGATTTGTGACTCATGCCATGCATGCAATCTGGTTTCTCAGCTTTACATGTGTAACATGCATTTAGGAGATGAGGGGATGCAATTAATGTTGATAGCCCCACTAGTTGTCCACAAGCTAGCATGACATGTTCTATGGGACACAATTTGAATCCTAAGTGACATTTAAGGCTTTAGGAGTAGAATATACCGATGTTTTCAATTCGATGCACGAGAAGGGGCTTTGGAAAGGAGTTGTTTCAAATTGTTGGCTTGGAAGCCCTCAAAATTCTACGCTATAGTTAAATATACATCATTAACACAATAACTGCTATTTCAATGGTTATTGAGTCGAAACGGCATCAATTCATGATATATGTTGGTCGTACACTTCTTGTTTAGGCCAACCTGAGGGAGGATGACACTAGGAGAATCCTTACTCTCATCGAGAGAGGATGACACTAGGAGTTGGGACAATTTTCTGGTTTATTTCTCACACAAACTCATACAATGTCATGCCAACCTGAGGGGTTGGGGATACATATTTATAGGGCTGCTAGCCAGCCAAGCATATGCCAAGATGCTAGTCTAAGATGCTAGAAAGATGCTGTCCTACAGATGCTAACTGCTAGTCTAAGATGCTAGAAAGATGCTGTCCTACAGATGCTAACTGCTGTCCTAAAAGCAGTCAAGGATACAGTCTACAAAGGACACAAGGACCACATGTGCCGCGTACTGCAGCAGCCCCACAACCAACACAGAGACTTATCCATCACTCTCCCCCCAAGTCTTGTGTGGCTCCTTGTGAGGTATCTGGGCCATCCCGATCTTGGCACGAAGTTCCTGGAACTTGACCCGCCCAAGGGACTTGGACAGGAAGTCGGCGAGCTGGTCTTGGGTGTTGATGTAGTTGGCCCGGACACTCCCTCCAGGCAGCTTCTGATGAAGTGGTACCTCACCCGGATGTGCTTGCTGCGCTCGTGGAAGACATGATTCTTTGCCAAGGCCAAGGCGGACTTGCTGTCCACCCTGAGCTCCACTGCCTCTGCATCTCTGCCAAGGAGATCGCCAAGCAGCCGAGCCAGCCACAAAGCCTGAGTAGCAGCGGCAGTGGCTGCGATGTACTCTGCATCGCAGCTGGATAGAGCCACCACCTGCTGTTTGATCGACTGCCAGCTGATCGGACACTTGCCGAGGAAGAACAGCGTCCCGCTGGTGCTCTTGCTCGTGTCGATTTCGCCGGCGTGGTCGCTGTCGCTGTACCCGATGAAATGCGCCGCACCGGGGCACCTCGGGTAGTGCAAGCCGTAATCGGAGGTGCCTGCGACGTAGCGGAGGATCCTCTTTACAGCCTGCTGGTGCTCCGTCGTCGGTCGTTGCATGTACCGGTTGACGTAGCCGACAGCGAACGCCAAGTCCGGTCGCGTGTGGACAAGGTAGAGGAGGCTGCCCACAATGTGCCGGTACTGCGTCGCGTCCACCTTCTCCTCCGTTCTCTCCCGACTCAACCTCAGCCTCTCCTCCATAGGAATGTGGGCTGGGTTGCAGCCGGTGAGACCGCCTAGCTCCACAATGCGCTTGGTGTAGACAGTCTAGCGAAGAGAGGTGCCGGAGCTATCCTGGTGGACCTCGATCCCTAGGTAGAAGGAGAGAGGGCCCAAGTCGCTCATCTGGAAAGTCGCCCTCATCTTCTCCTTGAACGCCTCGATCTCCACCTCCTTGGTGCCAGTGATCACCAAGTCGTCGACGTAGACGCCTACCAGCAGGGCCTTTCCTCCGCAGCCCCGCTGGTAGATGGCCGCCTCGTGTGGGCTTTGCTCAAAGCCCATCCCCTTCAGCGTGGAATCCAGCTTGGCATTCCACGCCCTCGGTGCCTGCCGCAGGCCATAGAGGGCCTTGCGCAGGCGAAGCACCTTGCCCTCCTTGCCGGGAATCGCAAATCCCGGCGGCTGATGCACGTAGACCTCCTCCTTCAAGTCGCCGTTAAGGAACGCCGACTTGACATCCATGTGATGGACACGCCAGCCCTCCCGGGCAGCTAGCGCAAGGAGGAGTCGCACGGACTCCATCCGTGCAACGGGCGCGAAGGCGTCGTCAAAGTCGATTCCTTCTTGCTGGACGAAGCCGCGCGCCACCAGACGCGCCTTGTGCTTGATCACCTCTCCGGTCTAGTCCTTCTTGAGCTTGAAGACCCACTTGAGAGAGATGGCGTGGTGGCCGGCTGGAAGATCGGCCAGCTCCCACGTCTTGTTCCGTTCGACGGCGTCCATCTCCATCTGCATCGCGGCACGCCATGCCACGTCCCTCTCCGCCTCGGCGAAGGAACGAGGCTCGCCATCATCCTGTGCGAGGTGCAACTCCGCCTCAAAGTCGTGCTGCGCCAGTCCAGGGACCGGCTGCTCGCCGAGGAGGTTGTCCACGGTACGGTAGCGCAGAGGCTCGCCGCCGTGGTAGGCGTCGATGCGATCCTCGTCATTGGACAGCGGAGTGGCGAACTCCACTGTGCGCTGCTCGTCGTGGGCCGAAGTTGCCGGTGCCGAGCCTGAAGGTGTAGGGTCCGGTGTAGGAGAGCGAGGCGTGGCCGGCGGTGCTGGTGGTGGACTCGCCGGAGCCTGTGGACTTGCCAGAGCTGGTGGTGGCGGTGGTGAAGGACTCGCCGGAGGTGGTGGCGAACGAGGTGGTGGGGTAGGCGAGCTCGGTGAGGACGAGCTGCTAGCTCCCCCCGCCTCCTTGAAGTGGACGTAGTCGACGACGAAATCGCTGGTCGTCAGAGTCGAGCCGTCATCCATCATCTTGCCCCACGTCCAGCTTTGCCCCTCGTCGGACACGACGTCACGCGTGATGCGCACGCGCCGTGTCGCAGGGTTGAGGACGCGGTAGGCCTTGGCGCCCTCCGCGTAGCCGATGAAGACCCTTGGCGTGCTCCGGTCGTCGAGCTTGCCGACGTGGTTGAGCTCCTTGACGAAGGCCAGGCAGCCGAAGCCGCGAAGGTGGCTCACCGCGAGCATGCGCCCGTGCCAGGCCTCGTATGGCGTCTTGCCGTTGAGGGCCTTGGTGGGGGAGCGGTTGAGCAAGTGGACGGCAGTCATCACCGCCTCACTCCAGTAGATCGCCAGCATCCCTCTCTGCTTGAGGAGGGCACGGGCGGTGGCCACCACCGTTTGGTTGCGGCGCTCGACGACGCCGTTCTGCTGCGAAGTGTACGACGCAGAGAAGTGGCGGTGGATCCCCTCATCGGCGCAGTACGCCGTGAACTCGCCGTCGTTGTCCGTGCGTAGGACCCGAAGCTTGCGGCCGCACTCCGCCTCCGCAGCAGCTTGAAGGCGCTTGATGGCGTCCGCTGCGGCTGCCTTGGCGTCGAGCAGGACAGTCCACATGTAGCGGGACACGTCGTCGACGAGGAGGAAGTAGCGCCGGCCTCCAGGTGTAGCCGGTGTCACGGGGCCACAGAGGTCACCGTGTAAGAGCTCCAGCTTCTCCTTGGCGCGGAAGCTCGCCTGGTGAGGGAAAGGGAGCCGCCGCAGCTTGGTGAGGACGCAGGTGTCGCAGAACTGCTCCACGTGGTCGACGTGCGGCATGCCCCGCACCATCTCCTTGCTGCCGAGCTGCCTCAGGGCCTCAAAGTTGAGGTGCCCAAAGCGCTCGTGCTACCTCCAAGCGTCGTCGTCGCGGCGGGCTGCAAGACAAAGAGGTTGCGTCACCTGTGCGTGAAGGACGTAGAGGCGGTTGCTCCTGTTGACCTTGACCAGGAGCCGGTGTCGATGATCCCAGATGCGCAGCACCCCGTGCTCGATCTCCACGCGCGATCCGCTCTCATCCAGCTGTCCCAAGCTGATGGAGTTCCTCAACGCGGGGATGTAGTAGACACCGGTGAGCAGCCTGTGCTCGCCAGTCTTGGCGACGAAGATGACAGAGCCGACGCCCTTGATCTCCACAGCGGAGACGTCGCCGAACTTGACGGTGCCTCGAACATCTGAGTCGAGCTCGGTGAAGAACTCCCGCCGCCCGGTCATGTGGTGGGTGGCGCCGGTGTCAAGGCACCACCCGTCGGTCTTGTCGTTGCCGGAGCTGTCGTCGAGGAGGGCGTGTGCTTTTGGCTCGTCAAGGTGGAGAAGAGCCGTTGCGGCCGGTGCCGCTGGAGGTAGTTCGATGCTCGCATGAGCAATGAACAGAGCCGGCTGCTCCTCCTCCCCCGCCTGCGCGACGTGGGCCTGGCCGCGTCGTGGCTGTCGACAATCCTTGGCCCAATGACCAAGCTTGCCGCAGTTGTAGCAAGGGTCGTCTCGTGCTGGCTTTTGCTTGCCAGCGGCGCCGCCCTGGGCGCCTCCACGATCATTACCCTCGGCACGTCCTCGTGCCCCTGCCTGGGCGTCTTTGCGCGGCTTGCCACGCTTGCCACGCTTGCGGCCGCCTGTCGTGGAAGAAGGCTCCCCCTTCTTCCTGTCACCTTGGCCGGCAGCCCACTGCTCTCGAGTGAGGAGGCGCTTCCCGCCAATGGTGACGGGTCCCGAGAGGCGCTGTGGCTCATCGCTGTCAACGACCTTGAGGCGGTCCAACGCCTCCTCGATCGTCATCGTGGAGAGGTCCAGCAGAGACTCGACTGAGCGAGCGATCTGCTTGTACTTCTCGGGGACGCAGCGGAAGAGCTTCTCAACAGCTCTCCTCGCCGTAGGTGTCGTCGCCGAACTGCACCAACTTCTGCAACAGAGTGTTGAGACGGAGAGCAAAGTCATCAACGTCCTCACCTGGCTTGAAGGCCAGGTTCTCCCACTCCTTGCGAAGTGCCTGCAGTGTGGACTTGCGGGCGCGGTCGCTGCCGATCCGTGCTGCAGCGATGGCGTCCCAGGCCTCCTTGGTAGTCCGCTTGCTGGTAAGCGAAAACTGCATCTCGGGCGGAACTGCAGCAATGAGAGCATCGAGCGCCCGTCGATCTTGGTCGTAGTCGACGTCGCCGTACCGGACTGCATCCCACATATGCCGCACCTGGAGTCTCACCCTCATCACCGCAGCCCACTTAACGTAGTTGGTCTTGGTGAGGGTAGGCCACCCGCCGCCGGGGCCGACGTCCCTGACGACAACCTGGTACTCGTGGTGACCACGGTACCGAACCGAGGAGAGAGCCGCGCTGCCTGTGAAGGCCGCGCTCTCCGTCGACCCATCCGCCGCCGCCATGCGCGCTTCCTCCAGGAGCGCCACCGCCGTGCGCGCCTCCTTCAGGAGCGCCGCCGGCGTGTCTGCGCCTGTCTGGGCTGCCGCCGCGCTCGTGGGCGTGCGCGGCTGCCCACTGCGCCGCTCGCCCTCGCGATGCCTCCCTCTCCAGCAGCTCGAGGTCCGCGTCGGCGCTGTCATCAGCAGCGATGGAGCTGCTGTTGCTGCCGCGTAGAACCTCGACCTCCGCTGCTGCTGCACACGCTGCATCCGCCGCCGCCGCTGCTTCCACCTCCGCTCTAGCTGCTGCCAGCTCCGCTGCTACCAGCCTCGATGCCCTTGCCGCTGCTGCAGCGGCGTCTGCTGCCGCTCGTTCGCGCTTCTCTGCCGCGGCGAGGTCGGCCTCCTGCCGACGCCGCGTGCTCGAGGCGACTGAGCCCTGAGACTGTCCTGCGGACATGGCGCGCTATCGAGGGGGCTGCTGTGTGGAGAGCAGGGGCAGCCGGAGCTGCTGCGAGGCCGGGGAAGGAGAAGAGCAGGAGATGCTCAGGCTACAGGATAGTACGGCTCCGATACCACTTGTTAGTCGCTGGATTCTCACTCTTGGTAGTAGCAGAATCCTTACTCTCATCGAGAGAGGATGACACTAGGAGTTGGGACAATTTTTTGGTTTATTTCTCACACAAACTCATACAATGCCATGCCAACCTGAGGGGTTGGGGAAACATATTTATAGGGCTGCTAGCCAGCCAAGCATATGCCAAGATGCTAGTCTAAGATGCTGTCCTACAGATGCTAACTGCTAGTCTAAGATGCTAGAAAGTTGCTGTCCTACAAATGCTAACTGCTGTCTAAAAGCAGTCAAGGATGCAGTCTACAAAGGACACAAGGACCACATGTGCTGCGTACTGTAGCAGCCCCACAGCCAACACAGAGACTTATCCATCAAATATAACATTGATTTTTTTTAGGTTCCTCGCTTGGTAAGGATGCACTCTAATGAGATGGAGGTAAGTTGCATTAGATTTAGTTTTCACTTCAAATAGTATTGATTCAATCAGATGAAGATCAATGATTTTTGGTGTTAATGTTTATATTGTTTTGTTTGATATAGGATATTCAAGAAGCATATGCTGGCCAAATTGTTGCTGTTTTTGGTGTTGATTGTGCATCAGGTACGCAGACAGACAATGGGGATGATCTGACTTATGGTTCTGTTTACTTAATTTATTCTGCATCTGATTTTCCACTTCTCTTTGTCAATAGGCGATACATTTACGGATGGAACAGTGAAATATACTATGACTTCAATGAATGTCCCTGAACCTGTGATGTCCTTGGCAGTTTCACCTATATCTAAAGACTCTGGAGGACAAGTATATCATACTTTTCATCAAAAGAGTATTACTGCTATATGTAGTTTGTTATCCTAATGTCCTAAGTGAAAATACACGTTTGTCTTTCAGTTTTCAAAAGCACTGAATCGCTTCCAAAAGGAGGATCCTACTTTCCGTGTGGGTTTGGATGCTGAGAGTGGCCAGGTTTGTCACATCATCCATTTCAATTTTGATTTGTGTTCTTGTGAAGTTCTTAATACATAAAATTTGCTTGTAGACAATTATTTCAGGGATGGGCGAGCTGCATCTGGATATATATGTTGAACGTATTAAGAGAGAATACAAGGTATGGAAACATTTATTTCAGAGGCATACTTTGGTCCCTTGACTATTTGGGTGAAAAAGCTTATATATATGGATGGGTGTTTGATAACTTTACTTGAAGTTTGCTACTCGAATCTTTATTACTCGAATGATCGAGGATATCCTTGTTACAGACTTGTAGTCAAACGTCTAATCTAGGACAGAAATAAGTCCGTGTGTGGCTGGTCTTTGTGGGACTGCAACACATGATCATTGTGTCCTTGTAACAGCATCCTTGACTGCTTTTAGGACAGCAGTTAGCATCTTAGGACAGGCATCTTAGGACAGCATCGGCATCTTAGGACAGCATCTTGACTAGCATCTAGGACAACATCTTAGACTAGCATCTTAGCATATGCTTGGCTGGCTAGCAGCCCTATAAATATGTATCCCCAACCCCTCAGGTTGGCATGACATTGTGTGAGTTTGTGTGAGAAATAAACCAGAAAATTGCCCCAACTCCTAGTGTCATCCTCTCTCGATGAGAGTAAGGATTCTACTGCTACCAAGAGTGCGAATCCAGCGACTAACATACTTTGGTCCCTTGACTATTTGGGTGAAAAAGCTTATATATATGGATGGGTGTTTGATAACTTTACTTGAAGTTTGCTACTCGAATCTTTATTACTGGAATGATCGAGGATATCCTTGTTACAAACTTGTAGTCAAACGTCTAATCTAGTTTGTCTATAGAATGATCATTTTACCCTTGATTGTCCCATTAAAGAAGAGGAAGATAACCCTGAAATTACAATTTAGGATCAGTTTGTTAAGTCTTCTATTTTAAGGAGACTGCAGCTGGTTGTCATAGGGTGCGTTTGGTTCGATGGATATCTCTGGATGGGAGATGGCGGTCCGTGGACAAGCGCTGTTGGGTTCGCGGGACAAGCTAGTTATGGATATCCCTGATAGGGGAATATTCTCTCAGATGTGGATATCCCTGCCACCAAAAAATTGCCCGGCGAGCTCATCCATGTTTTCTAATCTATGTCATTAGTAAATAATTAAGGATTATTAGTTAGTAATTATGATGTCAAGATTAACTTTAATAAGTGCTAATATGTTAATTAGTGCATGTTTTGTATGCTAATTAGGATAGTTATGGTGCTAATTAACATTTTTTATTTGTAATTAGGGATTATCATGACAAGATTAGTGTTAGTATTTAATTAGTTGTTATTTTTAAATAATATAAATATAATTAGTTAAGTATTCTCGTCCTGTCCACTCATCCATCTAACCAAACAGAAAAATGGCTTGTCCCATCCATCCAACCAAACAGACAACATGGATATCCATATCCTTATATCCATGGATAGCTATTATCCCATCCACTCTTGTCCTCCAACCAAACACACCCGTCATCTTTAAGGTTCCCAGCTGCGAAAACTTGATCAAATCCTAGAAACCCCATAATAAACCTATCCTGTTCACAATTTGACATTTGTTGGTGCTACTGAGCTTCTCCAAGTGCTGTTATACTTGTATGACTGTAAATTCCTTTAAGTGTGTTACATTCCTGTTATGAATGTTGGAATTTTGAAACTTACGTAGGTGGATGCAAAGGTAGGGAAACCTCGTGTTAACTTCAGGGAAACAATCACCCAGCGTGCTGAATTTGATTATTTACACAAAAAGCAATCTGGCGGTCAAGGTCAGTATGGACGAGTTTGTGGGTGAGTTCTTAAATTACTCTATTAGTCATTAATAGTCTGCTTGCATCACTTGCTTTTGTCTTCAGTTTGCTTCAAAATGGTAATTGCTTTTGGATCTTCTTCACGCCTTGTTCTCTGTGGCTCTTATTCTCTCACATACAGTAGTTATCCTGTTAGGAACAATTCGTAAACATTCCTTCAGCCCTCTGTCCCTGTTCTCTCCATTTTTCATGGGAAAGTGGAGAATAAGGAAGAGAGGAGAGAAGATAGAAACATAATGGATGAAAAGAGACGAGAGAAGCAGCAGAGAAGGAAAGAAAAAGTTGGAGCTCCAACTTTGATGGGGGAGTACAAGGGCATCATGTTAGGTGGACTGCTGGTCCTAGGCGCGGAGAGTCTTTAGGGTTCTCCTACACTTTGAACAAGGGCATGGTGTATGGCTGACTGGCTCTAACAGGCGTGCAGGGTCTAGGACTGCATCAAGTTCATCTTGATCCGACTTAAGCCTCAATCTGTTACACATTCTGTCTGCTCTTTTTGTTTCTCTCCCTGTTAAGGACCTGTTTGGGACTACTCCGCTCTAGTTTTTCTAGCTTTGCCCTACCAACTCCATCACGGAGCAGTTCCACTCTAGAATTGTAGCTCCACACTTTGTACGATGGCTATGTTGTATTCAGTGACATGGTGGTTTTTGTACAACTCCATGAGGAGGTTAGAAAATCATGTTTCTGGAGTACCTCTTAAGGAGCTCCACAAAAAAACGTGGAGTTAACCCCCAACACCACCTTTTTTCCTGGAGCTGAAAATCATAGTTTTTGGAGTTGCCCTGTTTAGCTAGCGAAGTTAGGAGCGGAGCTGAAAAAGGTGGAGCATTTGGTTCCATTTGTCCATAAAAACACACAGTAGGTTCTTTGTTGGTTCCATTTGGCGACAAACCCTCATCATGTAGGCGCATTGGTTATATAATTGGACTATTGATGTGGTCAGCAGAGAAGTGACTTGCTGGTGCTGCCTTGGTACTTGGATGGTAAAAAAAAACATAGTACACAAGTTACCTCACTTGTTTTCTATGGCCACTGGTTATTGGAAAACATAATGTTTTGGACATGCTTCTGGTCAAACTTTTGAAACTCTGGCTGTCAATATTTTTTAAATATATATGAACTGCGAACATGATAAATTATGTCTGGATGTTTGCATTGAAATGCCACTTGATGTTTTATTGGATATATCAAATAATATTCCAACAGAAAGCAGTAGTCAAAGAAAGAGCCATGCTGTTTTTGTAATTGTAGGAAACAATCTGTAAGTAAATAATGAACTGATTGTAATATTGTATCCTTATTCCTTCCCTATTTATTTTATTTTGTGCGAGCGGTATTATAGACGTGTTGGAGAATTGGTAATATCTCTAGGTTTATAATGATGTAGATACATAATATGTTGGTGTTTATGTGCTCAGAGGGTAAGCGATACCATTCTCCCTGAGATATTTCATTATTTTGTCCAAATGAATATGTTGCATTTATTTTTCAGTTTATTTGGTATTGTAATGAGAAATTAACAAACAATAATATGCAGGTACATTGAGCCTCTTCCATCAGGTTCTGATGGTAAATTCGAATTTGATAATATGATTATTGGACAAGCAATTCCTTCAAACTTTATACCAGCAATAGAGAAGGGTTTTAGGGAAGCTTGCAATTCGTGAGTCCATGTATTCCTTAGTTTTTAAACTCTTTTCTCTTTTCTCTCGCAGATAACATTTATTTTCATGTACATACTGTAGGGGTTCATTGATTGGTCATCCTGTTGAAAATTTAAGAATTGTACTGACTGATGGGGCTTCACATCAGGTGGATTCCAGTGAACTTGCTTTTAAGCTAGCTGCTATCTATGCTTTTCGGCAGGTGAGCTATATCTTGGAGATGGGCAACACTGTTTCTAATGAACTCTGGTTGTAACATGACTACAATTTTTCTTTTTCTTTTTCAGTGTTACACTTCTGCCAAACCTGTAATATTAGAACCTGTGATGAAGGTGGAACTCAAATTTCCAACGGAGTTCCAGGGCACAGTAACTGGTGATATGAACAAGTGCGTGCTTTGTTCCAACAAGCTATGCTTCTACTGTAAATTATGGCCGGAACATCATTTATTTCATGCATAGTAGTATTCCTTTTCTTCTCAAGAAATGCAGATATTTCTCTGCAGTTTACTTGAGGGTAATTTACTTTACCACTAAATAAATCATACTTCACTGCCATTGGCTGTTATGGTAACAAGTTGGGCCTGGTCCCATTTGATATCCTCAGTCGTATATGTAGACTGTTACTGATATTATCGCCACGTCATTTTTTTCTTCTAACTCATGTCTCAATGTATGCTATGTCAATTATCATTTATTTATGTTAAAACAGGAGAAAAGGGATCATTGTTGGAAATGAGCAGGAAGGTGACGACACAATTGTAGTTTGCCATGTATGTAAATGCCTGGTTTTTTCCTGACTTCCAGTTTCACATTTCCTTCATTTTGAGAAATAGGTGTTTTTTCTTGCATTTCATCATATCACTAATCAATAGCACTGAATAATAGTTTTCTACTTTTCTTGCAAATAAATGTCTTGTACTTAGTCTGTTTCTTGATTTTTTTTCTCGAACACGCAGCTGTTGAAGAAGATTCCTCTGTCCACTAATGAGCTTAAAACTTTTGGATCTTTGAATTATTGTTTTGGATCAAACTCATGTTTGCTGTCATAACTTTATTATTGCTCACACCTTTTTAGGCTTTCAAATGGTACCCCTTCTAATTCAAAATACATGTTGCTTTAGGATTCCTGCCAGTCAAACTCTTTTAACTTTGAAAATCAATATATATAAAAAGTTGTATAGACATTGTAAGATATATGCAACTAGGCTCATGCTTTCATCATGAAACATACTCTACAACATATTTATTAGATTTATTTTTAAAATATCATATTTTCATAGAAATTGTTGGTCAAACTTCACCTTGTAGACCTTGATGATGTCCTAGACCTCATGTGTGTTGAATCGGAGGGTAGTTATCAAGGAGTAGTTTTTTGCTTCAGATATTCTGTTTCATTTGATTGTGTGGGATAAAAACTGAGAAAATAGGAAATAATCTTTGTATCACCGATGCTTGGTGTCCATGTACCCGTGTCCGATACAGTGGGTTATTATGGTGATATGCATGTCAAGGAGTATCTGGAAATTGCAAATAAAGATAAAGAATTTAGTTAACAATAAGGCTGCCCATACTTACCATTACCTTAGTTGCAGTAGGTTTCTTGCTGTTCGTGCGTAGTCACAGAGAGAAGGTGAAATTGGGGATATTATGGTGATATATGCATGTCAAGGAGTATCTGGAAATTGCAATTGAAAGATAAAGAATTTAGTTGACGATAAGGCTTCCCATACTTACCAGTACCTTAGTGCAGTAGGTTTCTTGCTGTTCGTGTGTAGTCACAGAGAGAAGGTGAAATTGTGAGTTTCGAGAGACTGGAGATGAGGAGCATGGGCTACTCATTTTGCTAGTCATTGGCTCATTGCCAGGGATGAAAACGGATCGGATACGAACGGATATCACTGATATCATATTTGTTTTCATATTTCTGGTCGGATTTGGATTCGAATACGGATAGTGTCAGTCATGCCGGATAAAATACGATTGGATGTCGACATCATAAATATGCGATTTAAGTATTCGGATACGGATACGGTATCGGATGTTAAATATCCGGACTCGGATATGGACAGATCTGAACCCCTCTAAACGGATTCGGTCTCGAATACGGTCGGAAAATATCCGTACCGTTTTCATCCCTACTCATTGCTGTGGAATACTGACCTGCTTGTGGAAGCTGCATTGGTGAAGAAGAGAGATCCACAATGCAAAAAGAAAGCCAGAGCAGCGGTGGCCGTTGCGTGCAAGATGAAAGGAGGGATTAAGAGTGCTTGGGGTAATAAGTTGAGGTTCTTACGTGGGCTTAGTGGGCCAGCAACTAGAACATGGAAGCCCATCTCATCCTCTTTTAAAAAAAATCTTTTTCTTTCCTTTCCCCCCCTTTCATCTTAGTGATGGATCTGTGTTCAGCATGGGTACTTCAATATTTTTTATGTGGCTTCCAGTAGCTGCTTGCTTAGTGCCATCAAAATTCAATTTATATTTTGTTTTTTAAAACTTATTGATTATTGATATATAAATATGTATATTTGCCATACCGAAGTATCGTTGTTTTTGGGCAAATGCTATACCCATATCGGCATATATCAGGCGACACGAAGGATGTAAACAATGCTGCACCAATCACTTAGCAAACAATACAGGTCTTCGTTATGATCCTAGGTCCTAGGTGAATGTGGTTTGATCTTGGTCAGTACAGTATGCGACGACTAAACAGGGATTATTATTTTTGTACTTCATAATGTTGGTACCTGTTCCATGCAAATTGCTTTTGCAAACTCATCTTGTCCTGTTCTTTTAGGTTCCGCTAAACAATATGTTTGGATATGCAACAGCTATTCGATCAGTGACACAGGTCAGTATTCTTTATCATCAAATTCTAGGCAATGTTTGTTTGTCTTCTAATGTTATAAAGTTATTTTGATATTGCTGTTTAATTGGATGGTGTCTACTGAACTTAGGGCACACTATATTTGACAGAAGCAACGTCTAATCTGCTGTCAAGTACGATTTGCATGTTTGCTACTCAAGTGGAGAATACCTGCCTTCGATTAAAAATAGTATACTAAATAATTGTTCAAAACAATAATTGTTGCCTAGGCTGGCGAGGGAAGGAAAAGAAAAGCCGAATCTTGCATGTTTGGTTCAACGAATATAGTATAGCAAGATAGTGTTTATAAATATTGGAGAAAATTTGTATGGTTTTCCTATTTATCTGTTTTCTTGCATGTCCTGCAGGGGAAAGGTGAATTTACGATGGAGTACCTGGAGCATAATATTGTCTCGCAGGATGTGCAGATGCAATTAGTGAATTCATACAAGGCCGCCAAGGGCACAGAGTGATTCTTCTTTTTACAGAAGAATAAATTTTGTTTACAAACTTTCAGTAGCACCGAATTCCTGGTCCTCACTCCTCAGGGACATCACAAACAGTAGGCGATAATTCAAACTATATGGTTTCTCAGTGAAAATACAAGGGAACTATGCTGCAATAATTGGCATTCCCACAGTAGAATTGTACAAACATCTAGCAAATGTCGGAAGTTTAGTCTGTAATGATTAACATGTCTTGGTATGAGAACATCTTGTGCAATTTGTCCCAAAAAAAATATAGGACACTTGGAATCCATATTTCTTTTGCTCTACTTTCCCGAAAAGACGTTCACAAATTGTAAGGTACATGCCAGGAACGATCAAGGTATAAAATGCTTGAGTTCAAAGAGTTTGGTTAGAGGCAAAAACAATTGATGTTTTAGCATTCAATACATGCGTGTTTCCATAAAAAAATGTTTTTCTCAAAGTTAAAGAAAAATACTGCCGTAGTCTCCCACAACTAAAAAGAACAAACGGGAGATAATTGTTTGGTGTGGTATTTTTTTTTACCACCATCCGCGTGTGACAAAACGATGCGCCGACAGGTGGGACCAATCTTGCGATCCATCCCCTCCGTGATCCCGCTTCAATCACAACTCCCTTACACGCATGCCCATGCAGCCGCCTCCTCTCCCACGCTGCCTCCCCCTCACATGCCGCCGCGCTCGCCCACGCCTCCCTCCCTGTCGCTCGCCCACGTCTCCCTCCCTGCCGCTCGTCGTTCACGCCGTCGTCCTTGCCCATCCCTGATTCGTGACTGATGGATCACCGAGAAGACCGTTCAGTAGCCTCGCCGAGGAGAATGACCCGTGCCGTCGACCTCGCCGTTTGCGCCCATACAGTCGTCCTTGTTCCGCTCCGATCGCGCGCCCACGAGCAGATCCAGCTCCATGTACGCTTGTGCCTATCCGTCTTCTCGATCCTGTTCCTCCGCTCCACCACCTCCTGCCTCGATCTCTTCGCCGTGAGCGCTCGGGTTACTTGCGGCTCTAGATCTGACCGGTGTTTACTCTCCTCGTGTCATTTATAGGAGGAGACGCTCGACGACTTCGCGCGACAGTGGCGACTGGCGTCGATGACCTGGTGGTATGGCTGCTGCTGATCGAGAAGTACACGATGCATATCTCTAGGTCCAACGACCTCCTCAGCCGCCTGTCGCTGCAGGAGCGCCGCGTCGCCAAGAGGTACCTTCTAACTGCGCTCGTGCGTCTACGATAGTTGCCACATTCGTTTATGTTGGCAGTGTTGCCTTATGAAAATAACCGTGGTTCTGATGGGGGTGGATTTCTCGTGTCTGCTCTGTCAGAAGTTGTGCTGAGATCATGGAGAAGCATTTGGGGGAGTAGTTGTCGTCCAGGCTCCTGTGCGGCTATGGTTTGGTTAACCAGGCAGTGATTGTCCAACACTGAGGATGACATGGGTATATATTCCCGCCACTTCATCTCCCAAATTACCGTGTTCCTTGTTCCTTCCTACTGTTACTGCTATACCGTTCTTGTCGAGTCCTTGCTGTACGCAGCTTCAGTAAAGTGTGTGTATGGTCGGTAGAAATTTTTGCTGTTTCAAGTTCAAGTGTGCAGCCTGGCATGTATCCTTGGGGACTCTGATCGTTAGTTGTGCTCAAAAGTCTGAGTTACTACGTAATAAAATTTAGTTGTCAAATTAATCAGGCTGTCAAATTATAAAGAACATATTTGTGGCCATATGTGCAAGTGTAATTTTATCTGTGCAAGTTGTTATTTTGTCTATGTAATCTAAATTAGGGTACTGTACATAGGGTAAGAAATTAGTTGCAGAAAAATTATACGTTCCAATCTGAATGTTGTTTGCCTGTGTGTTCACCTGAGACATGTGAGAATTATACACAATATTGTCTTTGGACAATTTTTATATTTAACTGTATGCTCTTGCTTGCTGAGTGAGTCTTAATAGACAATGAATTTTCTGTTTACCCAATAATTCAAACTGCATGATTTTGGCTTTGCCATCATATATAATGTGTATCTTATAAATTCTTAACACTTTCTAGGGAAGTAACTGAGCATTTGATGAACTTGTTGGGACAGAAATTGTGTAAAGCATGTGTAAGGTCCTACATGGCTAGAGGGGGTGAATAGCCTATAAAAATTCCTACACAAGCCACTAAGCAAACTTGTTAGAATAACAAACGGCGCAAAGCGAGTTTTGCTTAGCCTACGGTTGTGATGCAAGCCTCCTATCCACAAGTCTAGTAGATTATGATCTCTAGTTCACACAAGAGCTATGTCACTAAACTTACACTAGTGAGCAAGCTAACAACTACTAGCAAAGGCTACCACTAGAGCTACACAAGATAACTAGTAAATGTAAATGCGAGAGAGGATTGTGAATCTTATACCGACGGTGGAGTGAAGATGTTGCCAATCACCAAGATGATATACAATCAATTAATATTGACAACAACACAATATGATGACCAATCACCAGGAGACAAGAGACACAATATTTTTGTTCACCCGGTGTTCACTTGTGCACCGACAAGCTACGTCACCGGTTGTGTCGACCAACACTTAGATGGTTCCTCGGTGTGACCCTCAGGTCACTTGCCCCTCAAGACACGCCCCGCAAGACACCGCAAGACACCACTCTCAAGTGAGGTAACTCAATGACACGCGCAATGTAATAGAGTTGCTTTTGGTGTCCCGCCGAGAAAAGCACAAGAACCTCTTACGATCAACCGGAGGTGGCCAAGAACAATCACCTTCTCTTGCCAACGCCTCCAACAATCTCCAAGCCGGCTAAGAGCGGTACTCTCCAAGAGTAACAAGAAATTCACCGGCTAAACCACCCACAAGTGCCACTAGATGCCCTCAAGCTATGCAATGCACTTTGGGATCACTCAATCTCACTTTTGATTTGCAATCAAGCAAGAGAGATGAGTGGGAGGAGATGCTCTAGCTCAAAGGACGCACAAGTATGTTAGAAATCACGAGTTGCCTCCCTAAGGGTTGGCCAACAAGTATTTATAAGCATTCCATCCGAATAGAGCCGTTATACCCCTTCACTGGATCTTATCGGGATGACCGGACGCGCTGGTCAAAACTGACCGGACGCGCTCAACCGCGTCCGATCCTCCAACGGTCACTGCGCTAACGGTCAAACCCTATGACCGGACTCGCTTCTCATAACGACCGGACGCGCCGGTCCCGAGTGACCGGACGCGCTCCAGTCAACGACCGGACGCGCTGATCGCACAGCATCGCGCGCCCGCGAAGTAACGACCGAACGCGCCCCTCGCAACGACCGGACACGACAGTGCCCGCGTCGGGTTAGAGTCCAGTAAGCTCCCACAACGATCGGACGCGTCCGATCGCGTGTGACCGGACGCGCCTCGCGTCCGATCGTCTTCGCATTCTGCAGTTCTTTTCTGGGCGCATGACCGGACGCGCCGGTCCCGCGAGTGACCGGACGTGCCGGTTACAAACCCTAACACCCGCGTCTGCGCTGTACTGACCGGACACGTCCGGTCATACCATGACCGCGTCCGGTGCAGCGTCCGGTCACCTCTGTGACCTCCGTTCGCCTCCGTTTCTTTTCCGACTTCCGACGTAGTGGAAAATAGGCATTTCAAGTTTCTAAAAACGCCTGAATCTCGCGCTCGCAAGCTCGGCGGGAGGGAGAGAGAGACCCAAACCCTCTCTACCACTTAAACTTCAACGCCTTCGCAAATGTGCCAACACCAACAAGTGATCACCATCTTGTGCACGTGTGTTAGCCTTTTCATAAACATTTTCGAAGGTTTTCCAGTTAGCTCACTAGGCCTTACATGCAATGCACTTCATGAATTCACCTAGTGGCACCCGTGCATCGAATAATCGATAAGACTTCCCCTCTTAATAGTTCGGCTATTGATCCTAAGCCACTCACACCCTCTATGGTGTCTTGAGTGCAAAACAAAATGGCCCTATGATTATACCTTTGCCTTGAGCCCATTTTGTGTAACACCCCTGGGTGTTAAGCATGCATTAGCATTTCAAAGCATAAAGCATTCAGCATCATTTCATGACTAGCATTGCATGAAATATAGCTCTTTTAAATTTAAACTTAAAAAGCAAATAATTAGAACCCTAACTTTGATGTAAGTGCTAAAAAGGTACTATACTTTTGGGTATTAGCAATTTTAAATAATCTAGAATAAATTAACATGATTTTTGGAGCAATTCTTGAATTCAAGTTTTTCTCAAATTTTGTTTTAAAAATATTCTAAACAAATAAATTTTTGATTAACAATTTAGCTTTAAATCCTAAATTCAAAATCTATTGAGAATTTTGAAAAATACCCTACATGAAAGTTGTAGAGAATAAAATTTTGAACAACTTTTATTTTGGGCCAGAATTCTAAAAACCTCTTTTTCATCTCCAAATCTAATTTTGAAACAAATAAGGAAATCTGATAATATTATTTATAAAGGAAAATTCGTTTTCACCCTACTGGGCCGCGGCCTCCTTTTCGGCCCAGCGGCTCTAGCAGCCCGGCCCGTAGCCCCGCGCCGGCGTCCTCCCGCGCGCGCCCGCGCGTGACGCCGTGGCGCCGCGGCAGAGCTCGACCGCCGCGTGGCCGGACGCCGACGACGCCGCGCGACACGCGCCCCTGTGGCCCCCGCAGCACCGCGCTCGCTTACCCCCCCTCCGCGCGCTCGTCCACCTCGGCTGCTCACTCCATTCCCTCCTCTCGCCCCGCCAGCAGCAGCAACAGCGCACCGCCGCGCCATCACCGGCTCCCGGAGTTCCGCCACCGCAGTTCGCGCTCGTGGCTGCTTCTCCGGCCGATTCCTCCCGGCCTCAGCTCTGCCCCTCTTCCCTCCACCGTGTGCGCGCCTCCACTCCGCCGCTCGAGCTCAGGTGAGGGCCAATTGGCCGCCCCCCTCCTCCACTGCCGCCATGGCCGCCGTTGGCCGGCGCGCATGGCCGGAGCTCCCTGGCCCTTCATGCCTCCTCCGGTCTCGAGCATCCGCTTCCCCTTCGCCTAGCGGTGCTCGCGCTCGCCTTCTCGGCCGCCCCCGTGGCCTGCATTGGCCGGTCGACGAGCTCCAGCGCCGCCGTGCTGCCATCTCCACCGACGAGCCTCCTCCGGAGCTCCCGCGCCGCTCGGAGTTGGTGCGCTGGGTGCGTCACGGTGCGGGGAGCACGTTGGTGCCCTCCCCGTCGCCGGAGACCTCACCGGCGGTGAGTTCGCCACCGGTCGGCGCCTCCCCGCGCTGCTCTGGCTGGCCGGTGGGTCCGTTGACCCGTGGGTCCCGCGTGTTAGCGCGTGTGGGTGCACTGCACCGGGTGTATTCAGCGTTTTCTCCGGCGAATTTTTAAAAGAATTAAGGAAAATGATTTCTCAGAATTATGAAACAACTTTGAAAAATCATATCTCAAGATTTATATCTCCAAAAATGATGAAACAAATTTTGAAATGTTCCTCTTGAATAGATCTACAGTTTAAAAATATCCCATATTATTTTTGTAACAATTTACTGTGCAAATTTATTTAATTGCTATAAATGCTGATATCTTAGAAAATATGTAGTAAATAAAATAATGAAGGGAAAAATGTGATTCTTGTTGCTTTAATCTTTATTAGTGACGTACTTTCTAGGAAAAATATTAGTGAAGTAGGTTCTATGAGAAAATTTTGAGGTGTAGTACAAATGCTTTTAATTGATAATCTTTGTTATTTTTAGTAGAAAGCTAAATTTGTATAGAACATACATGTGATAATTTTTGTAGTGTGTTAGTTTACTGTTAGTAACATAAGAAAAATATGAAATCTGTTGTTTGATACTTTTTCTAGTACAAAATAATTTCATGCTCATATTTAGGCTATAACTTGTTTATTTTGTACATGCAGTTTTGCATAGGCAATTCTCATGAAAATTTAGTAGTAGGTTAGTTAGGGTAAGAGTAATCTACTGTAAGTTTTGTAGATTTTTATCTACACCAAAAATAGGTGTTGCTGTGTAACCCTAGTTAAATAGGAAATAAAAGATTATTCTTTATGAGAAATTAAGAGAAATAAAATATGTTTGGTGTATCTTTGAAGCATCATTATGCCTTGCTGATGTTGTGGTTGAGTTAGGTTGGTAAGCTTTGGTAGCTTAGGTTTACTTGTATGTGTAGATGATAGGCTAACTAATAAAAGAATAAGGTGCATGTTTTAGGGTATATGTTCTTGGATGACGTGGACTACCTTGTAAAAGAAATAGTTATATTCAAACTGCTCATTCCATGTGCTCATCTGCATCTCATGTCATCAAAGCACTCCACCACAATCCGATGCATCACTCGCATGTTTACTTATGCACTTGCATCATACAGGATCACAGGGAGAGTCGCAGGTAGCAGTACAGGAGGAGCCCCAGGCACAGGAGGTGTCCAAGGAGGAAGAGTCATGCGAGGAGCTGCCAGAGTGCGTCGACCACCATCCTAGCTCGTTCGAAAGAGGCAAGCCCCGAAGCATTATAAGTCTCCTATTTTATAAAAGTTGTTCCTTACTACATGAACTATAGTTATATATATATAGTTGTATTAAGTTGTAGGAGTTGAGTGAAACCGTTGTTGCATTATTACCTTGGCCACCAGATTATCTTTCACCCTGTTAGGTCAGAATCGAGTAAATTGCTTAGCCATGCTTAGACCGGTAGAAGTCGGGTGATTTCCTGTCACCTGCGAGTTATAGGTGGATACCGGGTTATGGTTAGCTGTAATTGTGATCATAAAAAGTAACCAAGTGTTGATGGATAAATGAAGACCGGGCGGAGTCTTATAGGGTTTTGGACTATAGTGATTCCGTCTGTGTCGATTAAGGACCGATCGTTGCTCGTCCCTCTTGTCATATTGAACGCATGCCTCACATTTAGCTGGCCGAATAAAGTACCTTTCGACCGCGAAGCTAGTGACACTTTTCGAGCCGGGATAAACTCGGGTTGGCAGACTGGTGTTGAAGGGGGTGTAACGAGGACGCGAAGAGTGAGCCCAAGGTGCGTCCTGGCAGTCGGGCGGTCCCTGGGTAGTGTGATCCATGATTGTTATCCCGCGGCTTCTTGGAAAGTGTCATTGGTGATCTACGTGACCCTGACGGGGGAAAGCAGGGTTTGTGTGAGGAATAAATCTTCAGCTGGATAGGAATTCGATTCGAATCACCGTCGCTCCCGGTTAGTGAGCACTTGACTCGAGCTATGGCATCGTAGTAACATTAATGGAACACTGATGGTTAAGTGAATGATGTTGGAAATGCTAAACCTGATATGGTAATCTAGATTGTTAATGATGAATCAAGTGATTGTTTTAGCAATAGGTGCTTACCTAGCTTGAATAGGTTATACTAAAAGTGATGCAAAAAGTACTGGTATAGTTTTTCATAACAACTTATGCTTTTCGCAAATGAGTCAAGCTAGTCCAATCTATAAAGCCTTGCATGATCCTTGGTGTCCTTTATTTCTGGTTTATAACGGATAAGTCTAGCTGAGTACATTCTCGTACTCAGGGCGTTGTTCCCATTGTTGTTGCAGATGGTCAGATGTACTATGGGTACTGCTCCAACTGTCTGTATCCGGTGATGGGCGACAACTAGGACCTGGGGCAAGGGTCACTCTGTTCGTCTTATCTAATGCTTTTGTGGACCATGACTATCTACTGGCACTGTATTTGAACTAAGCGTGTGTGTAAAACTACTTGCTTCCGCTATGTTATTTTGAACTATGTTGTAATAACTTTTATTCCGAACTCCGATGTACTCCACTTTTATTGTGAACTCTATGTATCATGTGAACTATGGCTGCTAAATCAGTACAATCTTGGTTGTATGTTGGTTGGTTTGAAATCCCTCGTGATTTCACGGAATCTCGGGTTATACGGGTTTAAGTTTGATAAATTAACCGCCTCGGTGGAAGATTTTCTTACTTAATCTCGTATAATTACATTGATCCGTTATAGCTGGCATCGGAGCATGGTTTAGCATGTACTGTTCATATGGGTATTTAAAAACAAAACTATGTTTTCAACTAAGCTTTTAAATTTAAGAGTGTGCCAGTGGTCATATCCTTTATGCCCAATAAGGACTCTAGGTGACTTAATTAAGTACTAACTTGGGGGTTTGCATCATATTTTAAATTTTGTCGCTCATACGGCGTGCTATTGTATGAGTGCCATTCAATTGAGTGGTAATATATGGATCAATTTCCTCTACGCCTTGGTAAGTGAGAGTTGTGAGAGCATGGTTGGATACACTACCAATCTAGGGGAGTGCTTATGTGATACCAAAATACTTACGTGCCATGCGCATGTTCGTATGAGGATATTCAAATGGTGGGGACTTCCGTCATGCGGTGACGATGTCGTCAATAGGACGATGATTTGGGTAGTTGTTACCGTTATACTCGTATCTAGGGATGCGTGTAGAGCGAGTAACTTACTTTATTGCTTTCTTGCATATTTTCATACTGTGAGGTTTGGGCTGAAGTGACTTTCTGTAGGTACATAACAACGCTTTTGAGTAGTACGTATTAGTTACGTTACAAGAGATCGTTGTATGCCACCGTTTATTCCGTTAGTAGTTATTAGTTTTCTAAGTTTGTGAGGACGTACGGAACGTGCATGTATCATGTTGTGCATTTCATTCATGGCATTGTTCCTCCCCTTATAAGTTGATTATCTCATTTCGATAAAAATGCCAACTTAAAAATCTATTCTCACCACGGTAATAAAATTTTGCTACAGATGGCACGTACCAAGTAGACAGCCCGCAAGTCCATCGGCAGAGCTCCCCGTCATCAGCTTGCTCCACGCACTCGTCAACGCCACACTTTTCTTGGAGAGTTTGGATGCCTACGCTCTTGTGGAGAGTACTCAGCTATGTAGGCTATCCTGATGGGATGGAGCCCCGCTACTTTTGGTCGAATGAGCGGTTGGGGGAAGGACTTTTGGTGACTGTGGAAGCAGTAGTTCATCCCCGAGGTGATGGTTCTGAGTGGACCGGTTGGCATTTTGAGTCAACTGGCAGGACCCCTGAAGAAGCCGCTGAGAGGGCAGCCTTTGGGATCCTGAGGGATATCATGGATCGCTTTCCTCAGGAGTTGGCAGCAGCTATAGTTGGAGTCTTTTCGAGGGGCAACCCCTTCACTGACTCGTGGCAGCAGGCAAGAGGAAGATCTCTGGAGATTAGCGCCGCAGAAGCACAGAACAGTGACAACCCCGCTATGAGTGCCATGTTCGCAGTGATGAGGGCCTTTGATAGAGTGGAAGGTAGCCTGAGACGTGTGTCTAGTGCTCTTGGTCAGACTCATGATGACCGTCGTCAGCTTCAGAGAGATCACGATGCCGAGATTAAGAGACTCAACACAGAGATGGCTCAGTTGACTCATCAGAGAGATCAGGCTACCTAGAGGACTGTGGCTTTCGAGGGAGATGTACGTGCCCTGAGAGAGCAGGTTGGGCGACTAACCACCGCCAACAGGAACGCTGAGCGCATGTTGACTCATGTGCTCCATCAGAGGAATGAAGCCTGGTCCGCAGAGAATGTGTTGAGGGCTAGACAGTTTGAGCTAGAGCAATAGCTAGCATATGCAGAGGAATATAATGACAATCTGCATGAGGAGGTTCATCGGCTGAACAATCAACTCAACCCCTATGTTCCTCCTGGTGCGGCGGAGATGGATTTGGATGAAGACGAAGATCCTGAAGAGCCCGAAGCACCAGTTAGGGAGCACCACGATGCTGCTAATGGCGACGACGCCAACGTCTCGTACTTAGACAACGACCACGATGAGTAGGCTAGTAGTTGTTGCGCTAGCTACTAGGTTCCCTCTACATGATCTTTTGCTTTGTTGGCACGTTGGGCATGTAATAATGAGTAGAAAGACTAAGGCTTTGATGTAATGTTGGAAAGCTTGGATGTGTTTGTGGCGGTATCCGAACGTCAAAAAGTCCAGTGTATGTATGCTGGCAACTTGGTTGTAATAGACGCGATGTGTGTGCTTTAAGTAATCTAATTAGTGATGTCGTGTTAATTGGAATGACTTATTGTGCCCCTGTTTTATTGTATGAAATTATTCTCTCCAGTAAATTTAGTTTGGCATGATTTTTCATTCGGTCGCAATTCCTACAACATCACCTAATAATTACTGTTGCTGAAACATGCAGATGCCGAACACTCGTCGTACCGTGTATGGTGCCGCTGAGGCTGGTGGCAGTGCAGCTGCTAGTGATGACCGTGATCCACCATCGCCTCCTCCACCCTACACTGCGGAACAGTTTTTCGCACAATTTCTTGGAAGCCAACATAATATGGAGAGCATGCAACAGAATATAGAAGCTGCGTTGCGTAGTATCACAGATAACACCCGTCGGGGGATAAACCCGGGTGGGCACGAAGCAAATCAGTACAGCAGTTTCAAGGACTTCATGGATACTCGTCCACCAATCTTCAAGAAAGCCGCAGAACCCTTAGATGCAGAAGAGTGGATTAATACTATGGAAGATAAGTTTCGTGTCTTGAGAATGACTGAAGTGTTGAAGACTGAGTATGCAGCTCATCAGCTTCAAGGTCCGGTAGGAATGTGGTGGAAACATCACCGCACCACTTTTCCTCCCCACGCTCACATCACTTGGAGGGAGTTCACCGAAGCCTTCCGTGGAACGTACATTCCACCTGGTCTGACCGAGATGAAGCTTGGGGAATTCCTAGCACTGAATCAAGGCACGAAGACTGTAACTCAATATCTACATGCATTCAATAACCTGAGCCGTTATGCTCCTGATATGGTGAATACTGAGGCCAAGAAGATCGCTAGCTTCAAGAGAGGCCTGAATCCCAAGATGATGAAACATGTGGGTACAAATATGAGGACTAGTTTCAACGATTTCGTTAGTGACTGTCTGAAGCAAGAGAAGAACAACAATGTTTATGCTGCTTTCAAGATCCATAAGAGAGCTTTTGAGTCGGGTCTGTCCCAGTCCAGAGCCCCAGTGGCCAACCGTCCAGCTTATCGGTCGCCTACCCCAGGTGCAAGGTTTAGGCCACCGCAAAGGAAGAATAAGAATACTCAGCAACCCCAGAGGAACCAGAAACCATTCAAGATGGCATTGCCTCAGGCGAAGACAGGACAAGACAGTTCATCTGGAACTGTGGCTCAAGTGAAGGGACCGTGCTTCAACTGCAACCAACCCGGACACTTTGCAAAGTTTTGTCCCTACCCTAAGAAATAGCAGACGCAGTATCAAGCTCGTGTGCATCACACCACCGTGGATGACATCCCAGAAGGAGAACCGGTAACAGCTGGTATGTTTTCTATCAACAATCATCCTGCAGTAGTCTTGTTTGATTCCGGATAATCTCATTCCTTTGTAAGTTAAGCATTTGTTAAGAGGCATAAGCAAAGGATAGTCGAATTGGAATGTGCATATAAAATCAGTTCAGCTGGGGCTGATCTGTTGACTAATCAGATAGTTTAGGGAGTAACCATAAACATATCAAACCGACAATATAAGCTTAATCTGATAGTCATGACAGGGTTAGTTTTGGATGTGATCATGGGTATGAACTGGATGAATAAGATGGGGGTAGTAATCGATATTGGAGGAAGGAGTATCTCTCTTAAGAAACCAAGTGGAGAAGGCACCTTTCGAGTGGTCCTACCTCGGAAAGTAGACCTAGCTAGCATGACTTGTGCGGTCCAAACTACTCTGCTAGCCTAGATTCCAGTGGTCTGTGAGTTTCTAGATGTGTTTCCAGATGAGTTACCTGGACTTCCACCAGACCGAGATGTTGAGTTTGCCATTGAGTTAATTCCGGGAACAGCACCGATCTCGAGAAGGCCCTATCGGATGCCTCCCAATGAGTTAGCCGAATTGAAGAAGCAACTCCAGGACTTACTAAAGAAAGGTTTGATTCGTCCCAGCTCGTCTGAATGGGGATGCCCCGCTCTATTTGTGAAAAAGAAGAAGGATAACTCCTTACGCATGTGCGTGGATTATCGACCCCTGAATGCAGTGACAATTAAAAACAAGTATCCTCTTCCTCGGATTGATATCTTGTTTGACCAATTGTCTAAAGCTAAAGTGTTCTCTAAGATAGATTTGAGATTAGGATACCATCAGATAAAGATTAGGCCGCAAGATGTGCCTAAGGCTGCGTTCTTTACCAGATATGGCTTGTACGAGTACCTTGTCATGTCTTTCAGATTGACAAACGCTCCTGCATACTTTATGTATCTGATGAATTCTATTTTCATGCCAGAGTTGGACAAGTTTGTGATTGTATTCATTGATGACATTCTAATATATTCAGAGAATGAAGAAGATCACGCAGAGCACCTCAGGATTGTCTTGACTAGACTCAGAGAACATCGACTATATGCGAAGTTCAGCAAGTGTGAGTTCTGGCTTAAGATAGTTCCTTTTCTCGGCCACGTGTTGTCTGAAAATGGCATTTCCGTAGACCCTAGTAAGGTGCAAGAGGTTATGGACTAGAAGTCACCAACCTCAGTGCATGAAGTTCGCAATTTTCTTGGTTTAGCCGGTTACTATCGTCGCTTCATACCGGATTTCTCGAAGATTGCCAAACCAATGACAAGCCTGTTACAGAAGGATCATAAGTTTGTATGGACAAAGGAGTGCGAGGCAGCTTTCTGCACCTTGCGAAAGTTGTTGACCACTGCTCCTGTTCTGGCCCAACCGGATATAGAAAAGTCATTTGATGTGTTCTGTGACGCATCTAAGAATGGGTTAGGATGTGTACTAATGCAAAATGGAAGGGTCATTGCCTATGCCTCACGTCAATTGAGGAAGCATGAAGTTAACTATCCTACACATGATTTGGAGCTTGCAGCAGTAGTGCATGCTCTAAAGATTTGGAGACACTACCTGCTGGGTAATGTGTGTAATCTCTTTACAGATCATAAGAGTCTCAAATACATTTTTACGCAATCTGAGTTGAACATGCGACAGAGAAGATGGTTAGAGCTGATAAAGGACTATAATCTAAACGTGCATTATCATCCCGGGAAGGCTAATGTAGTAGCAGATGCACTGAGCAGAAAATCACATGCTATTGATGTGCAACCGTTGTTTGAAGAAGGGTTCAAATTGTTACATCCTGCTGTGTTGCATAATATTCAGATCAGTTGTACTCTGGAAAACCAGATCATTGAAGGTCAGAAGACAGATAAGGGAATCTTTCATATTAAGGAGAAGATGAAGAGGGAACCCACCAAACACTTTCGATTGGATGACCAAGGAGTGTTATGGTTTAAGGATCGCCTGGTGGTACCTAAGGATAGAGAGCTTAAGAACAAGTTGATGAATGAGACCCATCATTCCAAGCTATCTATTCACCCCGGAAGTAGTAAGATGTACCAAGATTTGCGACCCCGTTATTGGTGGACTAAGATGAAAAAAAGAAATTACAGCATACGTTGCTCGTTGCGACATGTGTTGTAGAGTTAAAGCTCTTCACATGAGACCTGCAGGACTTCTGCAACCCTTGTCTGTACCCTATTGGAAATGGGATGATATAAGTATGGATTTCATCACTGGTCTTCCCACCACACAGAAGGGACATGATTCTATTTGGGTAATAGTAGATCGTCTCACCAAGACAGCTCACTTTCTACCAGTTAAGACAATATTTCGACCACCTCAATATGCAGAAAAGTACATTGCTGAGATTGTCCGATTACATGGTATACCAAAAACGATCGTGTCTAATCGTGGTTCACAGTTTACCTCTCATTTTTGGGAACATCTTCATAAAGGTTTGGTTACTAGTTTGATTCGTAGTACGGCTTACCATCCACAGACAGATGGGCAGACAGAATGAGTTAATGCTGTACTTGAAGATATGCTTAGATCTTGTGTACTATCATCCAGAGGCTCATGGGAATCCTGGTTACCGTTGGCGAAATTCGCTTATAACAACAGTTACCAAGAGAGTATCAAGATGGCACCTTTTGAAGCTTTATATGGCAGGAAGTGCAGGACACCGTTAAATTGGATAGAGCCTGGAGAAAGAAGGTTTTATGGAATTGATTTTGTAGATGAGGCAGAGAAGAAGGTCCATATTATCTGGCAAAACATGCAAGCTGCACAGTCCCGTCAGAAAAGTTATGCAGACAAGAGAAGGAGACTATTGGATTTCCAAGTGGGTGACTATGTCTATTTGAAGGTTACCCCTATGAAGAAGAAACGGTTTGGAATCAAGCAGAAACTGTCTGCTAGATATATTGGACCATACCAGATCATAGAGAAAAAGGATCCCGTGGCGTACAAGTTGCGATTGCCAGAAGGGATGAGTTCGATCTTTTCCGTCTTTCACGTATCCCAGTTGAAGAAATGTCTGTGTGTTCCTGAAGAGAGAATAGAACCGCAGGGTATTCGGATCAAGGCAGACTTGGAATATTGTGAACAACCGGTTCGAGTTCTGGATACTAAGGACTGAGTCACTCAGAATAGAGTGGTAACAACCTACAAGATTCAGTGGAGCCATCATGATGAGAGTGATGCTTCATGGAAAATGGGAGAATATCTTCAAACCGCGTATAAAGATTTTTACGATAAATGGTTCGTAACTTGAAATCTCAGGACAAGATTCTTATAAGGGGGAAGGGCTGTAACACCCCTGGGTGTTAAGCATGCATTAGCATTTCAAAGCATAAAGCATTCAGCATCATTTCATGACTAGCATTGCATGAAATATAGCTCTTTTAAATTTAAACTTGAAAAGCAAATAATTAGAACCCTAACTTTGATGTAAGTGCCAAAAAGGTAGTATACTTTTGGGTATTAGCAATTTTAAATAATCTAGAATAAATTAACATGATTTTTGGAGCAATTCTTGAATTCAAGTTTTTCTCAAATTTTGTTTCAAAAATATTCTAAACAAATAAATTTTTGATTAACAATTTAGCTTTAAATCCTAAATTCAAAATCTATTGAGAATTTTGAAAAATGCCCTACATGAAAGTTGTAGAGAATAAAATTTTGAACAACTTTTATTTTGGGCCAGAATTCTAAAAACCTCCTTTTCATCTCCAAATCCAATTTTGAAACAAATAAGGAAATCTGAATATATTATTTATAAAGGAAAATTCGTTTTCACCCTACTGGGCCACGGCATCCTTTTCGGCCCAGCGGCTCTGGCAGCCTGGCCCGTAGCCCCGCGCCGGCATCCTCCCGCGCGCGCCCGCGCGTGACGCCGTGGCAGAGCTCGGCCGCCGCGTGGCCGGACGCCGATGACGCCGCACGACACGCGCCCCTGTGGCCCCCGCAGCACCGCGCTCGCTTACCCCCCCTCCGCGCGCTCGTCTGCCTCTGCTGCTCACTCCATTCCCTCCTCTCGCCCCGCCAGCAGCAGCAGCAGTGCACCGCCGCGCCATCACCGGCTCCCGGAGCTCCGCCACCGCAGTTCGCGCTCGTGACTGCTTCTCCGGCCGATTCCTCCCGGCCTCAGCTCCGCCCCGCTTCCCTCCACCGCGTGCGCGCCTCCACTCCGCCGCTCGAGCTCAGGTGAGGGCCAATTGGCCGCCCCCCCTCCTCCACTGCCGCCATGGCCGCCGTTGGCCGGCGCGCATGGCCGGAGCTCCCTGGCCCTTCATGCCTCCTCCGGTCTCGAGCATCCGCTTCCCCTTCGCCTAGCGGTGCTCGCGCTCGCCTTCTCGGCCACCCCCGTGGCCTGTATTGGCCGGCCGACGGCTCCAGCGCCGCCGTGCCGCCATCTCCGCTGGCGAGCCTCCTCCGGAGCTCCCGTGCCGCTCGGAGTTGGTGCGCTAGGTGCGTCTCGGTGCGAGGAGCACGTTGGTGCCCTCCCCATCGCCGGAGACCTCACCGGAGTCGAGTTCACCACCGGTCGGCGCCTCCCCCGCGCTGCTCTGGCTGGCCGGTGGGTCCGATGACCCATGGGTCCCGCGTGTCAGCGCATGTGGGTGCACTGCACCGGGTGTATTCAGCGTTTTCACCGGTGAATTTTTAAAAGAATTAAGGAAAATGATTTCTCAGAATTATGAAACAGCTTTGAAAAATCATATCTCAAGATTTATAGCTCCAAAAATGATGAAATAAATTTTGAAATGTTCCTCTTGAATAGATCTAAAGTTTAAAAATATTTCATATTATTTTTGTAACACTTTACTGTGCAAATTTATTTAATTGCTATAAATGCTAATATCTTAGAAAATATGTAGTAAATAAAATAATGAAGGGAAAAATGTGATTCTTGTTGCTTTAATCTTTATTAGTGATGTACTTTCTAGGAAAAATATTAGTGAAGTAGGTTCTGTGAGAAATTTTTGAGGTGTAGTACAAATGCTTTTAATTGATAATCTTTGTTATTTTTAGTAGAAAGCTAAATTTGTATAGAACATACATGTGATAATTTTTGTAGTGTGTTAGTTTACTGTTAGTAACATAGAAAAAATATGAAATCTATTGTTTGATACTTTTTCTAGTACAAAATAATTTCATGCTCATATTTAGGTTATAACTTGTTTATTTTGTACATGCAGTTTTGCATAGGCAATTCTCATGAAAATTTAGTAGTAGGTTAGCTAGGGTAAGAGTAATCTACTGTAATTTTTGTAGATTTTTATCTACACTAAAAATGGATGTTGCTGTGTAACCCTAGTTAAATAGGGAATAAAAGATTATTCTTTATGAGAAATTAAGAGAAATAAAATATGTTTGGTGTATCTTTGAAGCATCATTATGCCTTGCTGATGTTGTGGTTGAGTTAGGTTGGTAAGCTTTGGTAGCTTAGGTTCACTTGTATGTGTAGATGATAGACTAACTAATAGAAGAATAAGATGCATGTTTTAGGGTATATGTTCTTGGATGACGTGGACTACCTTGTAGAAGAAATAGTTATATTCAAACTGCTCATTCCATGTGCTCATCTGCATCTTATGTCATTAAAGCACTCCACCACAATCCGATGCATCACTCGCATGTTTACTTATGCACTTGCATCATACAGGATCGCAGGGAGAGTCGCAGATAGCAGTACAGGAGGAGCATGCTTGGACGGATCAGCAGGAGCCCCAGGCACAGGAGGTGCCCGAGGAGGAAGAGTCAGGCGAGGAGATGCCAGAGTGCGTCGACCACCATCCTAGCTCGTTCGAAAGAGGCAAGCCCCAGAGCATTATAAGTCTCCTATTTTATAAAAGTTATTCCTTACTAAATGAACTATAGTTATATATATAGTTGCATTAAGTTGTAGGAGTTGAGTGAAACCGTTGTTGCATTATTACCTTGGCCACCGGATTATCTTTCACCCTGTTAGGTCAGGATCGAGTAAATTGCTTAGCCATGCTTAGACCGGCAGAAGTCGGGTGATTTCCTGTCACCTGCGAGTTATAGGTGGATACCAGGTTATGGTTAGCTATAATTGTGATCATAAAAAGTAACCAAGTGTTGATGGATAAACGAAGACCGGGCGGAGTCTTATAGGGTTTTGGACTATAGTGATTCCGTCTGTGTCGATTAAGGACCGATCGTTGCTCGTCCCTCTTGTCATGTTGAACGCATAGCTCACATTTAGCTGGCCGAATAAAGTACCTTTCAACCGCGAAGCTAGTGACACTTTTCGAGCCGGGATAAACTCAGGTTGGCAGACTGGTGTTGAAGGGGGTGTAACGGGGACGTCAAGAGTGAGCCCAAGGTGCGTCCTGGCATACGGGCGGTCCCTGGTTAGTGCGATCCATGATTGTTATCCCGCACCTTCTTGGAAAGTGTCATTGGTGATCTACGCGACCCTGACGGGGGAAAGCAGGGTTTGTGTGAGGAATAAATCTCCAGCTGGATAGGAATTCGATTCGAATCGTCGTCGCTCCCGGTTAGTGAGCACTTGACTCGAGCTATGGCATCGTAGTAACATTAATGGAACACTGATGGTTAAGTGAATGATGTTGGAAATGCTAAACCTGATATGGTAATCTAGATTGTTAATGATGAATCAAGTGATTGTTTTAGCAATAGGTGCTTACCTAGCTTGAATAGGTTATACTAAAAGTGATGCAAAAAGTACTGGTATAGTTTTTCATAACAACTTATGCTTTTCGCAAATGAGTCAAGCTAGTCCAATCTATAAAGCCTTGCATGATCCTTGGTGTCCTTTATTTCTGGTTTATGACGGGTAAGTCTAGCTGAGTACATTCTCGTACTCAGGGCGTTGTTCCCATTGTTGTTGCAGATGGTCAGATGTACTATGGGTACTGCTCCAACTGTCTGTATCCGACGATGGGTGACAACTAGGACCTAGGGCAAGGGTGTAGGGTCGAGATGGCGGACTAGAGGGGGGGGTGAATAGTCCTTTCTAAAACTTAAACGAGTTGGCTAACCAAAACAAATGCAGAATTAAACTTATCGGTCTAGCCAAGACTACACCCCTCTAACTAAGTTCACAAGCACCTCACAAAGATCCTAATTAAGCAACTAAGATGCTTTCCTTAGCAAGAGCTCTCCTATTTAATTCTTGAGCAAGGTCACACAAACCTATGCACTAGTACTTTGCAAGCAAGAAGGAGCTCCTACACAATTCTAGTAAGCAAAGCGCACAAAGCCTAAGCTCACTAGCAATGCTCAATAACAAGGCAACTAATGCCAAATTAGAGAGCGCAAATCACTTAGCTACACAAACTAAGCAATGTGACTAACAAGGTTACATAAACCAAATTAGTCACGCAAGCGGGAGCTTCTAGCTACACAAGCAAGAAGATAACTAGCAAGCTACACAAGCAAACTAGTTACGAGAGCAACTACACAAGCACAAGTATATATGAAAGTAAATACAAGCTTGTGTTGCATGAATGCAAACCACCGAGAAGAGTAGACAAAGTTGACACGGTGATTTTCTCCCGAGGTTCACTTGGTTGCCACCAAGCTACGTCCCCGTTGTGTCGACCAACACTTAGATGGTTCCTCGGTGTGACCCTCAAGTCACTTGCCCCTCAAGGCACGCCCCGCAAGGCACCGCAAGACACCACTCTCAAGTGAGGTAACTCAATGACACGCTCAACTAGAGTTGCTCTTCACGATCCCCGCGGGGTGAGCACAATCCCCCTCACAAAGCTTCTCCTAAGCCTCGCACAATCTTCTTGCGAGCTTCGATGGAGCCACAAGTCACCAAGCCGTCTAGGAGGTGGCAATCTCCAAGAGTAACAAGCACTACCAGCTTGCAACACGATCACCTAGTGCCACTCGATGCAACCTCACGATGCAATCGCACTAGAATCGCTCTCTCACTCGATCCGATGAATACTATCAAGCATGAGTGAGTTAGAGGGCTCCCAAGCACTACCACACAAGCCACCAAGGCTAAAGTGTGCTCAGCACCCGGCCACGGTCGGCCAAGGCATCTATTTATAACCCCACGGTCAAATAGAGCTGTTACCCCTTCACTGGGTCCTTTTTCGGGACGACCGGATGCGCCGGTCGTAACTGACCGGACGCGCTCAACCGCGTCCGATCCTCCAACGGTCACTGACCCTAACGGTCAAACCAATGATCGGACGTGCCCCAGGCAACGACCGAACGCGCCGCTTCGAACGACCGGACGCGCCGATCGCACTGACCCGTGCACCCGCGAAGCAAAGACCGGACGCGCCCCTGGCAACGACCGGACGCGCCGATCGCATGGCATCGTGCGCGCAACGACATGACCGGACGCGCACTTTGCAACGACCGGACGCGACAGAGCCCGCGTCCGGTTAGAGTCCAGTAAGCACCTTCAACGATCGGACGCGTCCGATCATGTGTGACCGAACACGCCTCGCGTCCGATCATCCTCGTGAACCGTAGTTCCCTCTGGGCGACTGACCGGACGCGCCGGTCCCGCGAGTGACCGGACGCGCCGGTTACAAACCCTAACACCCGTGTCTGCGCAGTACTGACCGGACGCGTCCGGTCATACCATGACCGCGTCCGGTGCAGCGTCCGGTCACCTCTGTGACCTCCGTTCGCCTCCGTTTCTTTTCCGACTTCCGGTGTAGTGGAAAATAGGCTTTTCAACTCCTCGAAAACGCCTGAATCCCGCGCTCGCAAGCTCGGCGGGAGGGAGAGAGAGACCCAAACCCTCTCTACCGCTCAAACTTCATCGCCTTCGCAAATGTGCCAACACCAACAAGTGATCACCACCTTGTGCACGTGTGTTAGCATTTTCATAATCATTTTATCGAAGGAGTTAACCACTCAACTTGCCACGCCACTCGATCCTAGCAACGATGCATAGTTAGATCACACGAGTGACACTAGATGACCGATATGCAAACAAGTTTGCCCCTCTTGATAGTATGGCCATCTATCCTAAACCCGGTCATAAACTTCTCTACACACCTATGACCGGTGAAATGGAAATGCCCTAGGTTATACCTTTGCCTTGCGCATTCCACTCCATCTCCTCCGACGTTGATGCAACATATGCACCAACCATATCACAAATGATATGATCCACATCATATCATCATGTGACCTTGGTCCATCGATCTTGACCTCACTTGCTCTTCACCGTTGCGTCGGTCCGTTGGCGCCAAGTCTTGCCCAAGCTTCACCATCGCATGGTCCTTCGCTTCGAAGCCTCAACTTGCCCTTCACCTTCACAACCGGTCCTTCGAGCCAAGCCTCATGTTGATCTTCTCCATCTTGGTCACATGACTCCATGTCATGTCTCATATGCAATGAGCTCCTTCATGACACCATCACATGTGGACTAATCTCCTGTGTATCTCACATAACCACATATTAGTCCACCTAAGTTGTCACTCAATTACCAAAACCAACCAAGGACCTTTCAATCTCCCCCTTTTTGGTAATTGATGACAACTCTACAAAGATATAGAAATTATGCTTTTTCAAGCTAGCACTTCACACAAGTGTAAATTACTAACTTGTTTTGGATTTAATGTTACTTATCCAACTTTTAAGCTCTATGTTAAGATTTGGATAAGCATCATAAAATCCGACTTGGTAGTGATAACTCCCCCTACATATGTGCTCAAATGGTTTGGTTTCAAGCTTGCACATATGCATAAATATGAAATTTGTGGAAGGGTTAGCACTACTAAGTGATGCTAAGGTGTATAGAATAAACCTTTGTAGCTCAATACCAATTAGTAGCTTGATACCATTTGAAAATCACAAGTTTGCCATCATCCTTAGCATCATGAGTAGCTAGACATCAAAAACACTAGAAACCCCGTGAGATCAACATTATAAGCATGGTTCTAGTTTTTGCATGATAATCACAAGTCTAGCTAACATTCTATGCATGCTAGATATCAAATCATCATTCAAGTTCTATAACTAGCATACACCACACAAGCAAGCATATTGAATTTAAGAACTTATGCAATACAAGCAAGCACATGAATTATGCACATATCAAATGTAATCAATCAAAGTTCATGAGCTTGCTCCCCCTACTTGTGTGCTTTCTTTGTCCAAGAATATTTGATCCCCTTTTATTCTTCAATGTTACTCCCTCTTTTGTCCATGTCCATGTCCAATCTTTCCAATCTCTTTCATATCTTTGTCCAACTTCTCCCCCTTTGTCATCAATTTCCACAAAAGGTGTTCTTCTCAATTGATACAAAAGCTTGCATTGGGGTAGATGTTTGAGACTTGAATATTGCATTTTTGATGGACATTACCACATATGTTGGAATGACAAACTTTATGGTTGCTCTTGAGATTCCACATAGGATCTTTGACCTTGATACCAATCGGTGGGGCTTCTCCCCCTATGTCATAGCATGTGTCATTCACTTGAGATATCACTTGAAGATGAGGGTAGCATTGCTTGATTTGATCACTTAAAGTTGAGGATCACTTGTGAAACCATCGTCTTGCATGAATGATACCACGTGAAGATACCATGAGTAGGAATGTGATACCATTTGAAAGAATTTTCTAGTATGGATCCACTTTGAAGGATTTGGCAATAATATTCACTTCTTGAACATTTGCTATCTTCATGAGTACCATTTGTAAGATATCACTTATAGATCATTATCTAGACACCACTTGTACATACCACTTGGAAGATCAATTTGAGTCTAGATACCACTTGAAACAAACTAGATATCCATTTTCATTGTTGTCTTGTGCGTGTACTCTTATCATTGTCATGAGCTTCTTATATGACTTGAACTAAGTTAATTTGCCTAAGATTCCAAGTCCGGTTTGATCCAATGACAAGCTTCTTCACACCTCATGTTAAGGGTTATCTTGCCAATGTTGTACTTGTCACTTGTTAGCAATCCAAACTAGATCAAGTACTTAGGTTCACTAGCTCATGAACAAATTCATACTCATACCACTAGATCATTTAGACAATCAAGCAATAGTGGTAGGCAATGAGTCTAAAATTTTCATTTGTCATGCATGATCCTAATAAGCATGTATTATATGCACTAACCGCATACTAGTAAGGAATGAAATGATCATGCACATTTCAATGATACCTTTGCTATGTTGGAGTAGAGGATAGTCACATAGATTCCAATTCATTACTCCAATAGCAATGTGAAGTCTAATTTATAAGATTGGTGAAGACCAATTATCATAGATAAATCCATTCTTCACCCATATGAAATGAAAACCACTTATGATCAAGTGCACTTTCTTGTTGTGGTTGGCTTGCTTCATTATATCATCTTTGCTTGCATGAGAGAATCACTTAGAATATTAATTGAATTGCAATGACTAACTCTCTTTTGGGTGTTGCTTGCTCTTTAGATCAATCCTTTTGATTGCTTCAACTAAGCATCACAAGTTCCTCGGATCACCACTTCCATGTTAGCCTTCCAAGTCCCAAACTTGGTTTCACCTACACACGGCGGCAAGCCCCTCACTAGGGAGAAGTGACCTTTCTCCAAAGAACCACTCTTGATACTCACTTGAAATGATATAGTTTGATTGATCCAAATGATGAACTCAATCTTGATGAATAATCCTTGAATCTACATTTGAGTCCAACTCTTTCTACTTGTTTAAGTCCTTTTCTTTCTATCAAATGATCTCTAATCATCACTAGAACTTAAACTTCATCTTCATCTTAAGTTTGATCTTGATCTTCAAATTGAGTACCAAATAAGTACACCAAGTACATTCCATAATCAAATGTTCTTGTACTCATTGCTTTTCATGCTTCTAGATCAATCCAAAACCAAACTTAGGTACCTCGACCACTTATAAACAAGTTTCCAACTTGAGGACCTTTCAAATAAAGTGACTCTAGATTAATCCAATGATTGTTACTTTTCTGGCAGATTTTGTACCCTTCAAAGAATAATTCATATCTCACAATGTACGGATCTAAATGCCATGAAATTTGGTGGAGATGTGCTTCACTAAGTCATCTAGCAACTGTAAAAATTTGAACTTCTTTTGATTCTAGATTGCTACTAGATTTCAAATCTTCCACAACTGCTACATGCTGAAAACTGTTGCACTATCGCTGACAAGATGCACTCCAAAACCGAAGCATCTCTTATCCACTTATCATGAAATTTCTACAGCATCTTCTTTCATAAGTGTAGAGCATGTATACCAAATTTCAAGCCAATCCAAATAGATTTGTTCACTCAAACATGGCTAAGATCACTGCTAGCTCAGATTTTAAATTTTGGACAGATTTCAATACATTGAGCAATACTTCATCAAATATGAATCAAACTTGAAACTAACTTGTTTGAATACTTTCACAAGACATATATCCATCCAATCCACTTACTAAATGTCATCTTATGAATTTATCCAACACAAACCAATCCAAACTTGATCACTAAACTTGTAATCCATTCAATCATCTCATCGCAAGCAACATTGCACATTTATCCAATTCAATCAACTCATATGCACCCAAATGAAATAATCAACAAGAGATATACCTTGGTTAGCTCATGATTATTCATAGCAAGCTTTCAACTTGAACATTTTCAAGCCATCAAATAATTCTAATAAATCATCCACAACTTGATCATGAAACTTGTATGTTGTAGTACTTTGGACTTCACTCATTTTGACTTGCATTGGGATAGAATTACAATAAGCTTCAATACTTGAGTCAACATATAATGATAAATATGAAATCAATTTGAGTCAAGCCTCCAATGCCATGGTACCTACACGCATTCATCCACTTTTTGATGGTACCCAAACAAGTTTGGGTCCTCTCAAGTTAGGTGCAACATACTTAGGCATTGCCTTAGTATGAGTAGCGGGATGTTTTGCAATAGCAACCATAGAGGTACCATTTACATCCTTTCTAAGCACATTAGTATCATCAATTAAAATATGCTTAGAAGTGTTACCTAGGGGACATGAATGTGCCATGTGTCCCCTTTCCCGGCATGAGTAGCATCTTCTCTTTGATTGAGCCTTTTCTTCTTTGCTCATATGATGCTCTTCATTCCCTTGCCTCTCATGAGTTGCTTGAGCCTTCTTCTCAAGCTTGGTAGGACACCCCGAGGCGAAGTGTCCTATGTCTCCCATTTGAAGCACTTGATGTGAGCATGTACTTTCTTCTCATCTTGATTCTTGCTCATCATCTTGACATCTTGAATTTGCATTGGATGTCTTGCTCTTCCACCCCTTCTTGTTTTCTTCTTCTTCATCAAGTCACCATCATCTTCATGGTTGATCTTGATTTGCTCTTGGGGTGTCTTCTCTTGCTCAACTAGTGGCTTTGGTTGAGGCTTTACTTGTTGCTTCACCAATTGCTTGGTTGGGCACATTGAGGTGAGATGACCCCAAGTGTGGCACTTGAAGCACTTGACATGCTTGAGCCTCTCTTCTTCCTTCATCTTCTTGAGCTTCTCAATGTTTGGGCATCCATTAGCAAGATGTCCCGCTTCATGGCATCGATAGCACATGGAATGCGAGAGCTTCTTTTGGAGTAGCCTCTTCATCCTCTTTTCTTGCTTTCTTTCGCCCCTTGTCATTTTCTTCTTGAAGCCAAGGCCACTTTTGTCACCAACGTTTCTTTGAGTCTTCATCATGTGCTCAAAGGTGACTTTTGAGTTGTAGCACTTCTCTAACTTGTTGCTCAAATTCTTCACTTCACTTTTAAGCTCATTGTTCTCCTTCAAAAGGTTAGTCTCACAAGACATAGAAGTAAAATAAGCATTTAATTGTGAAGAACATGGCATATCTAATAAATCATCACAAAAGGTGGATACATGCTTCTTGCCTACATCACAAGGGTTAGTAATATGTGATTGATCATTTGACCCAAATGATGAGCTCTCACTAGATTTGATTTCTTCATTAGAAGGCTTCTTAGTGAGTAAAGCATGTTCTTATGCCAAGTTATCATGAGCAACACTAAGTTCCTCATGAGCCAATTTTAGCTCCTCATGTGAACAAGTAGCAACATAAAGTAGATGCTTTTGTTGTTCACATGTGATTTTTAGAAATGAGTTTTCATTTTTCAATTTCCTTGTTTTTGCCATCTCATTTCTTAGGGCCTTTGAGAGTTTATATAGAAGCTCAAAATTTGGACCATCACAATCAACAACAAAACCACCAATAGATGCCTTAGTGTCACCATGTGACATGGAACAATGTGGTGATGTTGAAGAGCTTGTTGAAGCATCACTCTCATAGCCATCATCTTCACCATCAAGTGTGCATGGAGTAGAATCATTGCTTGCATCACTTGTGGCATTATCATTCTTCTTGTCAAGTGATCTTGTGATATGATCATCTTTGTCATCACTTGACCGTGAGGTGGAGCAATCCTCCACAACCACGTTGTTGTGGTCATGCTCAACATCCTCATGCGCCTCTTCCTTGGGCTCATCATCATTGGAGATCACCCCATATTTCTCATTTAGAAACACCCAAATTTCATGGGCGGACTCGAAGTCTATGATCTCACAAAGTATGCTACTATCCAAAGATCGATAGAAAACATTAGTAGCTTGAATATCGAGATGTATGCATTTACTTTGCGCTTGAGTTGCATTCTTTTTATCAATTGCAAAGGAAAAGCCCACATCTACGATCCACCACAATTGATGAGAAATAAACTTAAAATTGCATGTCATCTAATTTCTCCACCGTGCAAAGTGTGTGCCATCAAAAATATGTGGACACTCAACATCTAGCCCATAAGCCGCCATCCTCTCGGGTCGGTGAAGACCACAAATGAGAGACCCGGCTCCGATACCACTTGTAGGGTCGAGATGGCGGACTAGAGGGGGGGTGAATAGTCCTTTCTAAAACTTAAACGAGTTGGATAACCAAAACAAATGCGGAATTAAACTTATCGGTCTAGCCAAGACTACACCCCTCTAACTAAGTTCACAAGCACCTCACAAAGATCCTAATTAAGCAACTAAGATGCTTTCCTTAGCAAGAGCTCTCCTATTTAATTCTTGAGCAAGGTCACACAAACCTATGCACTAGTACTTTGCAAGCAAGAAGGAGCTCCTACACAATTCTAGTAAGCAAAGCGCACAAAGCCTAAGCTCACTAGCAATGCTCAATAACAAGGCAACTAATGCCAAATTAGAGAGCGCAAATCACTTAGCTACACAAACTAAGCAATGTGACTAACAAGGTTACATAAACCAAATTAGTCACGCAAGCGGGAGCTTCTAGCTACACAAGCAAGAAGATAACTAGCAAGCTACACAAGCAAACTAGTTACGAGAGCAACTACACAAGCACAAGTATATATGAAAGTAAATACAAGCTTGTGTTGCATGAATGCAAACCACCGAGAAGAGTAGACAAAGTTGACACGGTGATTTTCTCCCGAGGTTCACTTGGTTGCCACCAAGCTACGTCCCCGTTGTGTCGACCAACACTTAGATGGTTCCTCGGTGTGACCCTCAAGTCACTTGCCCCTCAAGGCACGCCCCGCAAGGCACCGCAAGACACCACTCTCAAGTGAGGTAACTCAATGACACGCTCAACTAGAGTTGCTCTTCGCGATCCCCGCGGGGTGAGCACAATCCCCCTCACAAAGCTTCTCCTAAGCCTCGCACAATCTTCTTGCGAGCTTCGATGGAGCCACAAGTCACCAAGCCGTCTAGGAGGTGGCAACCTCCAAGAGTAACAAGCACTACCAGCTTGCAACACGATCACCTAGTGCCACTCGATGCAACCTCATGATGCAATCGCACTAGAATCGCTCTCTCACTCGATCCGATGAACACTATCAAGCATGAGTGAGTTAGAGGGCTCCCAAGCACTACCACACAAGCCACCAAGGCTAAAGTGTGCTCAGCACCCGGCCACGGTCGGCCAAGGCATCTATTTATAACCCCACGGTCAAATAGAGCCGTTACCCCTTCACTGGGTCCTTTTTCGGGACGACCGGACGCGCCGGTCGTAACTGACCGGACGCGCTCAACCGCGTCCGATCCTCCAACGGTCACTGACCCTAACGGTCAAACCAATGATCGGACGTGCCCCAGGCAACGACCGAACGCGCCGCTTCGAACGACCGGACGCGCCGATCGCACTGACCCGCGCGCCCGCGAAGCAAAGACCGGACGCGCCCCTGGCAACGACCGGACGCGCCGATCGCATGGCATCGCGCGCGCAACGACATGACCGGACGCGCACTTTGCAACGACAGTGCCCGCGTCCGGTTAGAGTCCAGTAAGCACCTTCAACGATCGGACGCGTCCGATCATGTGTGACCGAACACGCCTCGCGTCCGATCATCCTCGTGAACCGCAGTTCCCTCTGGGCGACTGACCGGACGCGCCGGTCCCGCGAGTGACCGGACGCGCCGGTTACAAACCCTAACACCCGTGTCTGCGCAGTACTGACCGGACGCGTCCGGTCATACCATGACCACGTCCGGTGCAGCGTCCGGTCACCTCTGTGACCTCCGTTCGCCTCCGTTTCTTTTCCGACTTCCGGCGTAGTGGAAAATAGGCTTTTCAACTCCTCGAAAACGCCTGAATCCCACGCTCGCAAGCTCGGCGGGAGGGAGAGAGAGACCCAAACCCTCTCTACCGCTCAAACTTCATCGCCTTCGCAAATGTGCCAACACCAACAAGTGATCACCACCTTGTGCACGTGTGTTAGCATTTTCATAATCATTTTATCGAAGGAGTTAACCACTCAACTTGCCACGCCACTCGATCCTAGCAACGATGCATAGTTAGATCACACGAGTGGCACTAGATGACCGATATGCAAACAAGTTTGCCCCTCTTGATAGTATGGCCATCTATCCTAAACCCGGTCATAAACTTCTCTACACACCTATGACCGGTGAAATGGAAATGCCCTAGGTTATACCTTTGCCTTGCGCATTCCACTCCATCTCCTCCGACGTTGATGCAACATATGCACCAACCATATCACAAATGATATGATCCACATCATATCATCATGTGACCTTGGTCCATCGATCTTGACCTCACTTGCTCTTCACCGTTGCGTCGGTCCGTTGGCACCAAGTCTTGCCCAAGCTTCACCATCGCATGGTCCTTCGCTTCGAAGCCTCAACTTGCCCTTCACCTTCACAACCGGTCCTTCGAGCCAAGCCTCATCTTGATCTTCTCCATCTTGGTCACATGACTCCATGTCATGTCTCATATGCAATGAGCTCCTTCATGACACCATCACATGTGGACTAATCTCCTGTGTATCTCACATAACCACATATTAGTCCACCTAAGTTGTCACTCAATTACCAAAACCAACCAAGGACCTTTCAAAGGGTCACTCTGTTCGTCTTATCTAATGCTTTTGTGGACCATGACTATCTACTGGCACTGTATTTGAACTAAGCGTGTGTGTAAAACTACTTGCTTCCGCTATGTTATTTTGAACTATGTTGTAATAACTTTTATTCCAAACTCCGATGTACTCCACTTTTATTGTGAACTCTATGTATCATGTGAACTGTGGCTGCTAAATTAGTACGATCTTGGTTGTATGTTGGTTGGTTTGAAATCCCTCGTGATTTCACGGAATCTCGGGTTATACGGGTTTAAGTTTGATAAATTAACCGCCTCGGTGGAAGATTTTCTTACTTAATCTCGTATAATTACGTTGATTCGTTACATTTTGTTTCTCCAAAAGATATGATCCACTTCATATCATCACATGACCGTCTCGATCCATCGACCTTGACTTCACTTGCTCTTCACCGTTGCATCGGTCCATCGGCGCCAAGTCTTGCTCAAGCTTCACCATCGCATGGTCCTTCGCTTCGAAGCCTCGACTTGCCCTTCACCTTCACAACCGGTCTATCGAGCCAAGCATCATCTTGGTCTTCATCATCTTGGTCATATGAGTCAATGTCATGTCTCATATTCAATGACCACCTTTATCTAAATCACCCACTTAGATACAAAGGTTAGTCCTAGGTTTCATCAATTAGCCAAAACCAAACTAGGGGCTTTCAATCTCCCCCTTTTTGGTAATTGATGACAACCCTCACAAAGATGATTTTGATAATAAAAGTTTTGAACTTGTCATACTTATCCAATCATTTTGCTCATAAGTAAAGTTTGGACAATTATCACAAGCTCGGTTTTGGTAGCATTAGCTCTCCCTACATATGTGCATAGAGTTTGAATTGAAAGCTTTGCACATATGCATTGATAAAAGTGTTGAGAGAGTAATTCTACCAAAATGATGCTAAGGTGTAAGAAATGGACCTTTGAAGCGTGACACCAATCGGAGCTGCCTTTTACACCATCCTTAGCATCATGAAGTAACTAGACATCCATCACAACTCAAGAACCCCGTGAGATCAACATTATAGTAAAGGTTCTTAAACCACTTATAAAGTTTAAGACATGTCTAGATACCACAAGTAAACTATTCCTATGCATGCTAGTAGATCATTTCATCATTCAAGTTCTATACTAGCATTACACCACACAAGCATGTATATTGATTTTAAATACATGTGCAATGAGCAAGTCATATGAGAATGCACAAACAAATGCAACAACTTTGTTTATGAGCTTGCTCCCCCTACTTGTGTGCATCAAAATTTTATTTACCCCTTTATCATGTTGAATCATCTTTTTCTCTCCCCCTTTGTCAACAACTTACCCAAAAATGGGATCAAATTGTGGAGAGAAAACAATGTTTGATGGGGTAGGTTAGAATTTATCAAATTTGGTTTAACCTAGAACACTAGCCAAAGATATTTAATTTGATTTGAACCAAAGACAAGCTTCTTCATACCTCATAATAAGGGTTATTTTGCCTATGTTGAATTAAACACTTATAGCAAATCTTCTAGATTCAACACTAGGTTTACAAGCTCACAAACATGTCATACGCCACCTCTAGATCAAAATAAGCATAGAAGCAATAGTGGTAACATATATCCATCAAATTCATTTTATTTATCATGAATGCTCATGCATACCACTTATTATGTCTATATGCTCTAGCAATTCCTTAGCATAGGATGAATGACATGTCAATAAGTGGGTGGGGTGCATTCAACTCATGTTTGAGAAATCAAGAATGTTCAATTCATTCCTTAGCTTGCAAAACCTCTTTTCATCAAGTGGCTTGGTGAGAATATCGGCAAGTTGATCATTGGTGCCAACACTTTCAATGACAATATCTCTCTTTTGTTGATGATCTCTAATGAAATGATGCCTTATGTTAATATGCTTTGTTCTTCCATGTTGAACTGGGTTTTGTATCATCTTGATTGCACTTTCATTATCACATAGCAATGGCACATTCTTGAAGTTGAGGCCATAATCCTTCAAAGTTGATTTCATCCATAGCAATTGTGCACAACAACTTCCCGCACTCACATATTCGGCTTCGGCGGAAGAGATTGCCACACTATTTTGTTTCTTTGAGGACCATGACACAAGTGATCTTCCAAGTAATTGACATGTGCCACTTGTGCTCTTTCTATTGATCTTGCAACCCCATAGTTGGAGTCCGAATATCCAATCAATTCAAATTTTGACCCCTTGGGATACCATAGTCCAACATCTCTTGTTTGCTTCAAGTACCTCAATATTCTCTTTGCGGCCGTGAGATGACTCTCTCTAGGTGAGGCTTGATATCTAGCACACATACAAACACTAAACATGACATCCGGCCTTGATGCAGTGACATAGAGTAGACTTCCAATCAAAGACCGATATTCCTTTTGATTCACCATTTTGCCATCAAAATCACTATCCAAATTGCCATTTGTACCCATTGGAGTTGAAATTGGCTTTGTATCTTGCATTCCAAACTTCTTCAACATGTCTCTTATGTATTTCCCTTGACTCACAAATGTCCCATTCTTCAATTGTTTGACTTGGAGACCAAGGAAGTAGCTAAGCTCACCAATCATAGACATTTCAAACTCTTTGGCCATCATAGCACCAAATTCTTTACAATAAGCTTGATCGGTTGATCCAAAGATGATGTCATCAACATATATTTGCACTATGAATAGATCATTTCCAATCTTTTTGGTGAATAGAGTTGTATCAACCTTGCCCATCTCGAATCCCTTAGAGAGAAGGAAATCCCTTAGCCTCTCATACCATGCTCTAGGTGCTTGCTTTAAGCCATATAAAGCCTTCTTCAACTTGTACATATGGTTGGGTTTCTTGTCATCTTCAAATCTGGGAGGTTGCTCAACAAAGACTAACTCATTGATGATCCCATTGAGAAATTCACTTTTGACATCCATTTGATATAATTTGATGTTGTGTGCACAAGCATAAGCCAATAGAATCCTTATTGCCTCTAATCTTGCCACGGGAGCATATGTCTCATCATAGTCAAGACCTTCTACTTGAGTGTAACCTTGAGCAACTAGTCTTGCTTTGTTTCTCACCACAATGCCATCTTGATCTTGCTTGTTTTTGAACATCCATTTGGTTCCAATCACATTGTAGTTATTTGGCCTTTCTACCAATTCTCAAACATCATTTCTTGTGAAATTGTTAAGCTCTTCTTGCATAGCCATGATCCAATCGGCATCCCTCAAAGCTTCTTCTATTTTCTTTGGTTCTAAGGTTGACACAAATGATGCATGCTCACAAAACATAGCCAATCTTGATCTTGTTTGCACACCACTTCTAATATCACCAATAACACTATCAATGGGGTGATCTCTTACAACATATTGTGGTTAGAGTACTTGTACTTGATTGCTTGAGCTTGGTTGATCACTTGATGTATCTTGATGAGATGAACTAGCACCATGATCTTGCACTTGAGAGTTACTAGCTAGCTTGAATGGAGAATTTAGCACTTGATCTTTATCATCATCTTGAATATCAATTACTTGCTTTGCTCTAATGTCCCTAATGTCCATGTTCTTCATTGCTTCCACCAATTGAGTTCCACCCACATCATCTAGATTCTCTTCTTCATCTTGTGACCCATTGGTTTCATCAAATTGCACATCATGGATTTCTTCTAGAATGGCACTTGAGTTGTTCCAAACTCTATAAGCTTTGCTTGTAGTTGAATAACCAAGTAGGAACCCCTCATCACATCTCTTGTCAAACTTTCCCAATCTAGTGCCCTTCTTCAAAATATAACATTTGCAACCAAACACCCGAAAGTAAGAAATATTGGGTTTTCTTCCATGAAGTAGCTCATATGGGGTCTTCTCTAGTAATGGATGACAATATAGTCTATTGATGTAGTAGCAAGCGGTATTGATTGCTTCATCCCAAAATGATTGACTCACATTGTACTCATGAAGCATTGATCTAGCCATATCAAGCAATGTTATATTCTTTCTCTCAACTAGGCCATTTGATTGTGGAGTATACTTGACCAAGAATTGATGTCCAATGCCATAGTGATCACAAAGTTCTTCAATTCTTGTATTCTTGAACTCACTTCTATTATCACTTCTCACTTTCTTGATTCTAATCTCAAACTCATTGTGAACTCTAGTGAGAAAGGTCTTGAAGGTGTCAAACACTTCACTTTTGTCACTAAGAAAGAATACCCATGTGAATCTTGTGAAGTCATCCACTATGACAAATCCATACTTATTACCACCTATGCTTGAGTATGTTGTTGGGCTAAATAGATCCATGTGCATCAAATCAAATGCTTTGCATGTGTTCATTGTACTCTTCTTTGGATGTGAGCTTCTAACTTGCTTCCCGGCTTGACATGCACTACAAAGCTTATTCTTCTCAAATTCAACATCTTTCAAACAATTGACAAGATTGTGAGTTGTAAGCTTCTTCAATTGTTTCATGCAAACATGACCAAGCCTTCTATACCAAAGCCAACCCATGCTTGATTTAGAGATTAAGCAAGTTGTTAAAGAAGTTTCTCTAGCATTGAAGTCAACTAGGTAGAGATTCTCATATCTAAAGCCCTTGAATGCCACATTTGACCCATCCATACTAATGACTTCCACATCATCAACCCCAAAGATGCATTTGTAGCCTAGATCACATATTTGTGCCACGGATAGAAAATTAAAATCCAAGCTTTCAACTAGCAACATATTGGAGATACTCAAATCATTTGATATTGCAATCTTGCCCAATCCAATAACCTTGCCTTTCTTGTTATTGCCAGATGTGATAAAATCAACACCACTATCATTGTCATTGATTGAGTCAAATATTCTTAATATACCGGTCATGTGTTGAGTGCACCCACTATCAATAATCCAATGCCTTCCTCCGGCTTTATAATTGACCTACAAGTAAATCAATGAAGCTTAGGTATCCATTTTTGCTTGGGTCCTTGTAGGTTAGTAACTAAGCTCTTTGGTACCCAAATAGCCTTCTTCTTTGGGCCAACAATGGGTGTACCAATAAACTTAGCTTTTACACCCTTCACACCTTTGGTAAGCACATAGCAAGAATCAAAAGGTATAGCATTAACAAATTTCTTGCTTTGGTTCTTTTTATTGCAATTATGCTCTAGGTGCCCAACTTGCTTGCAACTATTGCAAAACCGACCATTGCCCTTTACAAAGCTAGGCTTTGGAGTTGCAAATGCCGACTTGCCTTTCTTGGGGGTGTAGCCCAATCCCTCTTTGTTAAGAGAGAACCTTTGGCTACCCAAGCACTTAAGCAAGCGGGCCTCACCACCATAGGCCTTGCCTAGGGCATGAGTGAGCTCATCCACCTCTTTCTTGAGAGTCTCATTCTCAACCATTAGTGAGGTATCATAAGTGAAACCATCACTAGTAGTGGAGGTAGAGTTGGTGTTGGTGGATGAAGAGCTACAAGAAGGGTTAGCATTTGATATGATGATAGATTCATTAGAGGATTCATCAATTATATCACATGTAACACCTATATCACATGATATAACAACCTCCTTCTTTGCTTGTTGCTCAAGTAGCAATGAGTGAGCTTTTTCAAGCTTAGAATGAGCCTTACCAAGATCCTCATGGTCTTCCACTAGACTCTCATGAGTGGTCTTAAGCTCACTAAGAACTTTCTCAAGTATTGCTACTTTCATTGAAAGCTTCTTACACTCCTTGTCCTTGGCAATAGCTATGTCTCTAGTTTGTTGCATCAAGTCATATAGTTGTTCTTTAGTTGGTTCATCATCATCATTTTCATTATCATTATCATTATCACTATCATGAGCATATTCTATTTCACTTTCATCATTACTCTCATCATATAGTACCTTAGTTTCTTTGGCCATGAGGCACGATGAGGATGAATCAAATAGTGATGGCTTCTTGTTGATAGCAATGGAAGTAAAAGCCTTGTTGGATGATGATTCTTCTTCTTCATCATCATCACTTTCCCAAGTGACCACATAGGCTCCATTCTTGCCCTTCTTGAAAGTTATCTTGGCTTCTCTCTTTTTCTTCTCAAACTTGCCTCTCTTGTTGTTCTTCTTCTTGTCATAGGGACATTCGGCTTGAAGATGTTCGGTGCTATCACAATTGAAGCACTTTCTTTGTTGCTCATTGCTCTTGAAATAGTCATTTCTCTTTTTGAAGCCTCTTCTCTTGATAAACATCTTGCCAATATTCTTGACAACTAGAGCAAGTGCCTCATCATCAATTTCCAATTCTTCATCTTCTTCATTGTCATCTTCTTCTTGAATTAAAGCTTTGCCCTTAGAGGAGGTGGCCTTGAATGCCATGGTCTTCTTCTTCTTTTCTTCCTCCTTCTCCTTCTCATCGGCATCTTGATCATACTTGTCATATGTTAAGACTTCACCAAGTAAATCATTGGGCTTCATTGCATCAAGCCCATCTCTTTGTAACATCATGATCAACATTATGAATCTTCTTGGTAAGCTCAACAAGAACTTATGGCAAAAATCTTGGTCTTGTATCTTGTGTCCCAAGCACTTGAGATCATTCACAATGACTTGCAATCTATGAAACATCTCTAAGATTGTTTCTTCTTCTTTCATCTTGAAGTTCTCAAACTCACTCTTGAGCCCATATAGCTTTGCACTCTTTACAACCTTAGTGCCCTCATATGTTTCACTCAACCTTGTCCATACTTCATTTGCCAATTTTAAATCCTTGATGCCCTCAAATACTTTTGTGTCAATACCATTGTAAAGTGTATTGAGAGCCATTATATTGCATGTTCTATTTGCTCTATCTTCATCGGTGAGATGATCAGGATCAATGATAGCAAAGTCATTCTCAGTGACTTGCAAAACTCTCTCATGAATAGAACCAAGGTACATTGTCATTTTTCTCTTCCAATGAGCAAAAGAACTAACACCATCAAAGAACGGTGGCTTGCCCCCAACATGATTGAACACAATTTGAGCCATTTTTCACACCGAAGGATGTTAAGCCTTGATTAAAACGGTGACCACGGCTCCGATACCACTTGTAAGGTCCTAGATGGATAGAGGGGGGTGAATAGCCTATAAAAATTCCTACACAAGCCACTAAGTAAACTTGTTAGAATAACAAACGGCGCAAAGCGAGTTTTGCTTAGCCTACGGTTGTGATACAAGCCTCCTATCCACAAGTCTAGTAGATTATGATCTCTAGTTCACACAAGAGCTATGTCACTAAACTTACACTAGTGAGCAAGCTAACAACTACTAGCAAAGGCTACCACTAGAGCTACACAAGATAACTAGTAAATGTAAATGCGAGAGAGGATTGTGAATCTTATACCGACGGTGGAGTGAAGATGTTGCCAATCACCAAGATGATATACAATTAATTAATATTGACAACAACACAATATGATGACCAATCACCGGGAGACAAGAGACACAATATTTTTGTTCACCCGGTGTTCACTTGTGCACCGATAAGCTACGTCACCGGTTGTGTTGACCAACACTTAGATGGTTCCTCGGTGTGACCCTCAGGTCACTTGCCCCTCAAGGCACGCCCCGCAAGGCACCGCAAGACACCACTCTCAAGTGAGGTAACTCAATGACACGCGCAATGTAATAGAGTTGCTTTTGGCGTCTCGCCGAGGAAAGCACAAGAACCTCTTACAATCAACCGGAGGTGGCCAAGAACAATCACCTTCTCTTGCCAACGCCTCCAACAATCTCCAAGCCGGCTAGGAGCAGTACTCTCTAAGAGTAACAAGAAATCCACTGGCTAAACCACCCACAAGTGCCACTAGATGCCCTCAAGCTATGCAATGCACTTTGGGATCACTCAATCTCACTTTTGATTTGCAATCAAGCAAGAGAGATGAGTGGGAGGAGATGCTCTAGCTCAAAGGATGCACAAGTATGTTAGAAATCACGAGTTGCCTCCCTAAGGGTCGGCCAACAAGTATTTATAAGCATCCCATCCGAATAGAGCCGTTATACCCCTTCACTAGATCTTATCGGGATGACCGGACGCGCTGGACAAAACTGATCGGACGCGCTCAACCGCGTCCGATCCTCCAACGGTCACTGCGCCAACAGTCAAACCCTATGACCGGACTTGCTTCTCATAACGACCGGACGCGCCGGTCCCGAGTGACCGGACGCGCTCCAGTCAACGACCGGACGCGCCGATCGCACAGCATCGCGCGCCCGCGAAGTAACGATCGGACACGCCCCTCGCAACGACCGGACGCGACAGTGCCCGCGTCCGGTTAGAGTCTAGTAAGCTCCCACAACGATCGGACGTGTCCGATCGCGTGACCGGACGCGCCTCACATCCGATCGTCTTCGCGTTCTGCAGTTCTTTTCTGGGCGTATGACCGGACGCGCCGGTCCCACGAGTGACCGGACGCGCTGGTTACAAACCCTAACACCCGCGTCTGTGCTGTACTGACCGGACGCATCTGGTCATACCATGACCGCGTCCGGTCACCTCTGTGACCTCCGTTCGCCTCTGTTTCTTTTCTGACTTCCGGCGTAGTGGAAAATAGGCATTTCAAGTTCCCAAAAACGCCTGAATCCCGCGCTCGCAAGCTCGGCGGGAGGGAGAGAGAGAGACCCAAACCCTCTCTACCGCTTAAACTTCAACGCCTTCGCAAATGTGCCAACACCAACAAGTGATCACCACCTTGTGCACGTGTGTTAGCCTTTTTATAAACATTTTCGAAGGTTTTCTAGTTAGCTCACTAGGCCCTACATGCAATGCACTTCATGAATTCACCTAGTGGCACCCGTGCATCGAATAACCGATAAGACTTCCCCTCTTAATAGTTCGGCTATCGATCCTAAACCACTCACACCCTCTATGGTGTCTTGAGTGCAAAACAAAATGGCCCTATAGTTATACCTTTGCCTTGAGCCCATTTTGTTTCTCTAAAAGATATAATCCACTTCATATTATCACATGACCGTCTCGATCCATCGACCTTGACTTCACTTGCTCTTCACCGTTGTATCGGTCCATCGGCGCCAAGTCTTGCTCAAGCTTCACCATCGCATGGTCCTTCGCTTCGAAGCCTCGACTTGCCCTTCACCTTCACAACCGGTCCATCGAGCCAAGCATCATCTTGGTCTTCATCATCTTGGTCATATGAGTCAATGTCATGTCTCATATTCAATGACCACCTTTATCTCAATCATCCACTTAGATACAAAGGTTAGTCCTAGGTTTCATCAATTAGCCAAAACCAAACTAGGGACTTTCAGCATGTCTCTTGCTGGATGGTAAAAATGGAGGCTTGCTGAAACTAGGCATTATTGGAAGGACCAAAGTGCCTGATCCTATTTTGTAGGAATTATTCGGAAGACAAGCACAATCATGGAGTGTTTGCACCGGATTGTAGGGATTGTATAGATAAATAATGAGCCTTGGGTATGGTTCCATATGTTATTTGTCTAATATGCCTTGCACCAGTGTCATTTCATAAAAAATGGAGTCCTAACCTGGTTGTATTTGCAAAACAATAAACTTTCAGTGCTCGGTTCAGTGCTATGAAAACAATGAACTTTCAGGTGGTTTACGCCCTAAAAACACACTGTTTCTACAGTTTTGGTGTTCTCCTGTACTTAGGCTGCTACTTTTTTTTACAATTTCAATATTTTCATTCTACTTATAACAACTAGATGTAGAAGTGCTTTTTAATCAGCATGCTGTGTTTTTCTTGTTACATTTCATTCGGCAAACAACTACACAACTGCTTCCGAGGAGAGACTTGGGCAGTTCATCCAGAAGTTGAAAAGGGTGTTAATCCTAAGCAGTGGAGATTTGGAAATTTTCAACGCATGTTATGCCCACAGGTATGGAGCATCTGTTCTTTCAACCTTGTTCTGCTACTTCCAGTTTAATGTCTTTTTCATGAATTATATCTAGCTTTACAACCAAGCAGTCTAATTGATTTAAGACATGAATGATAAGAAATTGCTCCAAAGAAGTGACGCATCCCTAAATCATCCATTCAAATTAACTTGATTCAAGATAACATTGCAAGTTACTGTTGTACCATTTCTTTTTAGTGATCCATTGCATTTCGGATCGGTGAGCTATCTAGCGACAAATAACGAACTATTACACTTGCCCTCTTGTTGCTTCTCACGCTGTGGAGACAATCGGCCAGAGGATGATAGAGATTTAGGTTTGTTTGTTTCATGAGCTTTTCTGAAATAGATCTACATGTCCTCTACTTGGTGGGGTTGCAGGTGAGGACGCACATGATCCAGACGGCGCACTAGAACATCGACAGTACCATCAAGGCCGCCAACAACATCCTCTCCCAAGTTGAACTCATTGCATTGAGAATATAGTAATCTTGCAAGTTACCGTTGTTAGCTTGGTCAGGCTTCAAGTGCAAATGTTGCAATTTTGCACCTTCACTTAGCTTCTGTGATTTTGGGCATCGTGGTTTAGGCTTCGTTGTATGTCTATGTTATAAATAAAAATAATAATAGCTCTCTCTCTACAAGAACCTTGTATCTCATTCTATGCTTGATATCAAGATATTCATTGCCTTTTGATTGTTTGACTTGCATTATGAAATATCCTATAGTGTTAGCACGGACAATATTTCTACCACGAGCTTGGTTGCTTGATTTAATTTATATGATGATCAAACTATTCGAAGCAATGTTGTTGCTTTCTGCTTCACTATTTTTCACAAAATTAAGTATGGTAAATATCTTCTAAGAAGGAAATGTTTATAGGAAACTATCGAATCTTGGTTGCATTCCGGCCCAACACTCAAATGTTGCCATCGAGTTCACAATTATTGTCGCCATTATCTTCTCTCTTATAAAGGAACACTTAAAACTATCCTACATACACCTCAAAAATTATCCACCGTTGAGACGCCCCAACCACTATACACCAAAAAAATTGTACCTAAGATTCCAACATTATTAAAATCTAAGACTCATAATCCTCTCTTATAGGCTTTAACTTGATCCGATGAATCCCTCTTTCGTCCGAAAAAAACTCTACACCTGCATCACCCAACAACAGGATTTATTTTATCCACGTGCACCTTGGATCACAAATTCTTGATCTAAACTCTGTCATGGCATAAAAAATTGCATTAAAAACTTTAAAAATAAGTTGTAACGATATTGGTTATTAGTATCCAAAACAAAAAAAATCATTTAGATTTTTCATACATACTTGAACCTGTGTAGATGATGGTATAGAGATGCGGCGGAACTTATTTGTGGATTTATTGGCGCATAAAAGAAATAGGTATATGGGATTTCTTTCTGCCGATATAAAACATTATCTTAGCTGCATCACGGAAAGGTCTATATAGTAGAGTTTGTGAGCCTGCGATGCCACGCTCTCTGTGACTAGGTTAATTTCACGAACTTTTTTTTGGATTAAATGTCACTTTAACATTGATATTTATTAAATATCACAGTATTATTATCTTATCGTACGATCCGTGTGTTTTTAGTACAAAAGTTTAATTATCCCGTAGCAACGTACGGACACGCTACCTAGTTACATTCAAAGGACAGAATGCTGCAGCGACGGATGTTTCCTTACTTTCGATGCCTGCTCAAATGATATCTCAACAAGCTTCGGCTCCGATCCTTCCAACCTCCGCAGCCGATGGCAAAAGGGACGCCATTTGCAGCGTATCCAGCGGGAACACTTACTGCCGGATAACCACCAATCGCAAGCAGGCCGTGAGCAGATGCACCGGGGGCTACAATTGCATCCAATTGATTATCTTGCATTATAATTCTCAAGGCCTCTTTTGCACAGTTTGTTCAGTTTCAAAATAGCATGCTCCTCAGTTGGACCCATGCCACTGGTTGCTTCAGATTATCTTGTCCAAATTCAGCCATCCTTTCCTGTGACCAATTTTGCAATAATTGTATGTTTATGTTCAACGAAAATACATAGGAAATTAGATGTGCATGATAATTATGTATGAAAATGAAATCCTTCCTGTGAGCAATATTTACCTCACGGGGTGCTTTTTGTTGAATTCAATTGAGTCTGATAATGATCTAACAGGTGAAGTGGTCAGCTCAGGTAAGTAGGAGTTGAGGGACAGCATGAATTCAGCAAAGCATAAGAGCACGCTCGCCACTTTGCACTGCATTCATGCTTGGTATCTCAAGGTTGTCTACCAAGACGGCGCCCATTTTACTGTCAATTTTGTCACATCATTAAGGGTAAGCAAAAGCTCCTATATATGATAGTAAAGGATCATCAGTATCAATGAATACAGTATACATCTATACCTTAATTTCTCCTTCAAGTAATTCATTAGTTGATCATTTTCAGATAAACAAAGCCTTACAATTGTCTTCGCCCTGGATCCCATTATATAGTCCAATAAGAGAAGCTGAAATAAGCTCACACAGACCAAACCCACCTTATTTTTATGCTGTTCGGCTGGTGGTTTCTGCGGTTGATAAGTCGACTGAAGATGATATGTTATGAGAGAAAAACACTGTATCATGGCTGATAAGCCAGGATGATAAGTTCAAGCGAAAAGGGCAGTTGCTAATAACTCACCTTTACTCAAACATCATTTTACACTCAAATCTCAGTAGTCAATACACTGAAGAAAAGACCATGGCTGGATGGGTCGCCGGGCGCCTGGGCCCACTCGGCACCATGACGAGCGGCCCAATATCTTAGTTCTCATACGGGCTTACAGTCCAATTCATCCAGCCATATATAGAAGGAAAGGCCCACCTTAGGCTGACCAGGCCCACCCGTCAACCGCGGCCCCCACCCACACGCCCCACGACGCGCTCCACCAGGCCACCATGCGTATCGAAACACTGTTCCCTAGTCAGTCCACTCCACTGCTCGCCTTGCGGCTCCGGCTCCTGCTACAAAAATCCGTCGTGTCGTGCCCGTGCCGCCCCACTTGCAGTTGGAGTTGGACTCGCCACTCGCTCGCTGTGGCCGGGCCGGCCTACCGCCAACTACCCAGAGCCTCCGACCACCGCCTCGCCGCCCGCGTGCGTCCCTCGCTCCAACTCCAATGGCCGCGCCCTCCCACCTCCACCTCCACATCCCGGGCTGCCCCCAAACCCTAGCCCTGCCCCTGCCCTCGCCGCGGGGCTTCTCCGCTCCACCCTGCCTCCGCTCCCGCCGCCCCCGCCCCCGCCTCCGCCCGGTCGCCGCGCTCGGCCCCGCCGACGCCGGCGACCTGCTCGGCCGCGTCGAGGCGTTCCTCTACACCGTCGCGGACGCCGCCGTCTCCGCGGAGCCCGTCGTGACGGCCGCGGACGGCGGGACCAAGGAGGCCGCCGGGGACTGGCTCTCCGGCATCACCAGCTCCATGGAGACCGTGCTCAAGGTGCGTTCTCGGCCGCCGCTTCGCGTGCGGTTCCGTGCCTCGGTTCCAGCTGCAATTCACTCGGGGGTTTATGCCGCGGTTGCGTGAGTCGTTGCTGCTTCCCCGTGCCGTGTGCGGACGCGTCTCCTCTGTTTTGTTTTTCGTTTTTGAATTTTTGTTTCGGGATTTTGGGTAACTGTGACTGTGAGGTGACGGTGACACCCACCCCATTTTTGCGCTCAAAATGCTGTGGCACGACGACAGTAGGGGTGTTAGCCGGAATCTACTAAGAACTTGCTTACATTGTGCGTTGCCTGCAGAATCTAGCTAAGGTATTCTACTGTTGTTGTTGGGAAGGTGCGTTTATGCTTTCTGAACGTGCTCCGGAATATTTAATGTGGCCCTGGTATTCTCTGGACTAGCTTTTCTGTTCAACCACTTGAGGCACCGCAATTATTTTCTCAAACACCCACTTCAGGCACTGCGATTACCAGTGCTATCATTTTTTTTAATAAAAATAGTGGGATGTTGTGGAGAGTACCGACCCTTAGGTGGTATTTGGTTCAGTTGAAGGGTTGTTGCAGGTTTAGACACCTAGGCCGCCAACAACTCCGCAATAGTATGCATGCCATGCCACTAGGCAATATCTTCACGGATGACTTGTCAGTATATTTCCTGGTTCAGATTTCGATTAAATTTTTTGTTTAGCTATGAAGCCAAGGTTTTGCTATTCCAATGGTTGTTCAAACTCCTACCTATATATTTTGCTATGAAGATACATTGACATCATTATTTCAATGACTCTGATTTAGACCTGCACTCCTGCAGACAGTGTTGGTACTGATATTAGCAATTGCTGCAGTCCTTGAGAGCCTCCAGGGATTTATAAGAACCAACTTGTTTGACTTTTCAAAAATAATAAAAAAAAACTTCCACTAACATCCATGCTTCAAGCACATCAGTTGAGATTAAGTTGTCAGGAGTACCGCTAGGCAGGAATATGGACTGAAGGATAAGGACCAATTGTGTTTCTGAGAAAAGGAAATGACTGCATGCAACAATTGGTGTTCAGTTAATTGCAACTGTTGCTGATTAATGTGTTTGAAGCACACAATAATTTATGTACTCATGCTTCTTTGACTCTTGAGAACGGAAGTACCATGTTTTACTGTTGTAATTACCAATAAAAAGATCGTTAGCTATAGAAGATGAAATGTATGCTTTGAACATTAATTTCTCTTACAACATATTGTGAACTGCTATCAGTATCATATAAAAAGTTTTTTCAAACACTAATCTATTGATGCAACTTTTGTAGACTAAAGGTGCATGTACTTTGACTAACTGTTAGTCAATTTGACCTTTTCAAATCCTAATTAGATAGTACCTGTAGCTACTGTTTATAAAGAAGATGAAGAGAGAATCAGTATTTGTGTCCCATTTTCCTTCATGTTTGTGCATATGATCATGTAACTGTATAAGTGATCCCTCTAGTAGTTATATTATGAACTTATTGATAATTATTATAATATATTTTTCCATTATGTGCATATAGACACATGCTTATTCTCCGTCTGTGCCTTCTTCTGATATTTTTATAGAGTTTGTGTCACACTTTCTACACATTTCCCTATTGGCAGGTTCTGAAAGATGGTCTATCAGCTCTCCATGTTCCTTATTCATATGGCTTTGCAATCATTCTCCTCACTGTTCTTGTTAAGGCAGCTACATTTCCTCTAACAAAGAAGCAGGTGAGTCTCTATGCTATGCTTCTACAGTCAGGATACCCCCCACCCCCACCCAAAAAGAAAGAAAGAAAAGAAAAGAAACTCGACCACTAGGGGAATCTACAGTCAGGATGCATTGTTATGTAGTTGAATGTAGGTTGCCATAAAGGCTATTCAAAGTTCAATAGTGAAGGGATACTGTTTTCCTGGGCATGGTTGCTCTTATTGGTGTACTTCTGCTCAACTGCAGCTCAGCAAATTTTATCGAGATATTTATCGATATTTGATTATATATGTGTCCTGCATATTTGGCCTTTGTCAGTATTTTCTTTCTTCTGCTTACACGATTATCTTCAAAGATATCCTAGAAAATGGTGCCTTTCTAGACCTCATTTGATCAAGTAGTTAATGAATGAGTTCATACTTTGTATTGGTTCTTTCTGGCAGAAACTTTAATGCTGGAACTGTGGGTAGAGAAATGTGAAACACATGGTTTTCCTTGGGAGATGAATTGCCTGCTCTCTGAGTCAGACAATTAATGAGACTGGGCCTTATATGGATTAAATTCGGCATTCAAGCATTACCCACTACTGATAAATGCTATAAAATTAAAGCCATACACTTGCAAGTTCCAACCAGCTGAAATATTCTCCTTTCAAAAACCTATTGTTTAGTTGTTTTTACCTTTCTGAAAATTGTGTACATACCACCTGACTAGGCATTAGTTGCCGTCCTTTTACACAACTGTTTTGGTTGGCAGCAATTACTGGTTGTTTCTTTGAAGGATGCAAAAGAGAATTACTTTAACAAGTTCCATGTCATTAACATTTGAGTAGGGTATTACTATTACATTTATGGTTTCTTAGTATCACCATGTCTTGCAGCACTTGTTTTGAAATGTGAAGATTTCATTTTTCCTGCAAAGATCTTTACAACTGAATTTTTCAATTTTCTGGACATTGCTTAGATGTGCCTTCAAGTTTTGCAGATTTACTGCCTGCTGCTATAAGCAGCGCATGTGCTTTATATCTTCATTTTGAATCCAGTATTGAAAATAGCACGTCATGTTGTTTTTTATAGGTTGAGTCTGCACTTGCAATGAGGTCACTGCAACCTCAAGTGAAGGCCATTCAAGAACGATATGCTGGTGATCAGGTGATTATATTTTACATGTTGGCTATGCTCAGTTGTGATTTTTCCACAGTGGCTGCAGCTGTTGCTGCATTGAGCAGTGTCTAGCAGCTTTAGGTGCTTCTGAGTGGTTGCTGCTGCAGCAGCTGCAATCTCTTCCGAGGACAACCATTGATCTATAATGTTGGAATATATGTGTATTAGGCCCATGAGGCTAAGCCCATGAGGCCCATGTATGACTAACTATATAGCTACCCTTCTAGGGTTAGCCCAAATCAATAGATTCTCATTCCCTAACATGGTATCAGCAGCTTAGGGTTTTGCTTCTCCTCTCCTCTCCAGCACCCGCTCCCAGCCGCCGCCTGAGCCGCCGGCCGGCTAGCCACCGCCGGCGCCATGGCCGGTCCCCCAACTCCTCCCCCATCCTCCTATACCTACTTCCCTACCCTTCCCTCCCCATCCTGGGCCCAGGTGGCATCCCCACCCGCCTCTTCCCCACCTGCCATCGCCGACGCGGATGCAGCAGGCGCGCTGGCCGTGATTCCGGCGCTTTCCCAGGGCAGCGGCGCGGCTCCTCCACCACCTGCCCCGGTACGGATGGCCGGGGATGGGCCCCGGGCGGCTGCTACTCACCCTCACCCGCCTGCCTTCCACCCGCCGCCCACTGCCGCACCCTGCCAGCCGCCGCCGCCGCCTGGTGTCCGCCCGGATCTCCACCAGCCACCATCTGCCGCTGGAGCCGCCGATTTCGCAGCTACTGCTGCCGACCTGGACGCTCCAGTCCGCCCAGGCGGCCGGACTCCTCTGCTGCCGGGACTGCCGCTCAGTGGGGGGACTCGGCTTCCCGCAGCAAGTCTCGGCGCTACTCCTGGTGCTGCCGCGGGGGCTCTTCCAACTGCACCTCCGCCGGGTCCGGACTCCGCCCTCGCCGCCACTCTCGTCGCTGCCTGGGCTGCCGCAGCGGAGGGGCAGGCTCGTGTGCGCGCGGCTGCCCTCGTGTGGGAACGTGAGCGCGACGCGGCCGACGCCCTGGCCCGCCAGATCGCCGAGGCGGAGCAGCTCCTCGCCTCTCCTGCCTCCCAGGACGTTGCGGCAACCTCCTCCGCCTCGTCGGGACGCCGCGTGTCCCACACCACCGTCCTCTGGCACGACCCGGCCGACCCGCTCGTGACTCGGCTGCACTACCAGGCCGGGGGGGTCCAGAACATTCGGCTCCTCGTTCCGATCGTCCTCGAGCCGGAGTCGCCCTCCTACGCCCGCTGGAGGGATCTGGTGCTTCTCACTCTCCGCCGCTACGCCCTTGACGACCACGTCCTTGTTGACGCCTCGGTCGCCGTTCAGACACCGTCCTGGCTCCGTCTCGATAGCATCGTCTTCTCCTGGATCCTGGGGACGATCTCCCTGGACCTCCACGACCTCGTCCGCAACTCCCCTGACGCGCGCCGGGCGTGGCTTGCCCTTGAGGGGCAGTTCCTGGGCAACGCCGAGGCCCGGACTCTGCGTCTCGACGCGAGCTTCCGCACTTTCGTTCAGGGCGACTTATCCGTTGGCGAGTTCTGTCGTCGGATGAAGGGCATGGCGGACTCTCTTGGCGACCTTGGTTTGCCTGTGGAGGATCGCATCTTGGTCCTCAACGTCCTCCGCGGGGTATAGCAAAGTGCACATTTTATTCAAGCCCTATTTAAAATAGACTACTCTACCTCCAAAATCTCACCTTTCTTGGAAGGGTTCTCACTTAAGAATTGTCGTAGAGTGCAGTGGTGTTATAAAGTGCATTTTAGACCACAAAAATGGATTTTGGTTACAACTTTGAGTTTGTAAATCATTTATTTGCTCTACCAGGAAAGGATACAACTTGAAACTGCTCGCTTATACAAGTTATCTGGTGTTAACCCACTTGCAGGTTAGCTCTGATTTACCATGCTTGATGTTTTTCCTATCAGTGGATGCTCCTCAATCCTCAATGGATAGCAAGTCTTAATAGAAAGTCTTGTCATTTTGGTTCAGACTTTTACTGTCTATTGCTACCTTTTCTGTTTTGTATACATCATTCTGTTGGTTATTCACATGTACTTCCTTTGGCATTTTCCTTCAATAGGATGCTTGCCTACCCTTGTGACAATACCAGTTTGGATTGGTCTATACAGAGCTCTCTCAAATGTAGCTAATGAGGTTGATATGCTGAAACGTCTATTCTGTTACTGTCAATTCTTCTTTGTTGAACAGTTTACATTTTCTCTTCCTGATGTGTATGTGTCTTCATTAAAAAGGGACTTCTGACTGAAGGCTTTTTTTGGATACCTTCTTTGGCTGGTCCTACAACAATTGCTGCTCGACAAAATGGCCAGGGAATATCCTGGCTTTTTCCTTTTACTGTAAGCACTGATCATGAATAAGTTGATGTTCTGTACCATAGGATTTGTTACCTTGTACACAGAAACAGAAATATTGGAGCTCCATTGACTTACATATTCAGTTTATTTATTTTTTTAAGTTTGTTTGTACTTAGCAGCGTAGTGCAACTAAATTATTGGAGCTCCATTGACTTTACATGCAGTTTACATTGATAAGGATCACATTGAATTTTCTGTGATGCTCAATTATTTACCTCCATCGAGATTGATCTGTTCTGCAGTGAAGTTCATGACAACTAAAATTCACTAGTCCACTTTCAGTTTCCTGTGCGCACATTGTGTGACACATCATTGCATCCTCTGTTTGAACACTATTGTGTTTTCCATAAATATTGGAAGGATTTACAACAATTGAGTTTTATTACCATAGGATGGGCGAATTTTCATCTTGACTAGGGAATTGAGGTCTGGTTGATTTGTTCAAATTTGGTTTTATTTGCTGGTGTTGAAGTTAGTAAACTGTGGTTGAACATGATTTTAGTGCCTGTTTGAAATCTGTAGATGCTTTAAAATGGTGACTTTGTAAAGTAAGCACATTTAAGGTTCTGCAGTTCTGCTACCCTGGAAATTTGCCTGTTAATGCTACTTTACGCCTTATGGTGATCTATATAAGTATTTATTTAGATAGGACTGTTTCAAAATGGTGATCGGCACTTCTGGAGAATATGAGGTCCGTTTTATATTTGTGACATCGGTATAATTGCTGATATTGTAGGATGGTCATCCACCTCTTGGCTGGTCAGACACTTTGGCATACCTTGTGTTACCAGTTCTTCTTGTCATTTCACAATACATATCTACTCAAGTAATGCAGCCACCACAGGTTAGTTTTAGCAACTTTTGAACATGTTTATTCACTAAGGTACTATTCTACTTTAGGAGCACATGCATCTCGGTCTTCAATATTTGCATGGAAATTTTGTTTTCTGATTGAATTATATCTATTTGTCATGGTTCTAAAAATTGATTACGTGTATTCCGATCACCCACTTTGGAGTGATTCAGCACTGTAACTGTCTTGATCATGTATCCGAACTAATGAATAATGGTTACATGATAAAGACTAGGAGCAATGTTCCTTAGCCTACCTGCTAATGAATAACCATATAAGATATATGAATTGGCTTAAAGACTTAAGTTCAACCCACATGATTCTTAGGTAGGTCAGATAGCTTTCTTTTGTCAGTTCACTTCAAGTCTATGAATTGTTTGGTACATGATGATGGATCATCCAATCCTAGCTCTGAATCTGATTATCTGACCTACTTGTTTGGTTTGAGGAGTGGAATTGGTAGATCTGTTACCCACCCACCCTGACAGATTAGTGTAAAATAAGGACATGTGATCCCAGCAAAATTTGTAGAATGACCTATGAACCCATGATAGACACACCTCAAATTGAACACACTATTAAAGATCTGTTTGTAGTATTTTTTTCCAAAATTTTCAATTCTCATTATTCAAGGAAAAGAACTGGGGAATTGAGAAAGCTTCAATATTGAGGGCTTACTCTTTTTTGTTATGCCTCACAAGTATACATCAGTAGCCCAACTTCTGCTATTTTGAAGTCCCTAACATGCTGTTTGGCATGTTATTGTTTTGTAGAGCAATGATCCTAGCCAACAAGGTGCTCAGGCTGTAACAAAGTTCTTACCATTGCTAATTGGTTATTTTGCTCTTTCAGTGCCTTCTGGACTAGGTCTGTACTGGTAAGTGTTTTACAAATTGAACTTCGATTTTACTTAAATGATCCAGAGTCCCAGTACTGCATACCCTTGTGCTGCGTTGGCATTACTGATTGAGCTGGGCCTGCTATATCCCAATTGCTATGTATGTACACAAAACTCGAACTCGAGGGAGCAGATGACCCCTTGGCTTTACCTTATGGGAGGAGAGTACCCAACTACCCATCCCTTTAGAAGAGAGAAGACAGAGGGAGGGAGGGAGATAGACTCACATGACCTGTGAGCCGTTGCTCGATTCCCCATGGTTAATGAAAACACCGCCAGTGTTTTGCTGTTGCTTTTGACTTTGAAAGCTTGAGTACATTTATATATTACTGCTTCCTGAGTCCTGACTATCGATGCAGTTCAACCATTTAATCAGAATCATTCTATTTATTATGATTAGTTGCAGGTTCCATTAATACAGTTCCTCCAAATAATCAAAATATTTATCAGTATTGCCTTTAATAAGTCGGAATATGCTTGACTGCTAAATATTTGTAAAACTTGCTTTAGCTCAAAGGTAGATGTAGCCATTGATTGTCTTATAAACCCATACAACTAAAAGGTTGGTATACTAGTTTTGTCCAGCATATAGCATGCTCTATAATTGAAAATAAATTCTTCACATTTTTCCTGTTTTAATTGTAACTGTTCTAATTTTATATTCACTTATGTGATAAATTTTACCAAATGTCGCTTGTTTTCTGTTTTGTTTTATTGTTATCTTTTATATTTATTTATGGCATTCATAAGTTACCGCTTTCCTGCAGGCTTACAAATAATATCCTCAGTACTGCACAACAAGTGTGGCTTCAAAAGCTTGGAGGTGCAAAAAATCCTGTCAAAGAATATATTGACAAACTCTCAAGAGAAGAATCGACTACTGTTCAGAAGAATGAATCTACTGTTCAGAGTGAACCCCTCCCTAAACTTAGTAAACCCCAGCCCAGCCAAGAGCCGAAACCAAGTGGGCCACAACGTGGTGAAAGGTAATGCCTGTACTATTGCAACACTAAATTCATGGCCAGTGAATTATTGGATCCAGGACCAGTATCCTTGCAACAATGCACACTAGGATAAGTCTGATTGGAATATTATGAGATGAAATTCCATTTACTATGGACAGATGCAGAATCCAATACAACAACAACAACAACATAGCCTTTTGTCCCAAGCAAGTTGGGGTAGGCTATAGCATACAACTAAATTCTTCACATATAGCATACTATAGCATGCTCTAATTTTGTCCAGCATATAGCATGCTCTATAATTGAAAATAAATTCTTCACATTTTTCCTGTTTTAATTGTAACTGTTCTAATTTTATATTCACTTATGTGATAAATTTTACCAAATGTCGCTTGTTTTCTGTTTTGTTTTATTGTTATCTTTTATATTTATTTATGGCATTCATAAGTTACCGCTTTCCTGCAGGCTTACAAATAATATCCTCAGTACTGCACAACAAGTGTGGCTTCAAAAGCTTGGAGGTGCAAAAAATCCTGTCAAAGAATATATTGACAAACTCTCAAGAGAAGAATCGACTACTGTTCAGAAGAATGAATCTACTGTTCAGAGTGAACCCCTCCCTAAACTTAGTAAACCCCAGCCCAGCCAAGAGCCGAAACCAAGTGGGCCACAACGTGGTGAAAGGTAATGCCTGTACTATTGCAACACTAAATTCATGGCCAGTGAATTATTGGATCCAGGACCAGTATCCTTGCAACAATGCACACTAGGATAAGTCTGATTGGAATATTATGAGATGAAATTCCATTTACTATGGACAGATGCAGAATCCAATACAACAACAACAACAACATAGCCTTTTGTCCCAAGCAAGTTGGGGTAGGTTAGAGATGAAACCCAAAAGAGACGAGAAACAGGGAGACACATAAAGGGACATAAATGACACAAGACAAAAGGATGTTACGGTTCAGGCACGTTGATTGCCAATCTCCAAGCGCTCCTGTCCATAGCTAAATCCTTGGAGATATTCCACTCCTTAAGATGCAGAATCCAATGTTTGGTGATAATTCTGGGACCCAACTGTTGACTGGAACATAGGGTCAGATGCATGCTGCCACTTATATTTTGGCACTGTAGTGTCATGGGTATTTAATTTATTCTGTGCCACATTTAGCTTGTGGTTGTGCTTATTTACAATTGAAACCTATACTTTTTATTTCTACTCTAGAATAAGGTTGATGCATCTGACATGAAGAAAAAAAATGTAAGTAGATAAAAATTGATTTTTCCAACTCTGCATGCCTTTTGTCTTGTGTTCAGATTTAGGAAACTAAAGGAGGAAGAATCAAGGAGAAAAGAGGTTCTGGGACAAGCAAAACAATCAGAACAGTCAAGTTCTGAATCTAGCTTCCTAGATGAAACACAAAATTCTGATGCGTCTTCTGGAGACAAAAAAGATCAACAGGTAGTCTCTATTATTGTTACTTTTATATGGTTTATTTCAGCAGGTCTATTGACTGATAATGAATATTAAACAGGAGTCTCTTGAAAATGGACCGATCGTAACTAATAGCAATGGTGGAGTCAACCATAATAGAAATGAAAAGGCTCAGAATTTATCCTCAGAAAAGGTATGCTGTTGTTTCTGACAACGTGTCTTCCATTATGAAAACGCAAGAAGGTTGTTTTGACTTCTGAGCATCCATGGAAAGACTAAAAGTTTCATCCCTATTCGGTTGTTTATGAATTTCAGGAAGCAGCTGACGATCACTCCTCAGTAAGCAAACCTGTCTCACCGGATGCCCACAAATTAACGGACCGAGAGAATGGAAACGATGCAGTATAGAGTGTGGATGTTAGCAACGCTAGTCGTTCTACTGCTTTGATGTGTTCTCTGAAAATCAGTGGCTCAGGCGTATCTGCTTCGTGGACACGCTGTTCTGATTCTGAATCCACGGTAGGGTATAGCTGTGAGATAGTGAGCAATAGTTTCACGAACAGCTACAGGAGAGTCAAGAATCACACGAAGATGCAACAGGAGGCAAAATTGTTTCAAACCAGAAACCACGCTCTAGGTCTAGGACCTTTTTTTTTCCTAGAATTTGTGGCTGTACTGTAGGTTATGCGAAGCATATAGGAGTAGATGAAAGGATTTGAGATCTCAAAGGAGTATGTTGTCCAGCTAGGATGGGATTGCAAGGTGGCTGTAATAAATGTACGTCTCCCATCCTCGCCTGATTTTGACCATGCAATTCGATAATTTACGAGAAAGTTAAATCTGCTCTCAAGAGCACATGCTCTCATGCATGCAGCCGTTAGATCCTTCACCTCGTGATATGTGCCACTTTTATTCACCAGCAATACGAATGAACAGAACAAAAGAAATACACTGCAGATACGTACGTAAATACGGACCCACACGCCTTATTTTATTGGGGGCCGAGCGCAGCGGTGTGCATCGGATCCTCTCAGTGGCGGATGTGGGATGCGGGATAAGGGGGCTAAAACAACAGAGATGTTGATTTGCACGAAGATTTAACGGTGAAATTAAGTTTTTGCTACAGTAATTAGCATTGAAATCAAGAAATTAGGGGGCTGAGCCCCCAGCCCCCTTTGGATCCGCCCCTGGATCCTCTCCTCTCCTATTTGTTTTTTATTTCCTTTCTCTCACCTACCGCTTCCCATCGAGGAAGCCAGGTCCCCGTCATCGACGCCGGCTCCGACGCCGCGTCGGTCGCCTCCAGCTCGCCGGCATGCCGTAGCAGCCACCTGAGCAAATAGTAGCAAAAAAGCAAATCGGTGATGACAAAAAATAAATTGAAGGAAGCAAAACAGTGGAGACAAATACGTGCTCGCAAATCTGAAGAGCTGGAGCGGGGCGGCGCGGTGACGTGGAGCGGTGGCGCGCGGCGGCGGCGGCGGCAGGCGTCGTCGTAGCTTGGGAGAAGAAAAGGCAGGGAAGGAAAAGTTGGAAGATGGGCGTGGGTCGCGAGAAAGTTGTCAGGTGTTGTCACGGGCGAAGGAAAAAGTTGTCAGGTGTCAGACTCGTATACGGAGTGAAAAAATACTCCAGAAAGAAATACGAGACTTATACCATGTGTACTGTAAACAGTAGCACAGATCTTAAAGCAGAATGAACGGTTGCATGTGTAGGAGTATATGCCCTTGGGAACAAAATTTCCGCGTCCGATAATTTACTTTAGGCAGCAGTGTACCTCGTGACAGTAATTTTGGAATGCAATGTCTGTCGAAAGATTACGAAGCAACATCACTGTGCTGTCTTGAGGCTATAAGCTCAAACTTGGTAATGTAAATAAAACTCATAAATAACCTGGATATCTTTTATATTAACCCCTAGAATTGGCAGTCGACCGCCGCGTATCCGGCCGGCCACGTCTCCCCAAAATCGTTCATTGGTCCACATCGGCGCCACATCACCTTCTCCGCCTCCTATTGGTCCATGTCGGCACGGTCAGGTTCGTGGCCAGCACCGAATATATACCGGCCGCTTCCGACTCTCCTTCCCGAGCCTTTCATCCACGAAAAAAATGCCCCGTCCCTTCCCGTCCTCGCCCGCTCCTCCGCGCCGCCGCCGCTGGTGCCCCCGCCCCCGACCCCGCGCTCGCCCGCGCCTCCCCCTTCTGCGCGGCCGGCCCGAGGCGCCGCGCCCGCGCCTCCGCCGCTCCCTCCCCCACCCCTCCTGCTCTTCCTCTCTCTCCCGACGGCTGCGGCGGCGTGTGCTCCGAGGAAACCCTAGGTGCCTCTCCTCATCTCTTCCCCTCTCTCTCCCTCTCCCTCAGGCACAGACCCAGCCCCATCACGGGCGGCGCGCTGCCACGGCCTCTCTCTCCCTCTCCCGATGTCGCGCGGCACCGACCGGGCCCCTGCGGTGGCGGCGCACCGGCGCGGTCGGGCCCCGGTGGTGGGCGCAGCCGCGGTGCCGGCGGCCGCTATCCCCTCCCCCGGCCATCTCTCTCTGGATGTGGTCGCGCAGCGTGGGTTGCCCCGGCAGTGCCTCTCCTGGCATAGGGCAGACGCGCTGCCTGCAAGTCGTCCTCGTCTCCTCCGTCGGGGTCCCGGCCATGGCAGCAGGGCACAGGCATGGCCTCGAGGTCGCTCCTCCTCATCTTCCCCCCTCTCTCTCCCACTATGTCCATGCATGGTGGCCGCACCCGGTGCAGGTGGCCCTGGACAGTAAAGATCAGTCGCTGGTGCTCCCGTTTCCTCTTATTTTGTCATTTTGGTTTCCTCTGTCTGATTTCTCCGTAAGTTGACTACGAATCCTGTTATATTGTTTCGCCTATAATGCCTGCAGCTGCAATGTTTGCCTTCTCTGTGTTGATCTCTGTGAGGACGGCATCAGCTCTCAGTTCCCACCTCACTATCGCTGTTACAGAGGTCCTGTAATCTCTCCGGTTAGCTCTATAGGAGTGCGTGGGTCTACCATCTTGAGTCTATGATGAAGATTCCACACCCATTGCTGATCAATAGGATCTGATGTTCATCAGCTTGTGAGGTACTAGGCATGACCTGCTACTTATATTATGCGATTTCTGAGAGTAACCCAGTTTTCAGCGTGCCTTGAAGCTCCAGGTTGATGAACAAATGATGATTGGTATGTTTCTGAGGCCTCTAAAAAATTCTGTCTTCATTCTACACATCCATTTGTATGTGCCCCCAACTTGAGTTGTTGCAAATGATGGTATTCTCAGTACGGTGCCAGTTCTTTTACGTATATGAAGCTACTCTTGTTTGCTATATTATCCCCCTTTTCTTATTGTAGTGAATTCTTATATAGTTTTGGAATATAGGATGCTGATCTTGAAAGGAAAATATTTAGTATTTACACATTTTTATGCTATTCTGAAGATGTGGCTGGTTGCAGAGAGTCAATAGTTTTGCAGCTTCCTAGGCAAGGCCTCCCCTTTCTTCCCTACCATTTCTTTCTTTTACTTTTTCTTCAAGAACAAGAGGAGGGCAATGCATCAAAAAAAGTAGAACGACCGCTCTTGGTAAGGAAAAACTCTTGCAGTGTAAATGTTTTTGTTTAGTTTCTCTAAGTTCTACTGTGTACTCTGATTGACACATTCTATTTGTACAATTATTCGATAATAGCTTCTTACAAGGTCCATTTGTCCTTTTCAATACAGAATGTTTGTTTAAGATACTAAAAAGGGCATCCTACCTTATTGACTTATCTGAAAACCATTGTTGCCTTCTTTGCCAAATTAATTGTTCTTCTTTGAGTGATATGACAGAAATAGTATGCTAAATGCTTCCACCAGTTCTTTTGATTTCTTTCCGCTTCATTATTGTGCTTCCTCCTATGATTGTGTGTGCCAGATGCCTGTTATTTGAGATCCTAAGAACTTAATTGCCCCAGTGATCAGCTTCACAGATTTGTGGACTCTTATTATCTTTTTAGCTTTTCGCTTTATTCATATAGTGTAGGATTAAATTCATCTGGCAAACGGGGAAAGAAGCGAGAAGTTATAACCCTATATCACAGAACAGCTCTTCATATATGATAAAATGGATTATGATTTCTGAATGTTAACTTCTCTTAGATATCACCCCTTTTTAGGTAATACCTATATAGTGTGCTTTGGTATTTTTTTAGATGCTCCTTGTGGATAATAGCTAGGTTTGTTATGTACGTGGTTTTGTTTGTCAATACAATTCTCTGTATTCCAGTAGTATGTGGGGTTTGTTTCACCTTTTCTTTTGTCGGTTTTTCGTGTCTGCAATAATTTTTAAACTATTTCTCACTTTTACTTTTTCGTTCCAACAGAGTTATCCAATGTACATAATACACTGAACCTGTAGTTTGCAGCTGCTGAACAAAGCAGATATTTATACATGTTTTTCAATGTTTACCTTTTTTTCCCCTGTGCTCTATGCAGGTCTCAAACATCTGGAATTCAGGTTTGGATGGGTCATCTGCACCTGAATCCTCCAAGATTTGGTTAGTGCCCTTCCTATTTCTATACTGTGACTGAGTTCAGCTTTTCCTCATCAGAGTCCTGTAATGCTAAATTTCTGAGCTTTCACTGTTACAGTCAGTGGGTGGTTTTTCGCAGTGTCTCAATCATTGCTTTCCATTGTTCCAAGTCTTCTTCTATTGGTAAGTATTTACAATTTATACCAAAATATAGTTGCTCCTCAAGGCCAGCTGCATGTCAATTGACAAATATCTTTTCTGGATTGTGTTATTGTCAATATAAATGTGCTTTGCTAACTTATTCTAAAAATTTGTCGTGTGACAAAAAAAAACCTGCTCTATGTCTACAGACTAGATACAGTTGTTTCCTATAACTTTTTTTGGTACAACAAATGATGAACTTGGTAGGGTCACGTCAAGTTAATGTCATGTTTACATAGCCTATTCTTCAAAATTGATGCTAAATCTATTTTGTTGGACTTCACAATTCCCAATGGAAACACATTAATATGTTCCATCATCTACTCTTGCCATTTCAGTACTTTTTCCTATAATTTGTACAGGTAGTGTGCAACTTAGCTTACAGCTTACATATTTAGTTGCCACTGTTATTTTTATAGCTAATATACATGCTTTCCTTACAGGTTTATTATAGCACTATAAATTTTTTCCATCAATCTATCTGTTTGATTTGCTCATCTAATGCTGACTGCTCTCTTATCTGTGCACTCTATAATCATAGCAGACCACTTTTCCTTTTTCCTTTTTTGTGACATAAAAACAGAATCCACCTATATATGCTTTTGTGCAGCACCTCAGGATCCATTCACAAGAGTATTAAAACTCCGAGAAAGAAGATATAGCTTTGTGCACAAACATTAAACGGTCAGTTCTCCCGCGCAATACAGTAACCACACCAGTCCTCTGTTTTGGTGGTACAAAAAATGTAATCGTTGTACATTATTACACTTCAGAACTTATGTTCATTGGGAGATTTCCTTGTATGATCTGATATGCTTTAAAGCACAGTGCACAAGTAGTTTCGATATCGATTACTGGACTGCTATATTGCTTACGTAATGATGAGCAAGATCATGATTTGGATTTAGCCTTGTTTCATGCCTTTCCAGGCTAATTTGTTCATCCTCTAATATAGTTTTTCTGGATGATACTTCGGGTGAGGTGATCCATCGTTGTCACTGGCTACAGCTAAAGGGCTCGCTTTCTCCAACGAAATGGATCCAAATTCAGGTTAACTCATGCTCAAACAATAGTATTTAATTCTTACGGTCCAGCACCAGGTACGTCTCACAAAATGATTCACGTTGATCATGATGATCTTATTTTTTTACCTAACTGGGATGAATTGTATACTCAGATAATGCAGCTCCAGATTTGGGTCTGTGCTTCAATAGTATACCTCATTCAAACATAGATAAAGCATTTTAGTATGTGTGTCACATATTACACTAAACAACTCATAATCATTAATTGTTGACATTTTTCCTGTATGATCTGGTATGTTTTCAAGCACAGTGCACATATATATTCATTATCGATTACTAGGCTGCTATAGTGATTAGGTAACGACAACCAACATTGTGGTTTAGATTTGGCCCTATTTCATGCCTTCACAAGCTCATTTCTACATCCTCTGCTATAGTTTCTAGATGGTGCTTCGGGTGAAGCAATCCATCACAGCAAAAACACCCGATTTCTCCAATGAAAGAGAGTCAAATTCAGGTTACCTCGTGCTCAAACAATAGTATTGAACTCCTTAAATCCAACACCAGCTACGCCACACAAAATCATTTTAGGTTGATCATAATGACCTTATTTCTTTAACCTAACTGGACTCAAATAATATGCTCTACAGTCCTTTCGTATGACCACCAAGACTTCGTGTATGATAGACCTAATATCAATAACTGTTGCATGAACTACTCTATACACATAGCTTTACTCTCTGCTGTATATAACCTTCTTTGATATCCGACCATGGACAAAATGCACATAGATATTAGCAAACACATTCTACAGATAAACATATCCATAGTATTACCGTGTGTATCTTCTCCCAGCAACAATCATCAGTATCCTTTCCAATCGCGCGCAAGGCTTTCCCAGCAACAAACATGGAAGCTTTTGAAGGCTTTTTTGTTGTACAAAAAAAATGCCACTGAACTTACTTACGCGGATGAGTATCCTGTTCATACCATGTTCTTACTGGAAGCGATTTGTTTGTTCAGGCAATTTGGTGTCACAAGAACTATCAGATTACTGCAATATACGTTCTCGAGGTGAGCAATTAGTCTGTCCGCCTATTGCTTAATGCTTATTAGGTATTGATTCATACTAATACTCTAATAGCAACTAGCATGGAAATTTCCTTCTTTTATGATTGCTAGCACCACACAAGAACTCTTTTTCAGTTAGTTGCTGAATTCAGTAAATCATAGATATGTTTTCCCCTCTGTCAATGTGTTTTCCAATCCAGACAGAGCAACTTTTTCCTTAACTTAGATATATGTATAGTTGCATGGAGCCAGCATCGCTGGTTGTTATCTTCCTACATGCAGATTTCCACATTCATCTCGTCGACCCTACACTGCACTCTTTTCAGTGCAAAATAGAAATAAAAGGTATTTTCTTGTTTAGCCTTTTACATGCAATAAAAAAATTTCACCGCCTCTTAATCCTACTCTACTAACGTATATGATCAGCTTCTGATGTATTCCTTTCTAAATTTGGTTCCTCTCTATTCCTTCTTAACAATAGCTTGGATATAAAACATGGTACTGAACCTTTTACTGCTGCTGTAATGTGTATGGCATCTCCCTATGGTGCTAACCATTTTCCTATTCATATAGATACATGAGGCAGCCGCAGCGATCATGCATTTTGTGACATCAGCATCCACCAGACAGACCATGCCATCAATCACCAGCGCCCTTTCCGATCTGGCGGCAACATACTTAAAAAAACTGTATGCACTGAAGTAACATGTCTACTCTGTTCTTATTATTTTTTTGCTAATTCTGCATGCTAACAAAAGCTCTTGTTTAATTTTTTGTTCAGCCTGTTGTTACTTTGGTGGCTGGACTTTATTTTAGAGAAAAACGTGAACTACATTACTCCATTTCCTAATTTTTGGTATCCTGGTTAGCTTTAGTGTCATTATCATGTTTTAGGAAACCTACTACTGTCCGCTTTTTGCCTCTATGATTTATGTGTTTCATGTCCTGTTGGGTAGTTTCGCGGCTGCTACAAACATAGATGCGCATATATTTATCTGGCCCGTTAGTGCCATTTTCATTTTCGGGAAATAAAGACATGACATAGCCAGACATTCATGTGGCCTATAAATGCTATTTTCGTTCACGCCAAACTCACAGGGAGGCACCTAATGTACTCTAGAAACTCAATATGTTTATTTGCCCTGTTAGTCACCTCATCGACCATGCACAAAAGTATGTGATGCCTCTTTATTTGGCTCCTGCAGAATTGCTGTCTTAGGTTACCTCACAGAGTTTGGGATATCAGTTCTCTGGCTATTCGCAATTTTGGTGGAGTTTTTTATTCGGTTGTAGATTTCATCGACCATATCAGTACTTAAATTTTGAAGAGGTTGTAAGTTCCGTTTTCTTCCTTTGGCCACCTGATTTCCGTTTTACAGAGATCACCTGTGCTTCATGTGTTCCTACTGCTCAACAATAGCATATTCATTGCCAATAGAGGGACACAGGGACATGGAGAAGCTCCTCGGCAACAGCCATCAGCACCAAACTGTACAGCATGAATAACTATGTACAGCATGGCCTACAAAAAATACTACAACGTCTGTAATATGTGTTCATGTATCGCTTTGTCATTTCCAATGTTAGCCACCATATAATACATGTACCAATTTATATTCTGTAAATTAGACATGATTATTTACGGCACCTACCGTCTCTAAAACGTCTGATCCCCAATCTTACCAACTAATCTATTTTATATCGTCCATCCAGACATTCCACTTAGACATTGTGCCACTTTAATGTTTCTGCTTATTGTTCTGCAAATATTGACCGCGGTAAATTTCAGCCAGGCGCGCAGGGCGCGCCCTTTCTACTAGTATATACTAGACGAAAGTTGCATCATTCAGGCTGGCTTATTATCTTGCCACGTGTACAGCTCTTCACAAGGCCACGTACTAAGCTCTTCACAAGGTTGCACAGATCAAGCAATGTTTCAAGAGCTTTAAACATTTTTCCCTTGCACCCTGCCATGTTTCTAGAGAGTAGGAGAGCATTACATATTTTCCCGACTTCGCCTTGCATGCGCCGCCGAGACCTACTGTGCCCGCCCACGGTGCGCAGTCTCCGACGCCGCTGCAGCGCGACGCCACACGGTCAGCAACCACGGCCGCCACGGCCGACCACGCAAGGAGCTGCCGATGGAGAAGGGAACGAGGGTGGAGCTGGCGATGGGAAGAGAAACAGGAAAGGAGACGAAACGAGTGGAGCACAGAGCGTCCGCGCATCCTCCGTGAGGTAGTAGGAATAAAAATACACAATGCGGCCGATTTTTTTTTATTCACGTGAAAGCGTCAGCTTGTGTGGATGTGAGGCCGCAATTTCTAATGAATGTTATTTAGTTATCTCTGCTGTATTGTATCTCCTAATATGTTTATTATAAAAATATATGACGTGAACAATCTAATGATGCTTATATGGTATCACAAATATTAATATTTTTAATATATTTGGCCAAAGTTTTGATTATTTGACTTCTTAAAATGCGAGATGGAGAGAGGGAGTATATATTAATAATATTTCAAACATATAGAGAAAGTCTTAAATAGGCAAACCTTTGATATAAACATTACTAATGTTAATCATGCTCTAAAACATACATATTTAAATCAAGTAGCAACAGAAAGGTAACATAAAAATCCAAGACACAGGAACACTCCGAGCAAGGCGCGGCAAAGCCGCGCTGAGTTTTCTCGTGTTACTGAAAAATAGTTGCACATACGATTAGACGATTAGCTGTGTGTTTACAAATATCAAATCGAAGAAAATGGTCATGTAAAACATTGCACGAAACGAAATCAATCTCCAGTCCTCAGAAGGAGGCGAAGGCTCCCACGGCGACCGCCACGGCGGCGGCGCAGACGCGCGCCGCAGCCGCGGCGGGTGCGTTGCTGGCTTCGGCGCCGCCCGCGGTGGCTTCGGCGCCGGGCGGCGCGGGGACGTCGGTGGGCTCGGTCATGGTGGCCCCGTTGGGCGCGCCGACGGGCGCGGCGTCCTCGTCGTTGTCGAAGGTGTCGTCGTCGGAGGCCGGCTTGTCGCCGTCGAAGGACCCCAGCGGGGTCTGCGCCACGGGGGTCAGGATGGTGGGCTTGGGGTCCTCGGCGGACGCGACGGCGGCCAGCGCCGTGACGAGCGCGGCGGCGAGGAGGAGGAGGAGCAGCGCCCGGTGCGAGGCCATGGCGGCACGGACGGAGATCAGATCACGCACGGCGCCTTTGCGTGGGAACGGAATGGATCGGGGAATGGGAAGGTTATCGTAAGTGGAGGATGAGGAGGAGCAATATTTGTTTTTATTAGGTCTATATGGAATGAAGCAGCTGCAAGAAGCGGCAACAATGGCGGAAGCGTGTTATATATCCGAGCACGAGAAGGGTCGTCCGACTTCGACGGGAGAATTTGGCGGGAGACGGGGTTGGCGGGTCCGTTTGACTCCAACGGTGGCCACGCGTTGGGACATAGGCCACGCGGGTCCCACGGAGGTCGCCCATTTTGGGTGGGACCCTGGTCAAACACGTGAATTTTACAGTAATCTTGTTTTAGAAGTGAATTTAACAATAACTTTCGCGGTCAAAATATATACTAGACTCCTACAAAGTTGCTACGGAAAAAAATCCTCAAAAAAACTTGGAATTGCTATCCTATTTTCACTGTTTTTTAATTGAATTTCTACCGACAATCGCTAAAGAGTATCTTCAGTATATGTCCATTTACTATTGGTGTAAATACTCTATTTTTGCTAGTCTTTTACATTAGCGGTAAAAAAAAGTATGGTAAGTGCAAATCAATTTGTTTTCGCTGCTAGTGTTGGTGTGCTCTCTTGTCCTCGAAATGAAGGTATGAGCTCCTACAGCACAAATGACTTATGCGTGCTTTCGACAAGGATAAGTAAATTCTGCCGTAAGGGCATACGCCCTCCTAATGTGCATCGGGATACATACGTAATAGCAGTAGCGAATCTAGGATTTTATCTCAGGGTATGCCACCGAAAAATTTTAATATCCAATTTGGAAAATCTATTTTAGCATTTCGGTAAAAATTATAAAATTTACAATGTGATTCAGTATACATGTACTAAGTAATATAATACGGTTGAAATTCAAGGATTAAGTTGATTGAAGATTATATGATGTTAGTGCTTAGCAAATACTAATTAAAATAGACATGAATCTTTTTCGAAAAGCTAAGTTGAATCTCACCTCAATTCCGAATTTCCAATCATCGTCACCGCCCGCGGTGCGGTCAGTCTGGCCGAGTGGCTGTCTGGAGCTCTGCCTGGACGCCTAGGCGCCTGGGTGGTCGTAGGTGTAGGGCTAAGGCCGAACGGCGTCGGCACTCGGCACGGGAGACGTGGGCGTCGGCACGTCGCGATGATTCACGATTGGACAAACCACTCACGCGATCGACGACGGGGACTCTACTCGCGCGATCGAAGCCGAGACGTCTCCCGTCGCCTGGCCGCATGGGCTGCGTGGGCCTCGCTCTGACACTGGCTCGTGGCATGTCTCCTGAGTCCTGATGCTACTTGCACGCTCGGCTCTCATGTATTCATAAGCGTTTTTTCTTCTTTTTTTCTGGAAATACGTATACATACATGGTAACTTCCCAGACCTGCAGGGTATGCCGGTGCATACCCGGCATACCCTGTAGCTCCGTCACTGCGTAATAGGAGACATATCTTGATGTACAACATAAGAGCATATGACTTTAGATTAAAAAAAACTGTTTCGAAAAATACTCTCTTCGTTCTGGATTTAGAGGCGCTTAAGCTCTAGAAAAGTTTTCAGTACTCAGAGGCACCTTAGCTGTTGCATGCCTCAGGAGTTAAGGATGACTTCTCATTTCTTGAGTTCTTGCGTGGAGATGCATGCAAACAACTCGTTTCCAACTGTATGTAGGCGCATGCACTAGTATTTTCAACTGCATGCACTCGACTCTTTTATTTCCCAACTATATGCAGTGTAGAAAATAAAGTGTTTTTATGGCCGGTAATAAAAGGGATCAAGAGTTAAGATTTCTTGGTCTCTGTGAACATTTCTTAGGCCAGTCTTAATGGGGTTTGATCAGAGTTTCATGGGCATTAAATGTGCTGATGTGACACCGTATTAATGAAGTGAGAGATGATAAGAGTTTCATGAGAGTAGAGAGAGTTTCATGAGGATGAAACTCTTCTGTACTGTTTTCAAAATATGAATGTGTTGGAAACTAGGTCATGGGGATGAGAGTTTCAGTGAGAGATTTCATTTCACTATTTGCAAGATATGCATTTTGATGTGATCCTATGTGCCAATATAAACTATAGCCATTTGAAAATATATCTAAACTAAATATGGTCACTTTGGAACTGCAATATATCTCATGCTGACAAGTAAGATATGTACTTATTTTATGACAGAGAGAGTAATTCATAGTAGTTTAAGTTTTTTTAAAAAAAACTATACTTCCTAATAAAATTCTCAGGAGAAAATAGTAGGTAAATATAATAAAAGAATGGTAGAATATGTCATTTGTTGGAGCCAGGCCAACTGTGGATTCTGCAATACAGTACAATACGTTTGCTTCTCGTTTGCCGAAAGTCAGTCGCTAATTATTCAATGTATTTTAATTGAGGGGGGAAAAGAAAACTCCTTGAATGAATTTTTTAGTGCAAAGAGCAAAGTGCACGAACACCCTTTTTTCTGCTGGATCCCAACAAGTGCAAGTGACGCAAATGAGAAAGCAAATGAAATGTTTGCTACTGTGCCCGTGCGTCATGACTCGAGCGGAGCGGAGCACAGCGCCCCAGCGCAGCAAATCCCTTGAAACGCGTGGGAGGGGTCTCAACGGGCGTTTCATTGTATCGGTAACAGTGTCAAATGGCTTTCATCTATATGAAACTTTTTTTTCTCCTCTCTCCGCGTAAATACCTTACAAACTCAGAAGATTTGGTGATGTGGCACAGCAATAATTGAAAATGAGAGAAGTTGTAGTACCTGTACACGCGAGGACTTGCTCTTGCTCCCGCGTCGCCCCGCATAGGCGACTCGGGCGGCCATAACCCTAGCGCCGCCAGCAGCCCTCTCCCCCTCCCCCTCCACCCTCGCCGCTGCCGGAGGGGATGCCGAGATGCCCGCGCGGTCCCCTAGGATGGTGGCGGCGAGGCCTTTCGCCCTGGCTCACGAGCTCCGCTGTGCGGAGCGGCGCTCGGCGGCCATGACGGCTCGGCGCCATCGCCCTGGGCTCGCCGCCGGAGCTCCGGTGGGGGACAAGGACAGCGGCAGCCAGGCACCTCCTCTCCTCTCCATCCCTCTTCCTCTCTCCCTCCCCCTCCCGGAGAAGAACTGCGTCGCTGTTGGTTTCCTTCATGGTGGTGGCTGGTGGCCCGGATCCGGCCTCCCTTTGGGTGGATCTAGCTCCCTACTGGCTAGATCCGGTTCCTGGCGGCGTGGAGGCGCTGCCGGCGTGTCTCGGGGTAGCCCCTAGGGTTCCGGCAACGGGAACCTGGCGGCCGGTTTGGGCGTGGGTTCGTTGGTCTGTCTGGCACAGGCAACGGCAGACCGCGGTTGGTGGCAGCCAGCTTCCACGCGGGGGTGGCAGCCCCGGGTGGCCGGTGGCCGGATCCTTGGGTCTGGTGGCTGGAGCTCCGAGTATGATGGAAGGAGACGCGTGGGGGCGGTCGGTTGCGGCTAGGTGGTAGGGGTTAGCGGGCTGGGTGGCTGGGGCTTCTACCTCCACATACCTAGCCCCCTTTTCTCCCCGTCATCTTCCTTCACCCTTGCCGCAGCCCCGTTCAGCTTGCTGCTCCGGCGGAGGGCTTCCTCTTCGGCGTGCTCTATCCGGCTTCTCTTTGGGCTAGCTGGTGGTTGCAGCTCCTTTGGCTCTTCGTGACCCGTCGTTGTTCGGTTGGGGGCGTCATCAGGCGGCTGCGCTTGCTGCGAGGACGCTCGTGGTTCGCGTGGTGGCGTCGGGTGTCAGCGGGGATGCCCGTGTTCGTCACTGGCACCTTTCTGCGTGACTGTCTCCTTTGCGGGGGCCTCTCGTGGGCGGTGATGGTGTGGGGGTGTGAGGTCTTGGCGTATGCCAGGACGGCGGCGTCTGCGGATGTCGTTTCCTCCTTGGAGGCGTCCTTCTTGCACCTCCCTCCCCTCTGTTTTGGATTTGCAGGTGAAAACCTTCCCTTGCGGGCTTGCGATGTCGGCGCCTTCGCCGTCGTGTCCTTCTTGAGGCGTCGCGAGGCTTTCCAACTCCGCTCCGCTGCCCCGCTCCTGCTACCGGGTCCTGGTCGTGCTTCCGGTGGCTTCGCTGGGGTGTTCTGTTCCTTTGTTTTTTCTTTTCTTTGTTTGAGTTGTTTCCCTGCTAGTTGTTCTTCGTGCAGGGGCTAGTTGGGTCGGTTCGACCAAGTTGAGTTGAGTTGACTCTGTGCTTTTGCCAGAGCATTCAGTAGCGAGGAGTTGTTAGTTGAGTAGATCTCGATCTTGCCGCGAGAGGCGGCGTGTTGTATTGGATGAGTGGTGCACTCTCCTCAGTGGGTGGTTTTTGGGCCCGGTTTCCACTCAAAAAACTGGGCCGCCACTTTGTTTTTCTTTTCGTCGTCTAATAAAAATAGCGGCAAAGCTTTTGCCGTCCCTTCGAAAAAAATAATTGAAAATGAAACTCCATTGAGACTGACCTAAGAAATACAGCTTTTTATGTGTATTAGCATACGTGCACATGAAAGAGATAATATATTATTGTCTCTCTTCTGATGTGCACATATTTTGATGCACTTCTAGTGGTCCACAACATAAGAGCACATGCTCATATGGGCAAAAAAAATACTTCAAGTAAATTATGTCTCTAAGGACATGTGCCCCCTAGTGTGCAGATAAGACTGTCGATAAAGGAGTACAAGCTGTTCGATCGAACCTGGCCCAAAAATGAATGGACCCCGAGTCCACTCATGTATTGCTTCGCGTGCTCCAAACGATGACATTCGAGACACATAACTTAGGTCCTCATCGACGATTTATCGGCTTGACTGCTTCCGCCATCTAAAAAAACACTCAGCCTGCGAGGGTAAGACAGCCCCGGACATTGTACTTAAGAAGAAGACCTTCCCACACAGATCGAGAAAACCCCTGAACCTCTGCCTTACCTATACACAGCGACACCGCAGCTCCTGTGAGACTAGGCTGACCTTAAACCTGTGCTTTAGCGTAGGGCAGATGAGATAATTTTTTTCAACGCGTAGATAAACTGCGCCTCCTCTAGCCAACAAATTCGCCTCCGAGGGAGTTCGAACTCTGACCGGCAGATGCAAAGCGCACGGCCGAACCAACTGCTCTAACGTTCGCTTGCTCTATCTACGTCTGAGCCAACCCGTAGTCCCTGATCGTCTAGCCGCGCCGCCTGCCTGCTGCGGCGCATCAAGCATCATGCAGGAGTACGTACACATCCAACTGAGGATGCACCACCGCAGCACCGCTCAGGGTGCATCACGAACGAGTGAAAGTGTGAAACGAGTGAGATCTTTAAATAGCAGATCTCCCAGAATTCGTTAGTTCATGATTTCAGGTAATCTTTGGCCTTTGAAATCATTAATTAATGATCGAATCAATCAGAAAGTATTTGAATTTTTTGAGCCACAATTTATATTTTGCTCCGGTCCCCAAATTTATGGAGACGGTGAAAGTCCCTAGTTTGGTTTTGGCTAATTCATGAAACCTAGGACTAACCTTTGTATCTAAGTGGATGATTTAGATAAAGATGGTCATTGAATATGAGACATGACATTGACTCATGTGACCAAGATGATGAAGACCAAGATGATGCTTGGCTCGATGGACCGGTTGTGAAGGTGAAGGGCAAGTCGAGGCTTCGAAGCGAAGGACCATGCGATGGTGAAGCTTGAGCAAGACTTGGCGCCGATGGACCGATGCAACGGTGAAGAACAAGTGAAGTCAAGGTCGATGGATCGAGACGGTCATGTGATGATATGAAGTGGATCATATCTTTTGGAAAAATAAAATGGGCTCAAGGCAAAGGTATAATCATAGGGCCATTTTGTTTTGCACTCAGGACACCATAGAGGGTGTGAGTGGTTTAGAATCGATAGCCGAACTATTAAGAGGGGAAGTCTTATCGGTTACTCGACGCACGGGTGCCACTAGGTAAATTCATGAAGTGCATTGCATGTAGGGCCTAGTGAGCTAACTGGAAAACCTTCAAAAATAATTATGAAAATGCTAACACATGTGCACAAGGTGGTGATCACTTGTTGGTGTTGGCACATTTGCGAAGATGACGGAGTTTGAGTGGTAGAGAAGGGTTTGGGTCCCTCTCTCCCTCCCGCCGAGCTTGCGAGCGCGGGATTCAGGCGTTTTTGAGGACTTGAAATGTCTATTTTCCACTACGCCGGAAGTCGGAAAAAAACGGAGACGAACGGAGGTCACAGAGGTGACCGGACGCTGCATCGGACGTGGTCACGGTTTGACCGGACGCGTCCGGTCAGTTCAATGCAGCAGTCAGGCGCGCGGATGTTAGGGTTTCGCACCGGCGCGTCTGGTCACTCGCGGGACCGGCGCGTCCGGTCGGGCACCCAGAAGTGTAGCGCGTGGCGTAAAGCTGATCGGACGCGCGGCGCGTCCGGTCACACGCGATCGGACGCGTGGCGCTTCCGGTCACACGCGATCGGACGCGTCCGGTCGTTGAGAAAGCTTACTGGACTCCAATCAGACGCTGGCACTGTCGCGTCCGGTCGTTGTCTGGAGCGCGTCCGGTCGATGCTTCGCGGGCGCGCGGTGCTGTGCGTTCAGCGCGTCCGGTCAGTTGAGCGACGCGTCCGGTCGTTGCGTTTGACCGTTGGCGCGCAGTGATCGTTGGAGGATCGAGCGGTCGCAGTTGAATTCGGGAGAACACATGGATGGCGCAGGGCGATCGGACGCGGTGCAGCGCGTCCGGTCAGTTTCGACCGGCGCGTCCGGTCGTCCCGAAAGGCACCTAGTGAAGGGGTACAACGGCTCTATTTGTTTGGGATGCTTATAAATACTTGTTGACCGGCCCTTGGGGAGGTATCTTGTGATTTCTAACACTCTTGCGCATCCTTTGAGCTAGAGCTTCTCCCTTCCACTCATCTTCTTGCTTGATTGCAAATCAAAAGCGAGATTGAGTGATTCCAAAGTGCATTGCATAGCTTGAGTGCATCTAGTGGCACTTGTGGGTGGTTTAGCCGGTGGATTTCTTATTACTCTTGGAGAGTACCGCTCCTAGCCGGCTTGGAGATTGTTGGAGGCGTTGGCAAGAGAAGGAGATTGTTCTTGGCCACCTCCGGTTGATTGTAAAAGGTTCTTGTGCTTTCCTCGGCGGAGTGCCAAAAGCAACTCTATTACATTGCGCGTGTCATTGAGTTACCTCACTTGAGAGTGGTGTCTTGCGGTGCCTTGCGGGACGTGCCTTGAGGGGCAAGTGACTTGAGGGTCACACCGAGAAACCATCTAAGTGTTGGTCGACACAACCGGTGACGTAGCTTGTCGGTGCACAAGTGAACACCGGGTGAACAAAAAAATTATGTCTCTTGTCTCCCGGTGATTGGTCTTCATATTGTGTTGTTGTCAATATTGATTGATTGTATATCATCTTGGTGATTGGCAACATCTTCACTCCACCGTCGGTATAAGATTCACAATCCTCTCTCTTGATTTACATTTACTGGATTATCTTGTGTAGCTCTAGTGGTAGCCTTTGCTAGTAGTTATTAGCTTGCTCACTAATGTAAGTTTAGTGACTTAGCCCTTGTGTGAACTAGAGATCATAATCTACTAGACCTGTGGATAAGAGGCTTGCATCACAACCGTAGGGTAAGCAAAACTCGCTTTACGCCGTTTGTTATTCTAACAAGTTTGCTTAGTGGCTTGTGTAGGATTTTTTATAGGCTATTCACCTCCCCTCTAGTCATCTAGGACCTTACAGACGGGCCTGATGTTCACTACTAGATATGCATCAGAATACGTGCATAATATGAGAGAGTATCTTGATGCACATATCTAGTTGTCCACAGCAACTAAGAGCACCTGTCGTTAGGAGCACATAAGAGCGCAGAGGTGCAGGTGCAGGTGCAAGTGCGATTACTGTGGCCGCTCCTATTTGGTGCAGCCACGGCCGATGGATGCATTTAAAAAGCTCTCACCACTGAACTTACAAGTCTTTGAGAATTTAAACTCTCTTGTTAAATTTGATCTTCCCTCCAATGTTTGGGCCTACACTTTATCCACCATCACCTACGATGTCCCAATTTTGGAGGCAGCATCAGGCCCACATGAGGAGGAGGCTTTATTTCGGGAAGTTGGTGATCGGTGATGTGCTGACCTGACGCTCATGACTCCAACTTTAATCAAGTTATCTATCTTGACCCCTTAATAGTACGGTCAAAGAAAAACAAAAAAAACTAACTAACATTAAGAGCACGTTTGGTTCGGCTTCAGGCAGCTCCAGCTCCGCTGCGCGCGTCCTGTGCTGCACTGTATATCACTGTTTGGTACTAGAAAAGAGCTCCGGCCCAGCTGCTCACCAGACAGGAGCTGGAGGAGCCCACGATTGGAGGCTCCACTGGGCTCCGCTACAGTGCCTCTACAGTGACAGAGCCAGAGCTATCGGGAGCTCCACCAAAGATGCCCTAAGCATAAGTGCTCCCACTTGGTTACATCAAGCCCGTTTCCATAAATTTAGAAAATACCCTTGTAATTTGTATTCCCGTTGCAACGCACGGGCATTATCTTTGCGGAAGCCGGGAGACTCAGAAACTATCGTGTCCTTTGCCATAGTCGAATCGAATCACCGGGGTCATCATATCAAAAAAAAAAACGAAGTGGCCTTTTGCTATCACCCAAGATTGTTTGTCCTAGCATTCTTTTGGACGCAACGAGTAGTTCAAAATGACAAGAAAAACCCGATTTTTATGAGCGATGCTAAATTGCACACAGAAGAATTTAATCTATAAATTTCAGAAAGAAATAAAGAATTTGTGTTCCGAATCATCCGCGTTCCGTTGGGATCATGTTCGTGTGAATGAACTACGGACGGGCGCCGCTCAACTGTGGAGGGGAGGGGACGCCGCCGGTCATCTCGGAACTAAACGCGGGATGAGCGAGGTCGGTGGTTGCCCGTTGCCGGCCGCCTCATCGTGCTCGTCTCGTCCTCGCCGGCCTTGCAATGAATCGCCACGGCGGCGCGCGCGTTGGCGCTGCACCCACTGCACCTAACTTTGCGCGCACGGAATCAATGCGACCGTCGTCGTACGTCGTGCCATGCCATACCTCCATGTCCATGCATGCATGGTCCATGGAGAGTAATGCAGGGCTGGAGTACGTACAGTCAAGTAGTCTACAGTACACCGTATATGCTAGTATGTATTATTCGCCGTACGTCGACAGGTTCTCCAGCCAGCCATGCAGTTTGTTACCATTCCATTTTCTCACAGTTCCTTCGTCCAGCTAGCTAGTACTCCCTCCGTGTCCTTAAAAAAATGCAATTCTAGAACGGTGGTATGTGTCAGCGTATTAATTTTGACCAATTATAGATAAAAGGATATAAATATTTATAATATCAAATAATTTTCATTAAATTAATTGTGAAATATAGTTTTATAATAACTTAATTTAGAGTCGTTATGTGAATACTATTTATTAAAAATTTGTCCAACCTGAACCACTTAACGTGGCAGACATAACCTACAGTTATATTCTTTCTGGGACGGAGGTATTACTTACTATAAAGACAAGGTACCACACGCGAACGCACGCCGCGGGTGCACGCTAGCTAGCTAGTAGCTACTCAGAGCGACAAGCTTGTTGCTAGCGCGCGCCGCGGCGTGGTGCGTGGGCATGGCGACCACTACGACGGCTAACCGCCTCGGCCTCCTAGTCGCCGCCACCGTCGTCCTCGTCGTGGCGACGGCGGCAGCTCCGGCCTTGGCCGCGGCCCCTGCAGCAGCCGCCGCTACACCGCCGCCGTCGCCGTTCCGGAGGGTGTACGCGTTCGGCGACTCGTTCACGGACACGGGGAACACGCACTCGACGACGGGGCCGTACTCGTTCGGCTACGTGTCCAGCCCGCCCTACGGCGCCACCTTGTTCCACCGCTCCACCAACCGCTACTCCGACGGCCGCCTCGTCGTCGACTTCCTCGCCGAGACGCTGGCGCTGCCGACATACGTCCCGCCCTACCTCTCCTCCAACTCCACCGCCGTCGGCGTCAACTTCGCGGTGGCCGGCGCCACGGCCATCGAGCACGACTTCTTCGCGCGGAACAACCTCAGCATCGACGTCACGCCGCAGTCCATCATGACGCAGCTGGACTGGTTCGACGCGCACCTCCGCTCCGCCGGTACCAGCGAGAGGGTCGCCGACGCGCTCTTCTGGGTGGGCGAGATCGGCGCCAACGACTACGCCTACACCGTCCCTCCCAAGCTCGTCCGCACCATGGCCGTCCAGAGGGTCACCGCCTTCGTCGAGGTATGCACGCACTGTTCTGTACTATGTACGACGTCGCCATCGTCGTCGTCGTCGTACACCTAACACCTTGCTATAGTTATCTCGGCCGCCGCCATTAGTGCTAATAATCGCATGCCCTAACAGTAGTCGATCCGTGTATTCGATGGAGAGATGGAGTAGTAGTTGAGATTTGCATGGGGGTTGGTCTGGGCATTAACGCCTGATCCCCATCTTGCGCTGTCCGTGGCGTCAGAACATTTGATGATGATTTTGGTTGTAGAGATATTGCACAGGCCGGCCGGTCGCCGGTGCATTAACTCTGGGCATGTTTAGATGCCGGAATCGGCACCTCAGGAATACACTCCCGAATATACTGTGCTACACTGTGCAGTACTGTAGCATTTTTTTTAATTGATAATAATTGTCCAAACATTAATTAATTAGGCTCAAAATGTTTGTCTCACAAAGTATAACAAAAATATGCAATTAGTTTTTTATTTCATCTACATTTACTACTTCATATATGTGCCGGTATTTTGATGTGATGTGGAATCTTGTTTTTTGCATAGTGAAATTTGGGGGTAAATTTGGAAAACTAAACAAGCCCCTACTAGTCTGATCCACATCCACTGTGCCTTACTCCTTGTTTCCGGAAGGAATACTCACTCCGTACCTAAATATCTATCGCTGCGCTTCCCAAGAAACAACTTTGATTAAATATATATTAAAATATATTAATATTTATGGTATATAATTAATATTATTGGAAAGATATTTAAATCTAGTTTTTTAATAAATTTATTTAAAGATACAAATATTGCACGTATTTTCTACAAATTAAGTCAAACTTGTGGCACAAACACCAATGATAACAAATAAATAGGGATGAAGGGAGCATTTAATTGGGAAATTTTAGCACTGACCAGGCCTTTAGCGGCCTGTTTGGATCACCATACCTAGGCTGTGTTTAGTTTCTCAAAAAAAAAGCACTATGCAGAAAAAAGATTCTCCGTCACATCAAACTTGCGATACATGCATGGAGTATTAAATGTAGATGAAATTTAAAACTAATTGTACAGCTTGGTTGTACTTTGTGAGACGAACGTTTTGAACCTAATTAGTCAATGATTGGACACTATTTGCCAAATAAAACCAAAACGTACTACAGTACATTTTTCACTCTTTTCAGGGAACTAAACACACCCCTACCTGTCTGTCATCTCTTCTTCATAACAGCACTTGCTACATGGAGTAAGCTCAGCTCAGCAAGAGCCTAAGCCCTAGGGCCTGTTTGATCACTTTGATTAGTTAGTTGTTAGTCCAACTATAAAGTTTAGGCTACTAAATTTTAGTTGTGTTGTTTCTATATTCAATAGACCACGGAGAGGAACTAACCACTGTTTGGTCTGGTTTTCAATTTCAGTATTAAGAATTTGCAAATTATCGGCCAAATTGCGCCGAAATTCTTTAGAGACTTCAACAAAAAGTATCTCTTGCTTGGCTCCTTGCACACACAGGAGAAGGATCTCTTGCTGTCTGTAGCACAGCCCTGTCATCCTTCTTGTATTGCACTTGGCCACTTGACCACTTTTTGTACAGAATTACCAATTTTAGGTAGGTTTCATGCTAATCCAGCTACTTAGTCCTTGCACCGATGCTAAGCATAATAGTGAGACCGAGTACGTTGATTAGCTGAACTTCCCTTTTTAGCAAACTAGTTTCTTTTTTTGGGAACCAGAAGAACTGCACATTATTACTAGAAGTTGGTTAAGTTTTAGTAGTCGGTCCTCATGCTTCAGTCATTGGTCATTGTTTTCTAGTTCGGTGGTTTTTGAGTCTAGTTCCCACTCAAAAAACTAGGTCATCATCTTTTTTTTCTTCTTCTAATAAAAATTATGGTAAAATTTTCGTCGTCCTTTCTAAAAAAGAACTGCACATTATTCCAAAAAAATGGAAAAAAAAAAAGATAAGACCTAGCTAGACTAAAGATTGATTAGTACAGCCATAGATGATTCAGTGGAGTGGGAGGTACTCCGTATATACCAAGGCATATGGAGCCTGGCCAAGATGCACGCTCTGAGGTTTCTGCATCTATCCAACCGTCAGTACTACTAGTAGACTGCAGTAACGGTTTCTGCATCTACCCGTCAGTACTGACACACCAGCCCTTGATGCCTGCTATTTACTGCGCTGTCCCTTCTTCGTCCTCCTCCTGCCACTGCCAGACTGTTACTAGTGCAGTACATACTGTACCTCCTCTGGAATTCTAGATCCATGCTTCTGCCTTCTCTGAATCCTGAAGCAGTAGCCGGCCATGGCACCACGGATTCACCGGTTATTACTCTGTCTCAGTATCATCCCTCTGCAATGCACCAGTAAAGCAACTCTGATGACGAACGAGTATGATCTGCATTTCAATCTCACTGCAAAACAACCGCATGAATTTACCTGTGGATAAATCATAGATGAAAAACTACGAAATGTGAATGCTTTATTATGGATCTACATTTATATATCTTTGGGCTTGCAAAAAAAATGGCAGGGGTTGCTGGAGCGAGGCGCAAAGTACGTGATCGTGCAGGGGCTGCCGCTGACGGGGTGCCTGCCGCTGGCCATGACACTGGCGCGCGCCGACGACCGCGACGCCGTGGGCTGCGCGGCCTCCGTCAACCGGCAGAGCTACGCGCACAACCGGCGCCTCCTGGCGGGCCTCCGCGAGCTCCGGCGGCGCCACCCGGGCGCCGTCGTCGCCTACGCCGACTACTACGCCGCGCACCTCGCCGTGATGCGGGCGCCCGCCCGGTACGGCTTCGCCGAGCCCTTCCGGACGTGCTGCGGCTCCGGCGGCGGCGCCTACAACTTCGACCTCTTCGCCACCTGCGGCTCGCCGCAGGTCACCAACGCCTGCGCGCGCCCGGCAGAGTACGTCAACTGGGACGGCGTCCACATGACGGAGGCCATGTACAAGGTCGTCGCCGGCATGTTCTTCCGCGACGCCTACTGCCGCCCGGCGTTTAAGGACCTGCTGGTCATGAAAGCCCAGGGCAAGCCGTGATCACCATCGACACCCAGGAGAATGAGAATGCACGTTCCAATAAGGAAGCTCATATAGTTCTACGATCAGTGTTGCGTGCTGTTAGCTAGGATCATCAGTAGAACTGCAATTCAATCGTGACGAATTCATGTCATCTTCATCTTGAACCGTTACATTTATCAGGCATTTATAATTGAAGCTATATATGATGATGAACCTAAAGGATATAATTTCTAATGATGAGTAATGCATGGTTCATGCAATGATGCTATACTTGCTCATATGAATTACATCTTCACAGAAAATTGTACTTCCATTGACAACAGTTTCAGACTCAAGAACAACAACATGACTCATTTTCAGACTCTAAACTAGGGTTCTATCCACCGACTACCGCCAAGCCAATTTTGTCTCTGAAACAGATACCCATGGGAAGATTGCAGGACCAGCAGGTGAAAACAATTAAATCATAGACAACTCCTGACAATGCTAAATATAATGATACAGCAATCAACTACAGATCTTAGCATGTGCCAAAAGAAGCCAAGACTCAGGATCAAGAAAATGACGCTACTGTGCCTAACCCAGCTGGCTTCTCAAATCATATCATTTGTCAATTTGCCCACCTTAATATACCTCGTATATACAACTCAATCCTGTACAATGTTTCATGAACACCTAGAAATTTGAGAGATTCATCTGTTAGAAAACACTCACCCAAACTTGAAAACTAACAAAGAGAAGCGCATTTGTTTACCACATGAACGATTTTGATTTTGCTACACAGCTGAAGATTGACGGGACAAGGGTCGAGAGACGAGAACTGCTGCACCGCTTGTCGCTTTCGCTGACGCAATCTCCTCAAGGCGCTTCCATGTGGCTTCTTGCTTCAACTTAACCTCCTTCTCTTTCGCTTTCTCTTCCACGTATTTCCGCAGACACTCGGTGAATAGTCCAGGATCATGGTCAGAGAACAGTTTCCGAACATTTAGAGTAAGGCTTTGCACAGCTTGGTTCCAGTGCCCGCTGGTATTTTTCTCCAGTGCAGGAAAGATGATAGGTAGTATAACCCTACTATTTTGTTTGATCAGACTCTCGATATGGTCGTTATTCCACAAAAATAATGCCCGCTCGGCAACCTGAACAAGAATAGATGCTATCAGTTACTATTCATCAGTTAATTATATGTTCTGCATCGCAATATCAATAGGCCTTAATAAAATAGGCAGTCTCTGATGTCTCATGGTCTGAAACACAACTGTGGATTTGAAATGTAATGAAAGATCGCCCTCACAATATTTTGTTCCAGAACTCCACAGCATTTTTGTGCATAGATCAGTTAAAGACAACAATTGTGGATAATAGTTACTGTACAGAATGTAGGATAACAAATAAAATATTTCATTTTCTCTTATAAACCACTGTAACAAGGGCATGTCTACTACAATTCAGGGAAGATATGTAACAGAACTGAAACTCTATACATTTGATGGTAAATTCGTTGCTGCTCTTTAGAGATCATTAATCAACAAGATAGGACATCCCAGTACTCTGAACTCTACAGTCTATTTGTAAATGACATAAGATGCAAAAATAGCTCTAAGGTACATTTCAACATGCGTAATTCTTTGTAACACTCAATTAACGGAAATGCAACAACAACAACAACAACGTAGCCTTTTGTCCCAAGCAAGTTGGGGTAGGCTAGAGATGAAACCCAAAAGAGACGAGAAACAGAGGGACACATAAAGGGACATAAAGGGCACAAGACAAAAAAGAGGTCACGGTTCAGGCACGTTGATTGCCAATCTCCGAGCGCTCCTGTCCATAGCTAAATCCTTGGAGATATTCCACTCCTTAAGATCTCTCTTAACGGACTCGTCCCAAGTTAGTTTAGGTCGACCTCTACCGCTATTTACATTATTGGTCTGCTTTAGAACTCCACTACGCACCGGCGCCTCAGGAGGCCTCCGTTGGACATGTCCAAACCATCTCAACCGATGTTGAATCAATTTCTCCTCAATTGGTGCCACCCCAACCCTATCCCGAATATCGTCGTTCTGGACTCTATCCCTCCTTGTGTGCCCACAACACCAACGCAACATACGCATCTCTGCTACACTCAAATATTGGACATGTCGCCTTTTTGTAGGCCAACACTCAGCACCGTATAACATAGCCGGACGAATCGCCGTCCTATAGAACTTACCTTTCAGCTTCTAAGGCACTCTTTTGTCACAGAGAACGTCAGAAGCTTGACGCCATTTCAACCAGCCGGCTGAAATTCTATGCCTAACATCTTCATCAATGTCTCCATCCTTTTGTAGCATCGACCCTAAATACCGAAAAGTATCCTTCTTGGCCACCACTTGCCCATCGAGGCTAACGTCTCCCTCCTCGTGCCTAGTCGCGCTGAAATCGCACCTCATGTACTCGGTCTTAGTCCTACTAAGTCTGAACCCTTTCGACTCTAACGTGTGCCTCCATAGTTCTAATTCCTATTAACCCCCGCCCTACTGTCGTTAACTAGCACCACATCATCAGCAAAGAGCATACACCAAGGGATATCACCTTGTATGTCCCTTGTGACCTCATCCATCACCAAAGCAAATAAATAAGGGCTCAAAGCTGACCCCTGATGCTGTCCTATTTTAATTGGAAAGTCACTGGTATCGCCATCACATGTTCGGACAAACGTCACCACATCCCTGTACATATCCTCGATGAGGGTAACGTACTTAGTTGGGACTTTGTGCTTTTCCAAGGCCCACCACATGACATTTCTCGGTACTTTGTCATATGCCTTCTCGAGGTCAATAAAGACCATGTGCAAGTCCTTCTTCTGCTCCCTATATCTCTCCATCAATTGTCGTAATAAGAAAATCGCCTCTATGGTCGACCTACCAGGCATGAACCTAAACTGATTTTGGGTCACATGTGTCACTCTCCTTAGGCGATGCTCAATAACCCTCTCCCAGAGCTTCATCGTATGGCTCATCAACTTAATCCCACGGTAGTCAGTACAACTTTAAACATCTCCCTTGTTCTTGAAGATAGGTACTAATATACTTCTGCTCCATTCTTCAGGCATCTTGTTAGACCAAAAAATAAGGTTAAAAAGCTTAGTTAACCATACTATCGCTCTGACGCCTAGGTATCTCCACATCTCAATGGGGATACCATCAGGGCCTATCGCTTTACCTCCCTTCATCCTCTTCAAAGCCTCTCCGATCTCTGCCTCCTGAATTCTCCTCACAAAGCGTCTGTTGGTATCGTAAAATGAGTCGTCCAACTTAAGGGCAGGACCCTCATTCTCCCCATTAAACAGCTTATCGAAGTACTCTCTCCATCTGTCCTTGATCTCCTCATCCTTCACCAGAAGTCGATCTGTCCCATCCTTGATGCATTTTATTTGGTTGATGTCACTTGTCTTCCTCTCGCGGATTCTAGCCATCCTATAAATGTCATTCTCCCCTTCCTTCGTGCCTAGCCACTGATAAAGGCCATCATACGCCTGACCTTTTGCTACACTCACAGCTCGCTTTGCAACCCTCTTCGCTATTTTATAGCCCTTGATGTTGGCTACACTCTTGTCATGGTGGAGACGCTTGAAACACTCCTTCTCCCTCCTAATAGCCCTTTGCACCTCATCATTCCACCACCATGTGTCTGTCGCTTCCCGTTTGCCTCCCCTACTCACGCCAAACACTTCCGAAGCCACCTTCCGGACACATGTTGCCATCTTTAGCCACATGTCATCGGCATCTTCTCCTTCTTCCCAAGGCCCCTCGTCTAGCATCCTCTCCTTAAACGTTTGCGTTGCTTCCCCTCTAAGCTTCCACCACTTCGTTCTCGCAATCTTGGCCTGTTTGTCCCGGTGGACACGTACCCGAAAGCGAAAGTCCGCCACCACAAGCTTATGTTGAGGGACAACACACTCTCCAGGTAACACCTTACAATCAAAGCAAGCACGTCTATCCTCCCTCCTTGCAAGGATAAAGTTGATCTGGCTCAAGTGTTGTCCACTACGAAAGGTTACTATATGAGATTCCCTCTTCCTAAAGAGGGTGTTCGCTATCAACAAGTCATAGGCCAGCGCAAAGTTCAAAACATCCTCCCCCTCTTGATTCCTACTACCATATCCGAACCCCCCGTGCACCCGCTCGAAACCTACATTAGTCGCACCAACATGGCCGTTGAGGTCTCCTCCTATAAAGAGTTTCTCGCTGACGGTACTAACCATGCTATCAAGATCTTCCCAAAACTGTCTCTTGGTGCCCTCGCTAAGACCTACCTGAGGGGCATAGGCACTGATCACATTCAGAGCCGAATCTCCAACTACCAGCTTGACCAAGATAATCCGGTCGCCTTGCCTCCTAACATCAACAACTCCATCCTTAAGACTCCTATCGATCAAGATGCCTACACCATTCCTACTCGATGTTATCCCCGTGTACCAAAGTTTGAAGCCAGTATCCTCCACCTCCTTCGCCTTCTAGCCCTTCCATTTAGTCTCCTGAACGCATAGAATATTTACACGTCTTCTAATTGCTACATCGACTAGCTCTCTTAGCTTACCCGTTAGGGACCCTACGTTCCAGCTACCTAGACGAATCCTAGTTGGCTCGGCTAGCTTCCTTACCCTTCGCACCCGTCGAGGGAAGTGCGAAAACCCTTGCTCATTTTTCACTACACCCGGGCGTAGATGTAGCGCGCCACTAAGGTTGCGACGGCCCGACCCTTGCTCATTTTTCATCGTACCTGGGTCACGATACGACGCGCCACTAAGGGGATGACGACCCGGCCCTTGCCCATTTAACACCACACCCGGGTTCCGATGTAGCGCGTCGCTAAGAGGGTTACGCCCCAACGAATCTCTTGTGGGTTTCAAATCCATAAGAGTGGCTGTTTTTTACTGTTGGTTCGCTAGACCTCAACACACCCTCCTCCTTTACCCGGGCTTGGGACCGGCTATGTTGAGACGACTTAAGAAAGTCTTCCAGTCAACATAGGCGGAGTTTAATAAGAAAGAAACTACATTAGATGAGACATAATGGACGGAAAATCTATGGTCCTCAAGTATTTTAGTTTAATAAGCAATGGCCCATTTTAATGCATCCAAAGTTAGCAGTGACAATTCATTGATGTCCTACATGACTTTAATGGTCAGCAGGTAATTAGTGCTTGCCTACTCTAAGCTGTACAAAAGGATACATTTTTGTTTTACTTTCCTTTGATATGGTTACCAGAATTTTTGTTTTCCAATTAAAATTTTCACTTAAGTGACTAGAAAAACTAAATCCAAACAAGGGATTCATACTTAGTACTGACTGTTCACTCAATGAAAATCATTTCCGAAGAGCTACACGCTCCAGAGAAATCCTTATAAGCTATTTGGAATTCCCTTGGCATCCCAAGTCATTGGCATTGTGTTTACAATTGAGTCACCGCCAACAGCCAAAAGCTACCCGACCACTCAAACTACTGCACAAGGTGGCCTTTAAGCAGTAACTAATTGAGGCAGTATTACAATTACCAACAAACTGTGAGTTGCTTTTCAAAATACACAAAAGAACAAAATGTCTCAAAGGTAAAGTAAAACATATAGGGCACAGAAAACTACAAAAGTAAGCAAGCAGAAAACCATCTTGTTCCACTTAAAATACTAAGCTGTCTTATTTTAGGTCTCCTGTGGGTTCTAAAACAAAGCTGTCCTATTCCAAATCTCTAAGGAGCAACAAAGTGCAGGATATCATATATCTACACTAACATGTGTTGAATAGAAACAGAATAAACAAGAAGAGATTATCATTTTGCAGGCCATGCCTTCTATAAATTCCGAAAAGATAGGGACCGAAGAAAATTACATAACAGAAGAATTGATAAATAACAGAACACAAATGGATATGCTTTTCATGAAGGAAGCAATACTTTGGTGAACATTACCTGAAAGTGTGAGCTATTCAGGCACCGTGCAATCTGGCGGAAGAGAGGGACCATGCATTTCTGAAACTCTGCAGGTTGCGTAGCTTCCAATATCTCTTCCAACTCCCCCAGAAACAACACCTCCTTGGAGCTATTAGTGATGGGCCAATATTTTAACAGGCCTCTGATAACTGTATCTGCAAGTTTGCAATCCTTTTCGACAAACTGGGTGATGCAGTAAGACAATTGCTGATGATACATCGCAATGCACTTTGGCTTGTGAAGTGGGATTAAAGCCCGAACGAGGAACAATTTATGCTCTTCCTTAAGTGGCAATGCAAACCCATTGATGATACTTCCCAAAATCTCCAATAGCTCTGCGATTCCATTGTGCTTTTCAGTTTCATAGATAAACTGATAGAAAATGTTGTTAATGGCTTTCCGAATATAGGGCCGATGAACCATGAACTTTCCATAGACACGGTGAAGTATCATCTTGAGGTACTCTCTCTCCCTAGGGTCTTCTGAATCAAAGAGGTCAAGTAGCCTCAGAACAAATGAATGATCAATGTATCGTTTAGCCAACTTGGCGTCGGTCTCTTGAGACTGAATGAATCTCAAGAACAACTCATAAACAATCTGCAGGTGTGGCCATGCAGGGTCCATGACAGGCTCCTCCTCATCCAGATCAAAGCCATCCACTTTGTTCTCTCTGGGAGGGGTACTCAGTGTCCTGAATAGGTTTGCAGAAACCATTTTTGTGATCTCTTGCATGCTTGCCTCAGAAAATTTCCCAGTGGCTGAAGCAATATAGTCAACGAGCTCCACCAACGTTTGTCTCTTTATCTCCTTCTCCTTTATGTTCTTTGTTGGATCGGTGAAGTCAAATTGCATGCAACATAAGTTCAACTTCTTGATGAACAAGCTCTGCTTCTCTGTGTTGGGCACATCCTTAAAGCTCGGTAACGACAGAAATGCTGATGTGGCCGAATCACCATTCACGTGTGCCCTCGTGTTTGCGTTGCCGGCATGCATGCCACTCCCATAGCTGAGCCCAGAGCTGGAGATAACCGGTGGATAGCTACTCAAGTTGGCGGCCCTGTCTCCAGCTCTCGGACCTAATGGCGGGTGTGACACTGAGGGGCTGGACCGGCCAATAGGATCCTTATCTCCGGATTTGGACGGCTTCTTGGGGAGCCGTCCAAGGAATTGCTTTATCATGTTATCACCAAGAATAGCAACACCACCCAACCAACACAAACTTCGAAGAGCTTCGGAAACAACAGTTGTCGGCTTCCTAATAGCAGAGCCAGTAGCCTACTAGTGAACAGTAAACCCTAGTGCATTGCTATATTAAGGGAATTTTAGTCGAAAATCTGAATTTCTGGTGAGCAAATCGAACCGCTTCAACCTGCAAGATTCAAGCTGACAAGTCAGAATAAAAAAAACGCATTGCCAAAAGAAAGAAAGACAGAAATGAGCTGCCCGTAAGATCACACAGCAACGGATCAATCGAACCCGAAATTCTAGAAAATAAACCGCAACCGCATCTTAGTTCGATTAATCTCGCGCGCTGAAGAATAGGAACAGCCTAATCGAATCAGCTCAGATTCACATGGCACCACGCAGGAAACAAATCCGCGAGTAACAAAATGGAGATGGTGGGAAAGATTCGGATTCTGCTGGCCACAGTCAAAGCGACGAAATGGTCATCCGGTACAAAATGAATAGCTAGACCAAAGGCGATCAGGAAGCTCCCTACCAATAAACGAAGAATTCAATTCAAAGGCGAATGGATCTCCACCCGCACGCCGGCTCAGCACCAGTGGACGGTGACGAGGAGCCAGGCAGAAAGAGGAGGCTATGACCGGGGAGACGCCCCCGGAAGCACGCGAGATGGCTTCCGCGGAAGGGGGGGTGGGGGGCGCCTGGCTTGGTGCGTGGCGTCGCCGGCGGCGAGGTCGCCGATGGTGTGGCGCAGGCAGCGAACGCGGCCGCGGTGGAAGAAGAGAGAGCGAGAGAGAGGAGAGGAAAGTTCCACCTGCCTACCTCTGCTCGGCGGAATCCCGGTTTTGCCCCTGGACCCCGTCTGGCTAAAGTGCAGTTGGTGCCTTTTGTTGTCATAAACAATTAAGGGTGTGTTCACCTGCCATGCCAACCCAAAATATTTTCTCTTCCACCTATCACATCGAATTTTTCGACGCATGCATGGAGCATTAAATGTAGGTAAAAAAGATAACTAATTGCATAGTTTGTCTGTAAATGTCGGGATGAATCTTTTGAGCCTAGTTAGTCCATGATCGGATATATTTTGCCAAATAACAACGAAAGATGCTACAGTACCTTTTCACCTACTTTTCGTGAAGCGAACACAGCCTAAACAAAGCTTCATTGACACCTCACTTTATTACACTATGCCCTTGTTTAGTTCCCCCAATTCTCCCCCAAATTTCACTATACAAAAAGAAGATTCCCTGTCACATCAAAATGTCGGCAAATGCATGGAGTACTAAATGTTGATGAAATCAAAAACTAATTGCACAGTTTTGTTGTACTTTGCGAGATGAACATTTTAAGCCTAGTTAGTCAAAATTTGGATAATTTTTACCAAATACAAACGAAATGCTACAGGAATTCTGATACAGTGTTTTTCTCCCTAATTCACCGAACTAAACGAGGCCTATCACGATTGCTGAACCAAAACCAGGCTCAAGAAAAAAAAGGCATCTTCGATTTATGGCTCATTTTGTTAGGTCGGTGGAGGTAGGAATGTAGGAATGTAGTGGTTTAGGTTTAGAGCAAATTTGACATGAGTACCATTACATACAATCTGAATATGCATAGTTCAATTGTATATGGGAGAATATTCAGAGCAAACTTCTTAGAGAAAAACATACTTAGGAGTATTTTGTAGAAAAGATTGAAAAGATACACATCCATAATGCGTCTATAATGTATGTTGTCGTTGTAAAAGTTGAGATGCAAACTCATTCTGTAATAATTCATACCAACAAAACTCACAAATTTTATGTCCATATATGCTAGAAAACAAAATCATGGAATTTGTCCTCTAATGCACAAACACCTGAAGTTTGTTATTTGTGTATGTATTTTTCTATATAGAGACACACTAATATTCATCATTTTAAAAAGTTTAGAAACTTGTAGTTAAATTTTTCTATGATGTTTTAACGGTTCCAATAACAAAATATTTTGTCACTTTGTGTAGTAAGTAGATGGTTCTCGTATGTCTCTTACTGAGTTGCTAGTATATGTTTGACCACTAGCATTTTGTAGAGTACTGCCTCAGTCCCAAAATAAATCGACTTCTACCTATATATCCAATCAGAGATGAGCAAAAGTCGATTTATTTTGGGACGGAAGAAGTATATGCTTAAAGTCCTTGAAATTTATGAGATATTGCAAATATTTTTGAGTAAAAATCTATACATGTATTTTGCACGTTTCCAAAGTAAATAACTCAAAGGTTGTTGATGTCTATATATAGTTTTTAATGCCAGATGAAGTTTGATAAACTATATGTTTTTATACAATCTCAACCAATAAGCTTAGTTAGTTGGTGCCGTATATATGGTGTATTCGCTGCGACTTTATGGATATAGTATCACAGTAAGCCTAATTAAGCTTTTGTGAAAAACAATGTTTTTTTTTCAAGAGCTAGTAGGACTGAGGAAGCTAAGATTCGTAGTTAGCTGTGCGTTTGTTAGCAAGCATGCATCGTAGTGGTAGGTATAGCAACATTGCGTTATAAAAAGTCTACTCTTAATTTCTAGCTACACGACCATGCATAGAACTTGTTTATTTGGTTATCAAAATATAACCATCTATTTAGACATGTTCTCTCTAGACTCAAGTACTAGTGTTGAGAGAAAATTGAATATGTTCTTTGGTCTTTGAACCAGAAATGGTTAAGTATTGATATTAAAAAAGAAAAAGTGGTTAAGTATTATATACTAAGACGGATGATGTGTTTCTTTCTCTCTTTTTCTTCTGGTAATTAATATAGGAGTATTTCTTTGTAAATAAGAAAATACCTCATCACTGATAAATGAGAAAGGAAGAAATTGGTCATGGAGTTTTTTTATTAAGTCATGGAGTTTGTTGGTGGGGTATATTATTATTATATATTCTGCTTTTATTTTAGTTTTTGTGTTACTAAAGAATTCCGTACTGGGGGCTGTTGGCTGGGTTGGACGCGGTGCGCTGGAAGATTCTCTCGCTTGCCTGGGTACGTCATTAATTAGCTTAACCCATCTCACGCGTTAATCGTACTCCAATCAGATACTATATATATTGTCAGGAAAAAGTCTAAATAACTCCCTGAACTATGGACCCTGGAACACATAACCCACTGAACTATGAAACGGTCTAATTTACCCCATGAACTATCCAAAACCGTCTATTTTACCCTCTGGACGGTTTTCGACGGCGGGGTGCTACAGTAACTATGGGTTTGCTACAGTAATAGCGGTTTTGCCTTTTTTATTTATTTTCGCTGAATATTTGAAAAATCATAGTAAATCACAGAAAAATCATAAAATAGAAAATCTAATTTTGTTGAACTCCACATGAGTAGATCTACACAGTGAATATATAATACGGTACGCTTTAGTACAAAGTTTTTGCTATAACTTTAGATTAATTAGAAAATCCAATTTAGACTAAAGTTATAGTAAAAACTTTGTACTAAAGCGTACCGTATTATATATTCACTGTGTAGTTCTACTCATGTGGAGTCCAACAAAATTAGATTTTCTATTTTATGATTTTTCTGTGATTTACTATGATTTTTCAAATATTCAGCGAAAATAAATAAAAAAGACAACCGCTGTTACTGCAGCAACCCGCAGTTACTGTAGCAACCCGCCGTCGAAAACCGCCCAGAGGGTAAAATAGACGGTTTTGAATAGTTCAGGGGGTAAATTAGACCGTTTCATAGTTCAGTGGGTTATGTGTTCCATGATCCATAGTTCAGGGGGTTATTTAGACTTTTTCCTATATTACAATAACAATGGCCATTGCTGCAACGTCAAGGCCGCTTTGTCCAGCTCTGGCTTCGATTTCTCTGTACATTTTATACCAGATAATAATGAATTGTTTTTATTTTTCTTCATAGAAAAAAAACTAGTAGGAGCCAATAAAATAATTATTATTAACTTCACCGTCTTCCTCCTATAACTATAGCGAGAAGAGCCATGGCAGATGGACTGCAGCTAGGAAGGAGAGAGGAGATTGCATGCAAGCGCAGGCCTGTGCGATTGCTGGCTGTGGAGTTCAAGGGTCAACAAGAAGAATATGCCTACTTACGATATAAGACTGAAGCCACAGGTTTACCAACTTTGGTCTTGGATGCCCTTCCTCTTTCGCCAGAATACAACGACATGCTGAGTTCTCAACTATTAGCATAAACTGAAGGACGCTAATTGCCATTGTACCTATTGATAAAAGATTGGAAAACTTTACACGGACTACGCAATGAGCTTCAAGGAATTGAAGAATCAAGCAGTCACTACGCTGCATACTACTCATACCACGGAATGTTGCAGACCAACCATCGTTGCTAGGCTAGAATAGAAACTGACGTATGCATGGTGGACTTGTGAGATCTTCCACTCTTCGACAATGAAAGCCTTGAGGACGTCAGCGATGTGTTATAGATAGGGATGTCTTACGATCTTGCTTCTAGATTACGTACGAGAAAATCCAATCGAGTGCCTAACCTTGGGTGCTCCGATCTTGTTCGTGAGGAAGAAAGACTGCCTTCTTTGTTCAATGTGGGGGCAACTGCGGATGGAGATGGAGGAGGTGGAGCTCAACCTCGGACTGTCTCTTGACAGCCGTTTTGGGCTCGACTGGAAGGAGGACAAGCTCCCCCGGTCGTCATCCGTGGGGCCATGTTGACAGCGTCAATGGAGGTGCCGACGCCTCCTGGCCTACCCTCCTGCGGGCACTGCTGGTCTAGGCGGAGGCGTCGGAAGTTGGGAGGAAGCAGGGGCTAGATGGATGGGGTTCTTGCCGCCAGCCGGTCCAGCGGCTATTGGCTATCTCCAAGAGTTCCCAGGAACCCCATCCATCCAGCCCCTGCTTCCTCCGAACTTCCGACACCTCCGCTTGGACCAGTAGTGAGCTCGTCTACGGGAGGGCTGGCGGCGCCGGCACCTCCACCAGCGTTGTCAACATGGCCGCCACGAACGACGACTGGGGAGCTTGTCGCCCTTCCTATCGAGCCCAAACCGACCACCAAGCTGCCCTAGCCTTTTCTTTCCGTGGCGGCGTGTGTCCCTTGCCGATCCCGCATAGCAAGCCTAGCGGCGAGGAGCTCAAGGAAGGAGCGAGGCGAGCGCGCATGGGGTGTGGATACGCGCAACCACTACTGCGCGCATTTATAGTCGCGTGTGGTCATTTTTTTTCCAAGTGCCAAAAAGTTAAGAGGTGGGATTGAGAGTTGTTGGATATGTATTTTTTTAATCTTGCCAAAAATTAAAGGATTGAGAGTCTATTGAGAACTCTTGGAGATGCTCTAATAATACTGCCGGTTTTCGCTTATTGGATTGGATGTTAAACACAACAAAACCATCTTTTTCTTACTTTGTGCAAACTGAAACATGTGTTGAGAGAGAGAGGAGGCCATGCGTCAATAGCTTTGCGTGCAAATCGCCTCAGAACTCAAAGTGACTTTCTCTCTCTCTTTTTGCAATAGACCACCATTAGGTGTACCCGTATTTGTTGTATCCTATCCTACACAAAAGTGATAGTCTATTGTTACAAGTTCAGACAAATTCCGAACAACTTTTTTTGGCACTACTAGCTAGTGTGTGTAATCTTTACAAGCAATGTATAGTTGAACAATGGTTTTGTGATGGGTACATATACATAGGATACAAATACAAAACTACACAGTTTTCGTACAAAAGGGGTGTTATAGCTGCAGCACGCCACTCGGAGAAAAGGTAGAGCCAAAACAAGAAACTGAACACAGGCTGTCTGCGCGGTCGACCAAACCATTTTTCGTTCTCCACACCAACAGCTACATACGTGGTTTTCTTTGTGTTGATTTGATGAGATGCTGATGAGTCATGCTTGAATCATACTAAGGACAACAAAAAGTACTAACTGCCGAGGAGTTAGTATTGATGAGTCCTGCGTCAACTTATATCTCCTATATTATGATCATATATACTTGTAAATTGATGGATTGTATTTTCAAATCTCAAACGAGATTATGCATAGTAGGCTTCATATTAAGGATTTTCCTATTTTTCACGAAGGAATGGTGCCTTGCAAGGAATGTTAATAACATGTGAAGTTATCATGTTTCACTTGGCAATATAGACATGTAATAAAAAAACAATAAATGATTAGCAATTTATCCTTTTATGTGAGCACAATAATATATTATTTGAGTAAAGACTTTCTACTAGCTGTCGTTATCTATCTATTATTTATTTATATCCAATGCACTTGGATGGAACATGTGAGCAATCTTGTAGCACTATGCATGCTTGGAGTTATAGTAGGGGTGTAGAAAACAACCATAGTTGTCTTCCCTGTCTCGTCTCCTACAACTGTAGCTATCGTGATCCTTTCTTCACTAGCCTATCTTCCTCCACCTCCAATGGCTCCTTTTGATCTACCTAAGGCTATAGATTCTTGCATTAAGGACGGGCGCCACCTTTACAATCGCTTAGTGTTTCTCCTTGGAATGGATCCTTCTCTTTCCATAGAAATAATTGCCTTTTGGCTGTTGGTTGAAGGAAATGGCCAAGTTGATTTCCTTCGACACATCAATTCCTTTCATGGCAATATGTTCTAGACATCGTTGATATGGGAAAACAGTTTATTGATGACATGCATGGCAACCCTGGTGGTTTGAAATCCAGATCCTGAAAGGTCCAAATAGGCTAGAGGGGGGATGAATAGCCTAATTAAAACTTCTATAAGAATTACTTAACCACACATTAGTACGAAAGGTGGCGAAGCAAATGCACTAGCTCTAACTAATTAAGCAAGCCACCTACACAAGTCTATAACAAAGCTATTCACTAAACACAACAACAACTACAAGCTAGAAACAAGAAGTGATACAAGAGAAGAGTTTTGAGTGATTATACCGCCATATAGAGATGAGAAGTACCAATCAATCAATCACACAAGAGAAGTCCTCGGGAAGAGAATGACACAAGAATTTATCCCGAGGTTCACTTGCTTCCCGGCAAGCTACTCCCCATTGTGGCGATACACTCACTTGTCGATTCACGAGCTAATCGACTATCAAGAGTCGAGCCCTCGGCGGGCGCCGCACAACCGCACATAAGATGGGGATCCTCCAAGCCACGACCTCCACTAGAGTATCTAATTTGCGAACTCCTATGGGAAATGATCAAGAACCCCTTATAACACTTGGTGAGGGCTCCAACAATCTCCAATTGCGAGCTCAATCACTTCCGCTGCTCCAAGCCGTCTACCGTGTCGGGAAACACGGAAGAGTAACAAGAAATCCGCAGCAACTCGAAGATCAAGTGCCTCTAGAATGTAACTCTCAAGCAATGCACTTGAATCTCACTCAATCTCACTCAAGATGTGCAACTATGCAAAGAGATGAGTGGAGGGGTTGTTCTCTAGCTCAAAGTATGTCTCTAGGTCTCAAAATGTGCAAGAGATGCCCTCAAACCCCAGACATTTTCTATTTATAGCGAAGGGGTACGCAACTAGCCGTTACCGGACGACGCAGTTCAAAACGAGCTGACCGGACGCTCCGGTCAGGGTGACCAGACGCGTCCGGTCATTACAGGACAAGCGTGAACAGTGCGCGTCAGAAGTTACCGTTGCTATGACCGGACGCGCTCTAGCGTATGACCGGACGCGCCCTAGCGTATGACCGGACGCGCCCTAGCGTATGACCGGACGCGTCGCCCCTGGCGTCCGGTCGGAGTCCAGTAAGCTCCCAGCATGACCGGACGCGTCCGATCGTACGTGACCGGACGCGCCGCGCGTCCGATCACCACTTTGCTGCTCTCTGCCCCTCTGGATGCCTGATCGGACGCGCCGGTTCCGTGAAGGACCGGACGCGCCGGTTGCTCACTCTACTTTTGCGCACAGGTGAACTGACCGGACGCGCTGGTCAGGCTAGACTAGCGTCCGGTCATTAACCCTAGGCGCGCTGACCGGATTGAGCTGACCGGACATGTCCAGTCATACCGTGACCGCGTCCGGTGCAGCGTCCGGTCACCACAGTGACCTCCGTTCGTCTCCGTTTCTTTTCCGACTTTCGACGTAGTAGAAAATAGGCATTTCACTTCCCCAAAAAACGCTGAATCCCGCCTCGCAAGCTCGGCGGGAGGGAGAGAGGAACTCAAACCCCTCTCTACCGCTTAAACTCCACCGCCTTCGCAAAGGTGCTAACACCACCAAGTGTACACCACCATGTGCATGTGTGTTAGCATTTCACAATCATTTTCAAAGGAGTTATGTTAGCTCTTTACTAGATCCTAATGCATATACTCAAGACAATGATCTAGTGGCACTTGATTCCCGAGCTAACCGTGATTGTCCCTCTTGATAGTCGGCTATGTATCCTAAACCCGGTCAATCACTTCTCTACTCATCTTAGACCGGCAAAAGGAAAACCATATGATTATACCTTTGCCTTGCGCTCTTAGATCCTTCTCTTTCACTTGATCATCATGTCCATCATATTATGTGCATCTTCACCATGATCATCATTTTATGTCCATGCACCATCTTTTTGTGATCTTGTGGCCACCACTCCTTGCCACATACACCTTCATCACATGTGTTGCTTATGCCTAACTCAAAACACTTAACACATGGCATTAGCAACTTGGTGTCATTAATTACTAAAACCAAACTTGGGCTTTCAGATCCGTATCAAACCTTCGTGAAGAAGTTATTTTTGGAATCTGTTTCTTCCTCAATAATGCCTGCTACAAAGTCTTAAGCGATCTTAGACAAAAGGCCGAGCAACATATGGTAATTGATTATGTAGAAGAATCCCCCGGTTCAAGCTATCATGTTCATCATCAATACATGAAGAAGTATCAGCCCCACATGATCACTGTAAGCACAAATATAACATGTCTCACAACATATTCCGTGGAAATTTTCTAAATTGACTGCATTTAAAACATTGTGACACTTATATGGATGACACTAATAAATTTTCCTTATTTACCTTGTGCAATGAGCTTTTATTTGATTTTACATTTGCTCTTTTCCATACAGAGCTCTCATCAACATCAAGGAGACAGTTTAGTTTCTAGAAGTATACATAGGGATACTAATTCCCTTCAAGATGTGATAAAAACAAAGGATGAAATTCTAGCAATTCATGACATGGAAGAATCTCCTTGTTCAAGCTATCATGTTCATCATCAATACATGAAGGATCTGCCCCACATAAGCGTTGTAAGCACAAATATAATATATCTCACATCTTATTTTGTGGAACTATCCTGCATTTAAAAGCATTTGACACTTATATAGATGGCACTACTAATTTCTCCATTTAACTTCTACAATGAACTTTATTTCATTTACATTTGCTCTTTTCCAAACAGAGCCCTCATCAATATCAAGGAGACAACCCAATTTCTAAAGGTGTACATAGGGATATTAAATCCTTTCAAGATCTGGTAAAAACAAGGAATGGAATTCTAGCAATTCATGATACGGAAGAATATCCCAATTCAAGCTATCATGTTCATGATCAATACATGAAGGACCAGCCCCACATAAGCACTGTAAGTACAAATATAGCATATGACACCTATATGGATTGCACTCGTTAACAATTTCCCCACCTACCTTCTGCAATGAAGTTTTATTTGATTCTACATTTACTCTTTTCCATACAGAGCCCCCATCAATTTGAAGGAGACGGTGCAACTTCTAGAAGTATGCATTGGGATATTGAATGCCACCAAGATATGGTAAAAACGAGGGATGAAATTCAATCAATGAATTCTTTTTCGAGAGATTCAGGAAATATGATTCCCTGGCAACAAAGAAACATTGGACTAAACATATATTCAAGACCGAGCCCTATGCCTATCACTAATCAAATCCTTCAAGGTATGGTAAATAGGAGGTACAGAGCCCAATCAATGAATGATTTCTCAACAAATTTAGATATTATTAATCCTCAGCAAGAAAGAGCCATTGGAGTTATTCCTTCTGGATCAAATGTTGATGATTTGGAATTATTATTCGGGCAGTGTAAGATTTCTCCTCAATTCCCATCAGAGCAGGGTACATTTCCCTAGAGTTCTGCAACAAACATGAACCCTCATTTTCATTCACATATACAACATGATTCCCTTGTTCCACGAGATGATAGAACATTATTTGTCAGTTTCTCCGATGGACATCCATTAACTAAAGAGGAAGTATATAACTTTTTTATGAGGTAAGATTTTTGTCTTTATTCTTACCTATTTACATCCATGTATCATGGTTTTTTAAATTACTTTTTATTAAAGAACTTAGAAACAAAAGATTAAAATGAATTCTTTAATAGTGAGATTACAAATCATTTTTCTATTTGATTCATTTTATTTGTTTTCCATATATCTTCTCTAGATTAACTTAGATATATGCCACTATGCAATACCTACTATGAAAAATGTTATTGCAAATTGCCTTCTTGATAACAATAAAAAAGAAGCAACAAATTTTTTAGAATGATGAAATTCTTGCACCTACCTTATAGTATAGTAGGTAAAATGCACCTCATATTCCTTATTGTTCATGACTTCTCATTTGGAAAAGCGACTTGAGCATAATAAGTATTAAGTGTAATGAAAATATCTTACTCCCTCGTTGTCAATAAACATAAGGTTAAAACACATGATGTAGATGGTGGTGGTGCATGGTGTCTCACTACATCTAGATTTAGTGGCTGGTGAGGTACCACAAATCAGTAGTACATAAGCTATTTTATTAAAATTAATATGAAAAACTATGTATATTATACATGACAAGTGGTACAAATGTTACTGAATGTATTTTATACAAATAGTACAATACGAACCAAAGTGCATTAGGGAGATTAAGAGATTTTTTATGTCAATAAGAGTAGAGATCTATACCTAAAATCATTATCAAAAGCTCAAGGAGTTAGGCGAAGAGGATACTTGTCACATAAGATGGACAAGGAAACTAAAGAGGAGGAATAAGCAAAGAAGAAGAAGGGGAAAGGGGAGCATAAGGTTGAGGAGACAAAAATAACCTGAAGAGAAGAAAGGGCGTGGTTGATGCCATCCATAGATCCTAGTCCTTTTTCCATGTTGCTTCCCTACACTCTCTGATCCTCTAGTATCCTTTGCTATTGCCTATGCCCTCCCTCGTCCTCGTGCTTCCATAGAGTTCATATTTATTCGTCCTTGAAATTATAGTAGCACTTGTAGGTTCTTGGTTCATGAGAAATAAGGAAGAATTATGCACAAACCTCACAAACAGGGGTCGATCTACAAAGGAATCCCCTTCCCTCCATGACTGCCTGATTGGAATTCCGTTGCGGAGAAGAGGTGGAGGAGGAGGAGAAAGAAGAAGATAGACCCTTCTCTTCCACACCCACCCCACCTGCTTGTTCTTATTCGCCACAATCAGTGATGATAAGGTGTGATGTTCTACTTGATGTGTACATAATAATAAAGAATGCAAAAGTAGCATGACCTTTGTAGAAAGTGAAGCATAAACGACAAAATAACACGAGGATTGGCATTCGGTGGTACCAAAGGTCATGTGAAGTTTTTACTTCCAAATATAGTTTTATAAGGAAATAGATCAAATTCTAAACAAAAACAGTAAATAATTAATTAAGTGTGATAATAAAATGTGAACATCATGGTGGATATTCCAATTCAACGCAAATGATATGTCCACGTGGACAATTATAATGAGAAAAAGGAAATGCATAGAGAAGAGGGTGCATTACTAGTCAACCCCCTGACTCGTTTCATAGTCATTCCCTCACCCTGCCCACCCTCCCTTAAATAAACTACTAATCCCTTGATGGGTTCACAAATGTTGTCACCATTTTGCATGGTATACCATAAGGTATGGATTTAGATAAGCCTTTTCTCATTGTTTGGAAAGCTACTTCTTCCTTTATGAATTTACTAGTAGTCATTTTCACATATATAACTTTTAGACTGCTGCACATTTATTTCGAATCCTATATTGCTATCCATCCATGTTCGTATTGTTTGGTCTTCTCTTTGCAGTTTTTTCGGTGATGTGGAAAGCCTAAGCATAGAGGATCCAATTGAGATTAGGCCACCTCAATATGCACCGGTCACATTTGGCTCGCTGGAGACTGTGCTATTCATACTTGGTGGGAAAGAGAAAGTCAAGTTTGTGGCAGGAGGAAAACATTTGTGGGCTCGAAGATATGTGCCAAGGAACCACGAGAAGGGCAACAAGCTTGGATATGACTCAATGGCATGAAAATCAAGTGGTTTCAGAGAGCAGCCCACTAAACTGAAGAATAATTTGCATCTCCCTGTTTTTGCTTGCATGTTAAGGTCCTGATGTAATATTGCGGCCGTCAACGCGAAGGCTCGAGACTACCTGCGTCTTTAATTTGGATTGTTCCCGTGTATCCTAGGATGCATATATGGAGATGTGCCCTAATGCGTGTTTAAATGACTTCTAGCACTGTTTTCCTTCCAGTACTGTGTTTAAATGATCTGATTTTATCACTGTTTCAGATTTTGTTAGGAGTTTGTTTGCGTTTTGTGCCTCCTTCCAAACTGTTTTGCAGATTGGATCCATCTCTCTGCATACTCTTTTTTTTTTTTGCAATAGATAGAAAAATTCTTATTTTTCAGGGGAAGATTAGGTTGCCATGTTAAGCATTTTCGAGAAAATTGCAATTATAGGACACCAAACAACGCGCTTCGCTGGATCAGAATACTACCATAGCAAAAAGGGAGAAAACCAGAAGCGCAGACAGAGACAAACCATGGCTGCAGCTGGCGAGCAAACCCGAAGGCGGCGGCGGCGGCGGCGAGCGAGCGGGCGAGAGAGACGAGGAATGGCCAGAGAAGAGAGGACGGCGAGGCGGCGCGGAAGGAAGGCTTTATACGGGAAGGGAGGAACCCTAGCTGGTACCGGCCAGGCAGCTAGCAGGCCGGAGCACAACGGGCCGATTTCACATGGGCCACAAAATAAATTCAACCCAGGAAGGCTTAGAGGATATGGAGCCTTGTCTAGTAGTATCAGTTAGAATGAACCGATCCAGGAGTATCTCCTCTTTTTTTTTATACCGAGCAAAACTGTAAGTTTTTTTTTTACCTGTCGTGGATGCTTGAACTCTGAACGTTCCAAATCTCTTTGTGTCGTTAACAGTTCGTGGCCATTTTTCCTGCCATAAACTCATCTGCCGAATTTAAATTGAACGCGCGTGATGCCTTGAGAAAAAAAATCGTGTTCGGAGAAAATCACATTCAATCTTTGATTTCCTCTGTTGAACACACGATCAGCACAACATATATTTGTAGTCTATTGTGATTTATACACAGTTTCACGGAGATCTCAGTTGCAATGCAACCTTGCTTATATATACTAACTTCAATCCAACCTTGCTTATGTACTAACTTGAATCCAAATTGTAAGTCTACACTAACCTCTATCAAACTATAAGTTGTTTTGGTTTCAAACTGTAAGTCGTTATGTTTTTTATAAGAGTAAATTACATGGCCGGTCCCTAAACTATTGGTGGGGTTTCATTCCGGTCCCCGAACTATCAAAATGACCATTTATGTCCCTAAACTATTACTGATGTTTCATCCCGGTCCCCAAACTATCAAAACGATCATTTAGGTCCCTAAACTATTGGTGGGGTTTCATCCCGGTCCCCAAACTATCAAAACGGTCATTTAGGTCCCTAAACTATTGTTGCGGTTTCATCCAGGTCCCCGTCCATACCTGAGATGGACAAGAGAGAGGTAGAAGATAGAGCTGACATGTGGGCCCCACATGTCAGTGAGATGGAGCTGACATGTGGGCCCCACATATCAAAACGACCATGGGTCACTGACATGGACGGGGACCTGGATGAAATCGCAACAATAATTCTGGATTTTAAGTTTTTTTTCCCTATATTCTTTAAGTCAAAAAACTGAAAGCAACTTACCCCAAGAGGCCAAGAGGCTAGTAGGAAAGTTGTAAGGCCACGCCCAATGATCCGTTTTTTACACTAATACAGTTGATGCAAACTTGGCGCTCTTGTCTCGACTCGGTCACTAAAGTTGAGCCCCGACAGTACTTGTGGTGCTTTAGATTTGCCCTCCACTCCACGACTTGGACTTGCAACCAAGCAAATCCAGACCTCATCACCGGTTAACAGATCCATTTTCACTGGCAAACTAGTACTAATTAAATTAAAATAAAATAGTGGTGCAAAAGGCAAATACAGACACGTTTGACTGACCACACACGATCAGAGCAACAACATGAAACGAGATGCAAAAGTGACCACACACGACATGATCCAGTGCAGGTATATATACACAAAGCCGGACACTAGCACAATTATTACTATGCTAATTGTCCACGATCCATTGCCCGATGGTCAATTCACCGAGTCAAGCGCCACTCTGGGCTATAGTGTTCAACATCACTGCATCTTAGTCAGTCTCGTCGAAGGATTGATCCATGCCATCCATGTACATCTTAGCCTGGAGAAAAAGCTGTTATCAGCAAACAACCTCAAGGAAACCAATGTTCTTTATGGACTAGTGTCCTTTTAGGAAATCAAATAGGCTTCTAGCTAAGGACGTACCGCCTCACAAACTTGATCATACTTCCCATAGATTTCCTCTATTTTCTTCCTTCCAGCTTCAGCAACCAAATCAGCTTGAGAGCATAATTCAGAACCCTGATTGGCAGACAGTATGTGAGAAAATGTGAAAGAGGCACGCTAAAGAAAAAAAAGATGACAACAGCCTACCAGGCTTTAGAAATGAAGTACTGGATGCATAGCCTATGTTTTCCCTTCTAGATTTATAGAGCCACAGCTACTAAACAGGCTCGAAGGTATCAATCAAATTCAAAGGTAACATGCAAAGCAATAAACAGGATGTGGCAACTCATGCAGTGCAATCTCGAAAGGATTCTTTTCAACAGCAGAACATCCAGGATAACAACATCACCTTGTCAATCTTTTCCTTTATTTTTCTTTGTTTCTCCTCAAGGCACTTGTGCTCCGATTCAACTTCAGATTTCAATGCAGTCATCTTCCGCTTGTTCTCTTCAACTCTTTGATCCCTTTCTTTCTCCTTTGCTTTCAGTTTGGCCTCGTTCTCGAGTACTAATTGCAAGATGTTCATGCACAGTAATGTGATGATAACATTTGAACTAAGAACTGACTTGATAATACTTGAGCAATGCTAAAAATATACTAACCTTTCATTTCCCATTCAGCAGCTTTATTGCGAAGTGCCTTTATCTCCAAATTTTGATCACTGATCTTCTCTTTGTGTGCTTTAACATCCTTCTCAGAAGCTTTAGCAGCAGCGCTCTAGCATGAATAATATATTTGTACAGTCATTGTTATACCAATTTGACTCAAGGGTGCAATCAGCCAAAGGAAAAAAAATCTTGCACGAAGGAAAGCTTGCTGCTATCCATACCTTTTCAAGCACAGCAAAAATTTTAGAGAGATGCTTCGCTAGTTTCTCAGAAACCTGCAAAATAAAAATGCTTATCATGCAACTACATAAATGGAGCATACAGGAATAAGACAGGTCAAGCCTCACAAGAAACAACAATAAATGTCAAATGGTTCTTGTGATTTGATTATTTGAGCAATTGCCCCATCAGCTGTAGTAAGAAAAGAATGATCCGAGGCTGTGGGGAGAACTAAATGGGAACTCAAGATTACCAGAAAGAAAACACTGTTTGTGAGCACACGATCTGTATTGTTCACAACAAATTTATAGCAACAAGTGTGAAATTGTTGCGCCAATCAGGATCAGGAAGAGCGCATCATAAAGAGTACCTTAGTATACATCTCAAGAGTATTGGTTTTCTCTTGGACTTTCTGTATTGCCATCTTCTCTAAGTTCTTTAACTCATCACGGGCTGCTTTCTTCTCCTCTAGGTTCCTCTTTGATATAGAAAATAAAATGCATAGTTATTATGGAAGCTAGCACAAGATGATGATTATCTGATTGAAGCTCATAATTCTGATCAAAGCAATTTGACAATGTAAGCACATAAAAAAAATACACTCATAGCACATAAAGAAGCAAGCACTAATGATTCTGGGGGAAATGGACACTTTTTTAAAAAGAACGCAATCTTAGATAGAGCACCGAGTGACAATTGCAATGATACGTTGAGTGAATAATTCATTCATAGTTATGCTGAACTGTGAAGAGATAAAGTCATTCCGACAGTTGAAGGGATGACAGCATACTTGCTAGTCCTAGTTGCATTGAGTAAGACAGTTAGGAAAACTATGGCTTGCTGTTCTACCATGGAAAGTAATTCTAGAACCTACAGAGTTGCTTGTATGAATGGCTTTCAGCCTTTTTAGCTTAGGCATTCCAACACATTCAATTCCTGATGAACTTTATGCCTGTAGCAGTTTAAAACAAACAACATACAGCCTACCTGGAGCTTTTCAGGGGAACAAACAATTTTGGCTGATAGCTTTTCCTTTTCTTGCATAACTTTCACCAACTCAAAATCAGCCTGGTTGATCTGCCAGGAAAAAATTACAAGCAGCGAATGTAATATTATGAAGTATTGCTTTGAATAGAACAAAAAAAAAATCAGTTTAACTTAACAAGAGCAGTTCTGCTGGTCAATGTCCATATATACAAAGCAATGCTGATGCTAATAAATACCAATTATTAGTTAGGAAGAAAAAAATGTCAGCATTCAGTGGCTGATTAAATAACTAAATGTCTTCCAATTATGCTAAAAGATCTTTCTTAAACAAGTAAGCATACTTCCAGTGCTTGAAGACTGATTTGGCCTGGAGCACCTATAACATACAGAAGGTGGCAGTCTACGGAGCTTTGGCTTCTCGGAGTAGAAAAACTACAGTAAGAGGGGTGTCTCATGTCTGGCCCAACAACTCCAGCTTCTCCACTTTTTAAGTCTAATGAGATTTTCAATGTATGTATAACCAAAACCAGTGGCAAGTTACATGATCTGTTGACGTGAATCAGGTGAAATATTTCCAACTGACTGAACCAATGAACCTACCAAAAGGCAGCTCACTATCACCTACGGCATTATCCAGACTCCATGTAATCCAAAACTACCTGTGCTAGCTTCAACCAAGAAGCCTGGAACTGAATATAGGCAAATAAAACCAACAATTTGTTATCTTGTTGGCATTGAACAGAATTCTTGAGCATATGACTTTTCAGCTAATTTCAATGTTAGCTCATACTACTTCCAAATTCCAATAGTGCCCAAGCTGTAGGCACATTCTCAATATAACATGCTTGATTACATGCATGGGAAACTTGCTCTTTTCATATGCTGGAAGCAGACACGGTGGACAGTTGAGCAACAACCAGATTATACATACCTCTTAGTTTTCATGGATAACATTTTATTGACAGAAGGTATCAGCAATACGCCAAATAAGAAAGCTACTCAGTGTAGTAGCTTAAGGCAGCAAGGTAGTAGTGCCAAGATTATTGACAGCAGCCAAAATATGCAGGAGGTTCAAAGTTGACATATGTAAACACAAGCCCACATTGTAAATCTCTGTTTTGCATGGATCACACAGAACACAAGAATAAAAACATACCAAGGAAAACCTTGGCTCCAAGTACCATTCTAATCAAAAGGATGGAAAAATGCAACGCAAGACAGGAATCAGCACCTTCCTCAGTGTCTCCTCCCTCTTTTCGTCCAAGGCTTTTGATGCATGGCGCAGCGACAGCTGCTCTGTGTTGTAATCATGAAGCCTCTGCTTAAGGGCATTGACCTCCTTCTCGAGCTGCTGGACCATGGGTGCCTCCACCTGCTCCTTAAGCAGATGGTCCTCTTTCGCCTTGCTAAGCTGGATAAGGTGGAAAATGGAAGGGAAAAAACGCAGAAAAGAAAACACACACACACACACACACACACACACACACACACACACACACACACACACACACACACACACACACACACAGGGAGAGAAAATCTAAGTATTTCCCCGGACAGAAGGCAGAAAAATGTAGAGGAGGATAGGAACGAGACCTCGGCGATCTTAGCCCTGAGCTCCTTCTGCCGTTCCTCAAGCGCGCCGTACTCTTAGACGACGGGCATGAGGACGCTGAGCCTGTCCTGCCTGAAGTGGAGGAAGTTGATGAGGGCGCTGAGGATGTGGACGACACGGGGATTGAGGTCCCGGAACTGGATGGACTGGAGGAAGGCGTTGGCCCTCTTGTAGATCCGCGAGAACCGTAGGGCGCGCATGTGGTGCTCCGGGTTGTCGAGCACCTGCAACGCCTGGGACTGTAGCTGCTCGTCGGGCTCGTCGCTGCAACAAGCAAAATGGCCCCAAAACCCAAAGCAAGCAAACGCAGAGATGAGGCCGGATCCAGGTGAGACGGGACAGCTCGGGGCGGGGGCGTACCCGACGAAGCTGAGGAGGAAGAGATGGAGGACCTCGGCGACGAAGCCGGGCAGAGGGTGGACGATGTCCTCGGCGCAGAGGCTAGGGCTGGGCGCGATGCCGTAGCTGTGCAGCGCCGCCTCGATCTCCGCCGGCTCGAACAGCGGGCGGGAAGGAGTAGGAGCTCGCCATCCCCTCCGCTGTGGGCACCACCGGCGAATCGAATCGAAATCGAATTGGTGGGGAGCGGAGCCTTCTGGCCCAATAATAGAATGGAGCCCAGCGGCCCAGCCCAACACAACGCGCCACGCCATCACCCAGCTTATCCTTTCCCGCTCTGCCGCAGCCGCGGGAAAATGGTCGCGCTCCACGCCAAGCAACCCACGCCTCGTCTCCTCCCCGCGCCACCGAGCCATGCCCGTCCGCCCCCGGCAGCGGCGCCCAATGTACGCCACTCTGCGCCGCCGCCTGACGTCGTCCTCGACTGCAAACGGTTGGGCGCGCTGATGAAGTCCGGGAGGCTAGGGGACGCCCTGGACCTGTTCGACCGGATGCCTCGCAAGAACGTCGTCGCGTGGACCACGGCCATCTCCGGGTGCACGCGGAACGGGAGCCCCGAGGCGGCCGCGGCCATGTTCGCGGACATGCTGGAGTCCGGCGTCGCGCCCAACGACTTCGCGTGCAACGCGGCGCTGGCGGCGTGCGCGGCCGCGGGCGCCGGCGCGCTCGGCCTCGGCGAGCAGGTGCACTCGCTCGCCGTGCGGGCGGGCTTCGCCGCCGACGCCTGGATCGGGAGCTGCCTCATCGAGCTCTACTCAAGGTGCGGCTCCCTGTGGGCTGCTGAGGAGGTGTTTCGCCAGATGGAGGCGCCGGATGTCGTGGGGTACACCTCGCTCGTCTCGGCGCTCTGCAGGAACGGAGAGCTCGAACGGGCTGTGGAGCTGCTCTGTCAGATGATGAGGCAGGGGTTGCAGCCGAACGAGCACACGATGACGAGCATGCTGGCGGAGTGCCCTCGTGTGATTGGCGAGCAGATACATGGATATATGCTCAAGGTAATGGGTTCACAGAGCGTCTATGCATCGACTGCACTGATTGACTTCTATTCGAGGCACGGTGACTTTGACATGGCGGAGACAGTGTTTGAAAATCTCGACTCCAAGAACGTGGTGTCGTGGTGCTCCATGACGCAGCTGTGCATTAGGGGTGGAAGGTTGGAAGATGCATTGCGAGTGTTCAGCGAGATGATTTCGGTGGGCGTTCAACCAAATGAGTTTGCATTTTCAATTGCTCTCGGGGCTTGTGGGTCTGTTTGTCTGGGGCGTCAAATTCACTGCTCGGCCATCAAGCGCAACCTAATGACTGACATCCGAGTATCAAATGCTCTACTCTCTATGTATGGTAGGAGTGGTTTTGTTTCAGAACTCGAGGCTGTGCTTGGCACGATTGAAAATCCTGATCATGTTAGCTGGACAGCTGCTATTTCTGCGAACTTCCAGAATGGTTTCAGTGAGAAGGCCGTAGCATTGCTTCTTCAGATGCATTCAGAAGGTTTTACGCCTAATGATTATGCCTTCTCTAGTGGTCTGAGTTCTTGTGCAGACCTGGCATTGCTGGATCAAGGAAGGCAGCTTCATTGCCTGGCGTTGAAGCTGGGGTGTGACTTCAAAGTTTGTACTGGGAATGCACTAATTAACATGTATTCCAAGTGTGGTCAAATTGGATCTGCAAGGCTTGCATTTGATGTCATGAATCTTCATGATGTCATGTCTTGGAACTCACTGATTCATGGTCTTGCACAGCATGGAGCTGCAAACTTGGTACTGGAGGCATTCAGTGAGATGTGTTCAAGTGGTTGGCAGCCAGACGATTCAACATTTCTGGCAGTCTTGGTGGGGTGCAATCATGCGGGTCTGGTAAAGGAAGGGGAGACATTCTTCAGACTAATGACTGATCGGTATGGTCTCACGCCGACCCCTTCTCACTATGCATGCATGATTGACATGCTGGGTCGGAATGGCAGATTTGATGAGGCGCTACGCATGATCGAGAATATGCCATTTGAGCCTGATGTTCTGATCTGGAAGACACTACTAGCATCGAGCAAACTGCACAGGAATCTTGAGATTGGGAAGCTCGCAGCAGACAAGCTGATGGAGCTTTCAGAAAGAGACTCGGCGAGCTATGTGCTGATGTCAAACCTCTACGCGATGCACGAAGAATGGCAGGATGCTGAGATGGTGCGTCGGAGGATGGATGAAATTGGGGTGAAGAAGGATGCTGGTTGGAGCTGGATCGAGGTCAAGAACGATGTCAGCACCTTTGTTGCAAGAGACACGTCTCATCCAGACTCCACATCCATCTATCAGATGCTTGCAGAGCTCGTTGTTGTGATGCGAGATACAGAGTTAGATGTTCATATGCAGATTTAGATGTCAAAGATGAGCATATCACTTGCAGACTTTACATGTATAGTGGCACATAGTGTATGCCAAAGTAAAATTGTTAACCTTTTTTTTTTAAGAATTCTAGGGCATAAGCCCCCGTCTATTAACCAAGAGGTCAACATACCATATGTCCTTATTACAGCGCTGCAGATGGGGTCAGATTTAGTTCCAGCCAAAGAGCTTCCATTACAACCGCTTAAAGGCTACCACCTTATAAACGAAAACACCAAACTACAGCTATGACAGGAACCAAAACCATCAGGTAGCATCAAGACATTGACACAAAACACTGGGGAGCAATCCATCAACTGGGTACATCTTGAGGTCGATTTTGTCCCCACCAGAGCCATGCATTCCCAGTCATTATCTCCATTGAAGCCAAAGCACCTGGGCTGCCACCTCCTTGAACAGCTTCACTTTTTGTGAAATGATCTCCTTCTTCTCCTCCGGGTATAAGATCTTCCATTTTTCCGCCATCACAGCTACCTGGAAAAGGAGTATAGCCATACTCTTCCAGGTGGATCTCTGAAAACACAAATCATTTCTAAGTTTCCAGAGACACCAGACAACAGCTGAGGTAAACATATTCAAAACGCCATTGCGTTTGTTGCTTAACCTAAAATTGTTAACCTTTACCTCCCTAGAGAAATGTTTTGTAGTGTTGTTGAGGAATGTTTTGGAAACATAAAATCTTGCCATTTTTTGGTGTTTTATTGTTCTGTACGAACATAAACAGCAAGATCTGTGAGGAAATAAAAACTAGCTGATGATCAAACAAGTTTATTGTCAGGGAGCCCTCATAGTTCCAACTCTTGCTTAGCATGTCCTGGCCCTGAGATAAATTCATAGTATTACAGTAGTAGGCAGTGGATCTCCAATCAGCAGCAATAGATACGGTTACCTTTCTTATTTGTGATCTGAACTCCTGTACTCCTGTTCCCTTATGTTCCCTTAGGCCAGTAGTAGGCAGTGGTTCTCCAATCGGCAGCAATAGATACGGTTACTTATTTTATGAAACTCCCATTGAGATTCTATAAAACTCCCATTGAGATTGGTCTTGGTCTTAGGAACAGTAAGTTTTACTTTATTTTGTACAATAAGTTTTGTTTTGTTTTTTTTTAAAAAACATTTGATCTTATAACACGATATTGCAGTTATATGATTGGAATGACTTTATTGTACAGCTAGTTTTTTTACTTTATTCTGGTAAAAAAATCATACAAGTCAGATGCGGAATTTAAAATATATGGGAATGAAGAAAAAATAAATTCTGTTTGTGAGGCCGCAAGGGGAGACAGACATGGCTTGGGCTCTCACCTTACAGTTAAGTCCGTTATAGGCAACAAGATGCCCTTTAGGTCGCAGTAGTCCGTAGAAACTGTTTACATACAAGTGGATGGAACAAAGAAATAAACCTAGCTCAACCAGGTGGAGTGAGAGGTGTGGTCGTGTATCTCAACCACTCATCGAGCTTTTTCTTAAGTGCACAGCAGACTGCAATATTACACTCCCACAATTCCAAATTATAAGCAAGTTTAGGCTTAGATATACACTATGTCTACCTACGTAGCAAACATTATAAATCTAAAAAAGCTAAAACGATTTTATAATTTGGAACAGAGTGATCGGAGTAGCTTCCAAGCCAAGATCAAGAGTGAGATGTGTGGTCACTACTTTCGCACTCGCTCAATTATTATTGTCGGCTTCTCGCGGTGTATGGTTGTCTACTCATATCCAATTTATTGTGACGAAGAGAGGCAAGCAACGCAGAGCCTGGTTTCCGGGTGTTGCTGCTGTTTCTCCCATTATTAGCCACACAGACAGGAGATGAGGACTGTGTGTGTGTGTGTGTGTGTGTGTGTGTGTGTGTGTGTGTGTGTGTGTGTGTGTGTGTGTGTGTGTGTGTGTGTGTGTGTGTGTGTGTGTGTGTGTGTGTGTGTGTGTGTGTGTGTGTGTGTGTGTGTGTGTGTGTACGTGGTGGTGGCCGGTGAGTGTGAGACGATGAATCAATCGAGAATGGACGATTGAGAATGAGACCTTGAGACCATATATATCATTCTCTGCTGCGTCGTTCTTGCATTAATTGACAGACAGAGGCACACCGGAGTAGCCCGGCACTGCAAGTTCGTCTGCAACAACTCCAAAGCACATCACATCTATCCACGGCCGATTGGTTAATACTAAGAAGTTAGCTGGTGCTGGTGATGGCAATGGCATCCACGGCTATCGCCGGCGGCGGCCAGGTCCTCAACGTCTCGAACCCGGCGGTGGTTCGCGTGCGCCAGCTCATCGGCGGCACGGGGGAGTACTCCTCAGGTGCGTGCATATGAGCCTGTTCGTTCGTTCCCTTGTCGTCATCTGCTGTAGATGGATGCAATAAACCATTGATCGATCGATTCACGGCCGGTGCAGACGGGTGGAGGCGGTGCTGGGAGGAAGGCGTGACGCCGTGGGACCTGGGCCAGCCCACGCCCGCCGTCGTCGACCTCGTCAACTCAGGCACCCTGCCCGGCGGCGACCGCGCCACCACCGTCCTCGTCCCGGGATGCGGCGCCGTGAGTGCACAGCATGATGGTCACCATGCATGCTGACCTCGATAACCATCTCACACATGCATCGATCGATATCTCAGCCGCCGCTGCTTCGATCGTGTTGTGCGTGCAGGGGCACGACGTGGTCGCGCTCTCCGGCGCCGGCCGCTTCGTCGTCGGTCTCGACATCTCCGAGGCCGCCATTCACAAGGCCAGACAGGTACGCCGCCGTGCGCCATTTTCGGCACTGCTTGGCCGTGTGAATGGCAATAGCATGTACGTACACCACCGGGCCGTGTTGTGCTTCTGCATTCATCAAATTGTATTCGGTATGCATGATATGATTCTGCGTGTACCAGCGGGCAGCGGCCGACGGGAACTCGCTCGACTTCGTCGCTGCCGATTTCTTCACCTGGGAGCCGCCGGACAAGTTTGACATCATCTTCGACTACACGTACGTGCGTGGTGATTTTCTTCTGTTCATTGATATATAATAATTCATTTCATGCAATTCATGGCGAAATTAAACGAGACGATTTCTTGTGTTGGTTTAACTTGCATTGCTTTGTTAGATTCTTCTGTGCTCTCGAGCCGTCGATGAGGCCAGCATGGGCCAAGAGAATTGCCGACCTGCTCAAACAAGATGGAGAGCTTATTACCCTCATGTACCTGGTATAATAATAACATACATATAAATAACCACTGATCAAACATGATATACGTATGTGCTGGATCTGACGTCAATGCATATGCATGGCAGGCTGAAGGACAGGAAGCTGGGCCACCATTCAACACAGCAGTGGTCGAGTAAGATGCTGTTATCTGTCTAGTGTATACTCCCTTCGTACTTAAAAAAATGAAGTCGTTTTGAACAGCGACACGGTCTTCAAAGTATAACTTTGACTACTTATTTTTATAAAAATATTTATCAAAAAGTGATATATGTATATTTTTATGAAAGTATTTTTCAAAACAAATATATACACGTGGTTTTTAACATTTCCAAACGCAACGACTTAAAAGTTATTCATGATTTATATTTTCAATGTCTGATCCAAGCCTTGTCCAAAACGACTTCATTTTTTAGTATGGAAGGAGTATATACTTGTACTTCTCTATTTTATGGCTGCAAACAGTAAAGTAATATATAATACTACGAAATTGTTTCTTTGTGTGTATGCACGCATGCAGCTACGAGGAGGTGCTGAATCCATTGGGTTTCGTCATGAACAGCATCCAAGACAACCAGGTGGCAGTCCAATCACGAAAGGTACTACGTACTACTGTAATTCAATTGGCCAACCTGAACCTAGCATTACTAAGAAATGCAGTAATAATCTTTACTGAACTTGTTTGTTTCTCTTATACGTATTGTTAGGGAATGGAAAAAATGGCAAGGTGGAAGAGGATGGCAAACCCAACCAGCCTGAATTCTGCAGGAGAGACGCAGACTAGCCCATAACATCAAACAATTCTTATGAATTCGGCGCTACTGAAATAAAAAATATGTGCTTCTAGATTTATATGGAAGACTCCAGATCTGTCTTGTGTGCAATATAATTGGTAATATTGTTCGTCATCATGCTTTCGAGCATGTATTGCAAAACAGGAGTATATCGTTGCTCCCATTGAATAGAGAGCCCTTTCTGTCATTCCGTGTAAGGCCACTCTCAGTGGAAGTTGTATTCTCAATTAATAGGGTGTCAACTAAGTGGTGACATGGCAAAGAATTAAACAATAGAGATGAAATGAGAGTTTCATATAGGTGAGATAAACTTTTCCAAGTCTGAATGTGTCATAGAAATAAATGCAAATATGAAACACAAAAGAAATGAAACTATGCATTGTAGAAGGTATTTCAACCATGAATCAAATGCATTGAGAATGGGCTAACCAATCATTGTGACTCGGCTATGGAGTAAAGTTCTGCGCAAGTGCTGAAACTGATCGCCCATGTAGTCACTGCTTGTTACACAGCATCCAGAGTGCTAACCGGCCAGGATGCAATAGACTATTATTCCCCCCCCCCCCCCCCCCCCCCCCCCCCCCGTTCGCGCCCACACAACTACACATTCAACACAAGTACACACTCAACAGACAGCACTCCTAGAGAGCTGCGCGCCTCACAGATTCTGACCTCACAAAACTGGGGCTATTCAGACATGTAATGCGTGTCATTGTTGGGCCTGCTGTTGGGAAGTAGCCAAGCAAAAAATCCCTTGTACGTTTCTCCTTTCAGCCTCTGGGATGAGTACTTGATGAGCATGTGCCACAACTCACCGACCGTCCAGCCATGACGTAGTATCCATTGGATCACCTATCACAGCATGACGATACAAGGGAAAAGGTCAAGGAACATATATATATATATATATATATATATATATATATATATATATATATATATATATATATATATATATATATATATATATATATATATATATATATATATATATATATATATAACAAAGAAGCCTAACAGCACAGAGTTGTGATTAACACTTTCAGAATTTGACTGGCACACCAAAGTTTGCTTTGCATCCTCTCATACGATGAGCAAAATGTTATTTGTAATTTTCCCTTTTTTTGGTTTGGATCCACTTGGTTTCTAACCTCCCAGGGTTAGCAAACTTTGTAACTCTTCTTTTTATCAATATAAATAAGTGAGTCTCGTGGTAATTGATTCAAAATAAATTTTGTTGGGCATCATACAAGCTACTTGTTCTGAACTTGTAAAAATGTATCAGGCCCAATTGGTAGTTATCTCTAGGAGAGGCTCCATTGAACTGTGCCGAACGAGGATCCTCACTCTTTCAAGGGTAAGGATACACCAACTTTAGAAGTTGTACAGCTAGAGTTTAACTTTCTAATCATGTGGCGTAAGAAAAAATTGTGGAAGGGATGTATAGTACCTCCTCTAATCTTTCCAGAGATGCATCCTCAAAGGTGTAGTAATTAACAAAAGGGCGGAGAGCCTGCACGATTAAGAAAATACAGATTTCACCCCCAAAAGAAAAGAGGCATACAGATTTATTTGATCCCTATGCATCAATCAGCCACCTGCATCTAAATGGAAACACATGTACCCTGTACCTGTGATGCAGCAATCCACTGAATCATGCTCTTGATTTCAGGGTTTCCACCAAAAGCACCACAACCCCAATTTCCTGTTGAAACGCCTATGTACTCATTGGAATTGATACTTGGAAAGTTACCCTTGTTGTGTGAATCCTGAACAGTATTTTAAAAATGAAAACATAATCAGCAAATATGTGACATATCTGTCATACCTCTGATGCTATGCATATACAGGCTTAATGTTTGGGCATTTCTTGAGATTACAGCACCAGAGTGCCATTTTTTCATCTGCACTTAGTTACATCATTGGCAGAACACAAGAAAGAAACTAACTAAAGGTTGCAATGTTGACTAAGGCCATATTGGCTGCAAAAATAAAAGGAAAGCGCTATTGAGTGAAACTCAATGGAGTGATTAGTTAACAACCTGGAAAAGCTTCACATAAAGCTGGTGTTTTGATTGATCGAAAAATCCACAAAAAGCCTTGTTCATTTCCCTGAACAAAGGATAATTAGAAACAGTAAAACCATAAATATTATTTGCTTATAAAGGATATCATCAGTGACAACTGTGACATTCAAAAAAAGTAACTTATTACCTTAGGAGACAACCAGATTCATAGTGTAACCTAGCTGGACAGTCCAAAGCATCAATTGCAACTATCCTAGTTCTCCGTCTCCCCATTGAATCAAAGGGTTTGGTATCTAAATAGGCACCGACAAAGCGGAAGGAGGAACCATAACTGCAAGGAGAAACAGGTACTGGATTCATAGTATCACGTAAGGAAAATCATACAAGGATCATATCAGTCACTTCATCGAATCTATGAACTAAATTAAGCAAAGGATGGATAGGGTTTTCACTAACCCCATATACTGTGAGAGCCGTTCTGCACCAAAAATTTCTATAGCCTCATTATCTTCCATAGAAGCCATGAATAGCATACCCACAATCAATTCGGGGTTTATCATGAAGCGGATCTCTTCCTGTACCATAGGGGAAAAACAGAGTGGTTACACAAAACCACAAGAGCATTGTAACATATGTAATCTATTTGAAAAGTCATTTCAATTCACAGCAGAACGCGAAGGACTTTTTTAAGCACAAATAGGAAATGGTGGATAAATTGCAATTCATACTGTGCAGATGCACAAATTCATCTGAAAACTGCTGAAAAATGAACAGCATCACATGATCACACAGACCCTAACCAAAGTAGTTGCTACGAAATTGAAGATTGGGTAAACTAAAAATCTGCCAATCAAAAGAAAGGTACCTGCACACAACCCCTGGAAAGGGCACCTCCTCCCAAATATTTATTTGCAAAGTCAACTTGAAGGGCTTCTTGTTCCTCATCTTCTATAAAACCTGAGGAAAATACCTACTAATGAAAAGGAACCAGATAATCAGAAAATTTTATAACAAACTTGAAGGCAATTTTATAACCATTACAACACAAACAGATAATTCAGTATCAGTAAATCAGTATACAGTTGTCTCTTACCCGGAATTGGCAGAGGGGTGCACTAGATGCCAACCACGCATGGATGTCAGGGTAGGGAATGCCATCAGAGAGGCCTCGGCGGGGAAGAACTTTGCGCTCAAACGAAACGAAACCAGTAGGTGTAGAATCAATCACCCTCTCGAAATAGTGAACAAGGCACCTCACTTTCTGCTCCTGGCTTTGCCTCGCATTGTGAATCAGCCCGCTGCGATCAGTGAACAAAACATAGGTGCTCCAATCTTTGTTCTTTTCTCTACTCATAATCGAAACAACACAGAATGCAAAGAGAACATACGTGAACAGGCCATCGAAATTGATGGTGGGAAGGCACGCCTGGGCCCTACCGGCCGTGGGGAAAAGGCAGAAGAGCGCGCAGGTGAGCAGCGCGGCGACGAGCTCCTGGCTGAGGAGCACAACGCCCGCGTCCTGCGACGCCAGGACCCGGAGCCCGGAGGCGCCGTGCCCGGCCTTGGCGTAGTGGTCCTCGAGCAGAGTGGGGAGGCGGAGGAGGAGGCGGGCGAGGTTGGGGACGACCTCCGCGAACCAGCCCCGCGCCTGGGCCCGGGAGAGGAGGTCGTCGAAGAAGAGCGCCAGGCCGTCGGCAGCGAGCGGGGGCAGCGCGGGCAGGGCGAGCGCGAGGCGGAGGTCCGTGAGCGCGTCGGCGAGGACGTCCCCCGAGGCGACGCGGCTGACGTCGGGGCCGAGCGCCAGCGCCCGCAGCGACTCCTGCGCCGCCGGCGGCCAGAAGAGCGCGCCGCCGCGGAGGACGACGGGGAGGAAGGGCAGCGCCGAGCGCAGGTCGTCGCGCGCCGCCAGGCCCGTTGCCGGCGGCTCCTCCATTGCAGCGGGGGCGGGGGCGGAGGAGTGAGTGGGTCTGGGTCCGGGTCGGTCGGCTCGGCCGCGAGCCCGTGCGGTTTGGGCTTCGGGCCGCCCGAGTGGAGTCCACACGGTTCCCGCGTCAGGTTGACGACTGCTTGGCGGCAATGGCGGGGTGGGAGGGCAAGGTTGCCGTCGGCGACACCGACGGTGCGCGGCGACGGGATCCACTGGGATTCGACGCAGACATTTGACAATTTTAGCGAAGATCATCGGGGCATCCGAACTTGAAAATGCTGAGAAAATTGCAATTATAGGACACCAAACAAAGCGCTTCGTAATTATAAGACTACAAACATCGACTTCGTTAAAATGTTGTTGACAGGTGAAGTACTCGAGGGAGCCGTCCAACCCCACCAAATGTAAGCATCTTCCACTCTTATACTTTCTTCAATTCGTCTGTCTACCCCTTGTACGAAGGCTATCTTGATACGGAAGCTGATGATCCTTTCTTTTTGTTTTTCCAGCCGCCAAGGCTATGGGTCGGGACCTGCGTGTGCACTTTAAGGTGAGTTATTGTTTGAACAAATGAAGAGTTGATCTCTGCAAATAAGTACTAGTATGTTCTATTCTGTAAACTTCTGTTTTTCTGCTTGTGCGTGAAGTTAGACATCTCAAATTTCTAGTCTAGGTGTCCGTTAGGTTATTTTTGAGCTATTGATCATAGCCACTGGTTTAGCAAATGATAAAGTTAGCAGTATGTATGATGTATCGCTTCTCAAATAGCTTCGATTTGAGTAGATTTGAGGATGCAAATACATTTAGGAACGATTAATCTTTAAATTTTGTATGTGTATCTCTCTCCCCTTGTCACAACTCAACAGTGTTGCATGGGTAATGGCCTTGGTTTTTTAATTAATTAATAGGAGGGGGGGGGGACACGCAATTCTATTCCCTAGACAATATTCTTATAAACCTTAGGAGAGTTGCACTTGATAATATTTGGCGACCATTTGGGCGAACTGTGATCTCTGGTCGTGTGAATCATTGAGCAACTAATGAATGATGATTTCTATACTTTTCGGAGAAACTAATGGGACTGCAGGCATTTTTTGTATCCTATTTCTTTTTGTAACCTGTGTCAAATTTCTAACTAATTTAATTAGTTGGAAACCCTTGTGGTTTTATCTTACTGAATACATGTTGGTAATATTTTTGCACTCATTTTGTTCAGAACACACGTGAGACAGCTTTTGCCATCAGGAAGCTGCATCTCGCCAAGGCTAAAAGGTATCTTGAGGATGTGATTGCCCACAAGCAAGCCATTCCCTTCCGTAGGTACTGTGGCGGTGTTGGACGTACAGCACAAGCTAAGTCTCGCCACTCCAATGGTCAGGGACGTTGGCCTGCCAAGTCTGCTAGGTTCATTTTGGATCTACTCAAGAATGCAGAGAGCAATGCTGAGGTATGTTATCTTGCCTCATTGTGTGAGCTTTCCTTGTTGCATACTGCATGATTATTCAATGTATTTTTTTTCCTCCTGTAGGTTAAGGGACTGGATGTCGATACACTTTATGTGTCGCATATTCAGGTGAATCAAGCTCAGAAGCAGCGGCGCCGGACTTACCGTGCCCATGGGCGCATCAACCGTGAGTTCAAATTATATTGTATTGGTCTTTGTATCACTCGTTTATAGTATTGGAGTATTCTCATGCCCTTGATTGTGTCCCGCAGCGTACATGTCTTCCCCATGCCACATTGAGCTGATGCTTTCAGAGAAGGAAGAGCCAGTGAAGAAAGAGGTTTGCTCTTTAAACAGAGCTTATTTTTCTAGCATAACATTTCTTTGTTTGAACTCGCTGAGCGACAAACTGACAATTGATGCCCATATTTATGCTGTGTAGGCTGATACCCAAATTGCACCCAGGAATCTTAGAAGATATGAAGCCTTGTCTAGTATCAGTTAGAGCGAACCGATCGCCTGTATCTTCTTTTTTCTGTACTGTTGGTGCATACTTCATCGATCCCCAGAGTGGAACATTTCTTTCTGCAGTTGTGACGACATCCCCAGAATGAGATGTTGCCTCAGTAGTAGATTTACTTATTTATAATCCTGCATTCCTACTAAACTACCCTGGTGCTGGATTTTGTACGATCGTTAATCTCCTTGACTATACCAACGGTTGTGACTCATTTGACGATACCAACAGACGCTTTGTGAGGAGAATTCAGGAGGCGGAGATCGAAGAGGCTTTGAAGAGGATGAAGGGAGATAAAGCAATGGGCCCTGATGGTATCCCCATTGAGGTGTGGAGATACCTAGACGCCAGAGCGATAGTATGGTTAACTAAGCTTTTTAATCTTATTTTTCGGTCTAACAAAATGTCTGAAGAATGGAGGAGAAGTATATTAGTACCTATCTTCAAGAACAAGGGAGATGTTTAAAGTTGTACTAACTACCGTGGGATTAAGTTGATAAGTCATACGATGAAGCTCTAGGAGAGGGTTATCGAGCATCGTCTAAGGAGAGTGACACATGTGACCTAAAATCAGTTTGGGTTCATGCCTGGTAGGTCGACCATGGAGGCGATTTTCTTATTACGACAATTGATGGAGAGATATAGGGAGCAGAAGAATAACTTGCACATGGTCTTTATTGACCTCGAGAAGGCATATGACAAAGTACCGAGAAATGTCATGTGGTGGGTGTAACACGTCAGGTGTTTAGCTCCTTAATTGCATTGCATTTGCATAAGCATAAGCAAGCATTATTCATTTCATGCATAAGCTTATAATATGTGAAACATGCTTTGGAAACATTGCCACATATGTTTATATTTCATGTGAAGTAAAGAAGTGAGTAGTGTGCAAAACATAAGTACCTTATGTGCAATTTCCTTTGTGAGACATGTCAACCACTTTAGTGTAACATAATTAGCAAGTGTTATGCAACACACTCATGCAACATGTGCAACATGAGCTTGCAACATTTGGGTGAAAGTATTGAATTACTTGTTCTAAAGTATGTGACACTAGGAATTTTGTGCAACCAATGGGTAGAGTGGCTAATTAGGTCTTATAACACCTTAATTACATTTAGGGTAAGTAGTGGAGCAGTGTTCATGTTGACCAAAATTACCAAATTGCCCTTCCAAATGTTGTTGACTAAGTTGGACCCCTAGAGTGATCTGGTTTGACCAATTAAAAAGTCCAATTTAGAGATCTTGCATGGAGGAGCACCCTTAAGCAAAGTTGTAGAGAATTTCATGAGGAACAAAAGTTCTAATATGGTCATCTCATGAAAATGATCAGAACATACTCAAAAATGGCCCACAAGTCAGTATTAGGGGTTGTTTTGGGACTTGGCAAATTTTGGCTAAGTGTGAAGCTGAAAACCGTTTCACTGTACCTCACTTTGGCAACTTGTAACTCACAAACTAGGCCGAACCAGTCTTTGACAAAGTTGTTGTCCACACATAGCTCTACAACATTGTCAATATCATCATCACCTAGTTCTAAATGGTTTAGGAGATGTGGTGTCTTGAAAATAGGGTTTCAGTCGGGTTCACTGACTGAAAACACGTTTCAGTTTCCGAGTACACCCCTTTGGAGCTCTGTGGTTTCAAATCCAGGCCGAACCAGTCCAAACTCCAATTGACAAACTTGTAGCTCTCATGTAGCTCTACAAAATTGGTGTAATCATCTTCGACTAATTCGAACCGGTTTGGGAGATAATCATCGTTAAACTTGGCCTGTCAGTCAATCACCAACGACACCGTTCGACTCGTTTCAGTTCGTCAGAGAAGGGGGAGTGGCCGACCGGCCACAGGGCCTCGCCGACGCGTGGGCATGCGGTGGCGACCGTACGCCGGTCCTGGCCCCACCGGTCAGTCCACGGCGCCTTCAAGACCGCCACGACGCGTCAAGGCTGCCTCCATTCCCTCTCCCTCCCTCGTTCGGCTTCAAAGCGGAGAAACCGAGCCGCCATTGTCGCCCCCACTCCGGCGAGCTCGCGCGCACTCCCCACCGCATCACCGCTCACCAGATCACGCTCGTCCCTCCGCCTTACCGCCCTACACCTCTACGACCAATCGGTGGCTTTGATTGAGCCCGAGGTGAGCCACATTGCCACCTCCGCCCGTTCCCGAGAGGTCACCGGAGCTCCGCCATGCAAGTTCACCGTGGCCAGGGTAGTTCGGGCCTCTCTCCGTCTTCCCGTCCTACCTCAATCGCTCCACCTAGCTGCAGTAAAGCTCGTACCGAGTTTAGTTGTGACCGTGCGGCCTCACCGGCGGCGGCGCACCGTCACCGACCCTCACCGGCCGCCGTTCCCGGTGGCGAGCCCCTCCCACTCCAACCCAAGCCTTCCTGCTTGCACGAATCGAAGCACCGTATGACGGGGAACGCGTGGGTGTGTTTGTTTTCCCAAGCGAGCTCCCCTCCGACGAGCTTGAGCTCGCCGGAGCTCGCGGTTCGCCGCTTCCCTGACCTCCGTCACTGACCGCGAGGACCCACCTGTCAGGTGCCGCGCGCGGGCGGGATGGCCGAGCAGGCCGCGCGTGCGTCGCGGGCCGCGCGCGCGCGTCTTGGGCCGCGTCTTTTCCCGGGCCGGCCCAGTAACAAATCTGATTTATTTCATTTCTTTTATTCTGTCACAGTTTTAGATAATGTTTAGAAAATGTAGATTTAGGGTTTTACTTGCCCAAAAATTATGAGAAAAATTTTGTTGGAATCTACAGGGTGTGTAGTATTTTAGAAAAATATGAATTTGTTATGTGATGTTTGTTTTCTGGGATATTTAAATAGGTCTTTGAAATGGGTTTTAAATCACATGCAAACTTGTTTAAATTATATCTTGAGTTTTAGTGTTCCAAAAATTATAAAATTTGGTGAGTAGGCTAATTTATACTTGCTCTAGCTTTGGTAAAAATTTGGGCAGTAGTGCTTAAGTACTTTTCAAGTTATAATGCTATCTTGTTATTCTAGGAAATACTTAAATGAATTTTAGTAATTTTTCTACATGTGCAATGTTCATATAAATTTTTGGAGAATGTCTTGGTACCCTAGAGTGTCTAAGAAAATTAGGAAATCTGTTGTTTGACACTATTTACTATGCTTTGTTATTTATGCAAAAATCAGTCTTTTTGGGCTTGTGAATTTTGTGTAGGAAGTTCCTGTGAATAAATTTAGTTCAGATTTTTACAGTAGCCTCTTTTTGGGTCAGAGAGTCTCCTATAATTTTTGTAGAATTTTAGGAGCAGTTTACATATATGTTTAAAATTCCACTTAATTACTTAAGTAAATTAAGAAATGGGTGTAAATAAATATTCTAGGTGGCACACCTTACTTTCTGGTGTTTTTGTGACCTATGTGAACTTTTGGTAATATTAGTTTGGTCTTATGAGATATTTGCCACATCAATAAATATTTAACATTTGCAATTCTAGGTTTTCTGGACAGCTGGTAGCATTTCTAGGTTTGACCCTTAATAAAAGTATTGGCTAGAAAACTTGTGAATACCAAAGTGGTAGTAAACTGGTTAAACTAGCTTGTGTCAAAATTTGATGGCAATTGGGCTAGTAGTTTAGGAGTTATTGCTATTTTAAGTAACAGTCCAGAATTTGCTGCTCTCTGTTTAGAGAGAGCAGATTCTAGAACTTTGGAATTTCGACTAGGTAAACTTTGGAATTAAATGTTGTGGTCTGAAAACATTTTGTGGTGTATTTCATAAGCTTTCCAGATTGTCTTAGATCATATCTTTTAGAGTTGGGATTCTCCAGTTATGTTGGAATCTTTGAGCTGCTGTCCAGAATGTCTTACTGGGGTAACCTAAGTAATATTACTCTTGTATTGTTATGTGTTAGGGCCTTAACCGAAGAAGAACAGCTGTATCTTAGGTTGAGTAGCTTAGGTAAGTACTTCTCCACCGGAGAAGAGATTTGCACGTACTAATAAAGTAACTTGAATAGAGTATTTTATTTCTGAAATGCATTTCATTCCGAGCATGTTGCACCTTTATGCATCCATGATATTTATTGTGCATTCATGCAATAGGTGTATCGGAGGGGGTAACTCTCCTCGAATTCGAGCCTGTAATTCCGGAGGAGGACCAGGAGCAGCAGGAGCCCGAGGATCCAGCAGGCGAAGGAGTGCCCGCAGACGACCTTCCTGAGTGCCCAGACCACCGGCCCTCGACCTTTCTAAAAGGCAAGCCCCGGTGCATGCTGAACCTACTGATTTATACATTAATCTTGAGTACTTTTAATTGTTTACTGCATTAAGTTGTAGGAGTTATATGAAAACACTTGTTGCATTATACCTGTCCTTGTCCAGATATCGTACTTAATCCTATATTAGGTTTAGGCACGTGTCAATGCTTAGCCCTGCTTAGTACGGTAGAAGTCGGGTGATTTTCGGTCATCCGTGAGATGTAGAAAGGAATCACGAGTGGCTTTATGGCTATCGTGGATGGAACCATGCTTAAAAATAAAATTGAGACCGGGCGGGAGTTCGATAGTATAGCCGCAAGACACTTCACGTCTTGGGTGTGGAGCTATGCCCGTCTGAGTCGTTTAAGGACCGATTCGCTGTACGTCCTTGAGTCATGTTGAACGCAGTCTAACACTTAGTTGGCCGGATAAGCCGTTCCGACCGCGAAGCCGAGTAATGTGGTTCAGGCCGAGAATCGAATGGTAGGTTGCTTCTTGGAGGAGAGAAAGGATGTGCTTGGGGACATTGGCGTGAGACCAAGGGGGGGTTAGAGTCCCTATCACCTGGCAGAGTGTCGCCCTTGGGGTCGCGACATCATTCGGGCCCGCGATTCCTGAATCATATGAAAAGGTGGCTTGTGCGACCCTAGCAGGGGCCTGCGTGGTGAGTGTTAGAAATACCGCTCCAGCTGGATAGGAATTCGATTCGAATCGCCGTCGCTCCTGGTTAGTGAGCACTTGACTTGAGCAGCGGCAACGTAGATCTCATTAAATGAACCGGTGGTTAAGGGAATGATACAATGTTGCCACAATTCATACCTGCTCTGGATATAATGATGATAATTGTTTGATTATAATCAAGTGCATGTTTAGTACAGGTGCTAAGATAGATGACAGGTAAATGCTAAAAATAACTGCTAGTACAGGCTATAAGAGTTTCAATTACTTATGCCTTTATGCAAAATGTGATGTTAGCTAGCCTCTTGTGTAAGCCTTGCATAATCCTTGGTGTCACCTTATTTCTGGTTTTTGACGGGTAAGTCTAGCTGAGTACATTCCAGTACTCAGGGTTTATTCCCTCCTGTTGCAGATGATATGCTCTACCAAGGCTTCTGCAAAAATTGTCTCCACCCTGCGGGTGACGAAGACTAGATCACTTGGGCGTGATCATCTTTTATGTACTTTCCTGATGCTTTTGTGGGATGTTAATCAATAAGACTGGCAATAGTTAAACAACTGGCGTGTGTTGCTTCCGCTACTTTATAAACTTGGTTTGTAATAATTGCGACTCCGTGTGTATAAACTTATTTTAGAACTACTTGTGAAATGTAATGTATGATGTTGTATGTTGAATGATTCGATCCTGGTTGTAAGCAAGTTGGTTTGAAATCCTTCGTGGGTTCGATTGACTACCGGAATTATATGGGCTCAAGTTCAAAAATTTGAGCACTTCGGTGCTTGTTTTTGTACTTGTGCTCTTATAATTTGGTCGGTTCTGTTACAGCTAGTACCGGAGCATAATTCAACATTAAACACATCATGCGAGTATTTAAAAACAAAAATATTTGATTATGAAAAAGGGTTAAAACACTAAAAATTATTTTTAGGTATGCCAGTGATCACATCCCTTAGCCCAAATAAGGACTCTTAGGTGGCTTATTATAGAGACTAACTTGGGGGCCTTGTTTGTTTTTGTTTCGTCGTCCATACGGCGTGATATTGTATGGATGCCATTCACTTGGGTGGTAATGTATGGATCAATTGCCTCGACGCTCTGGTAAGTGTGAGTTATGAGAGCATGATCGTCCAACCGGCGATCTAGGGGAGAGTAGTTTTGCTGACTTGCATACTTACATGTTTTAACCATGTAATTACGTAAGCACTTAATTGTGGGAATATATTTATATCGGGTAGCTTTGATACTGAAGTATATACATCAGGGGATGTGTATATGGAAAGTATTTAAATTACTGCCTTCTTGTGTGCATATATTGGGAAACTGTTGGGCTGAAATGAGATTTTCTGCAGGTACACTAACAGCGTAACGAGTAGACCGATAGTTTCGCTTATATGAGAGAACGTATGTATGCCACCGCCTAGCGTTAGAACTTTATGATTCTACTAGGATGAGAGGGCGTACGGAACGTGCATGCATCATGTTTAATTATATCATACATATCATTTACTCCCTCCTTAAAAATTTCAATAGTCCCGACTAAATTAAACTTCGTATCCCCTAAATGATCCTCACTTTCAGTCGTATCTTGTTGCTACAGATGGCACGTACCAAGAGGACCGCTCACAAGTCCACTGGAGGCAGGGCACCTCGTCACCAGCTCGCTCCACGTGAGCCTCGCCCTGAGCCCACTGAGGTGGAAAGGCTGAGGGCTGAGTTGGCCGAAGTGACTGCTGCCCGGAATGCAGCGCGTCAGCAACTGGAGCAAGTGATCCGTGATCGTGACCAGGAAACCCTAGCGGTCCAGAGATTGACAGTAGCAAACCGCAACTGTCAACACATGCTGGTCTGTGTCATGAATCAGAGGGATGAAGCCTGGCACGAGGAGAACGTTCTGAGAGCTCATCAGTTTGAGCTCGAACAGCAGTTGGAGAATGCTGAAGAATACAATGACAATCTTCATGAAGAAGTGCACCGCCTGAACAACCAGCTAAATCCTCTGCTGCCTAGAAATATCAACGCAGATGAGGACATGGGTTCGGGAATCTTCATGGTTGAAAATGATGATGAAGTGGAGGTCAACGGACCCCAAGATGCCGAACCAGAGGAAGAACCAGAAGAAGAAGAAGAAGATGAGGAGTTAGAGCCTGTTAGTGATGAGGACGGCGGGGAGATCCTTGACACCGACTCTGAGGACGATGCTTAGAGTAGTTATCACGTAGCTATGATGTTAGGATCGTCTTTTGTAATAACTTGACTTTTCGGATGTAAGGTCGAACTCTATGTTTCATGGATGTTTAGTTGGAACCTGTTAATTTCGATCGCAATTGGATGTCTTATTGTGTTGCATTCGATGATGGTGTCACGATTAGTACCCTTCGGTGCCGTGACGAAACCGAGGGCCTCCTATGGCGCACGACATAAGGTTGTGCTGCTTGGCACGCGCTGGTATCGAGGTGGCTAGTCATGATCCACCATGGAACTCTACCGTTGAGAAGTCTCCTTGTGGTCAGTTTGAAGTAGCTTTCTCAGTCAACTAAAAACTTTGAAATCGAATCCAAGTACCGGGCGAAAGATCAAAACTCACGTAGACTTTAGCGTAAACGGTTCAGTCACTGTTGTGCCTCTGTGAGTGAGCCTTTATCAAAATACATCTTGATGGATACCCTCGCATGATTGCGTCCCTTTGATCCGCTTGAACGGATTATGCGGTTGTGATGAATTATTGTACCATGAGTATTTTGAGAAGTCTATTTTATGAAGTCAGTTTGACATATTTACAATAATTCATCTACAAACTTCCCACATCGTCAGTGCTCATTGACTATGCATTTTGCAGATGTCGTACAATCTTCGTCGGGGTCGTGGCAATGAGGATGAGGAACAGCCACCCCCTCCGCCACCACCTACCCCGGCTGAGCTGATGCAGACAGTGGTCGAAGGGCAGCGCATGCTGGCAGATGCTATGCGCCAGCTGGCCAACCGGGAAGCTCGTCCTGGCCGCCAGGGCCCAGAACCCAATCAGTACAGTGATTTCAAGGACTTTCTTGATACTAAGCCCCCGCTCTTTAAGGAGGCGGAGGAACCACTGCAAGCTGATGAGTGGTTGAACACTATTGAACAAAAGTTTTATCTGCTTCGCTTGACTGATGAGCTAAAGACTGAATATGCTTCTCATCAACTACATGGTCCAGCGGGTATTTGGTGGAGCCACTATCGTTCCACATTGCCTATAAATGTCCCTATTGCTTGGGACCAGTTCAAGGCTGCATTCCGTGGGAACTATATTCCTCCAGGTCTTATGGCTATCAAACACACAGAATTTATGAGGCTGTCACAGGGCAATAAGAGCTTGACTGAATATCTACAAGCTTTCAACAACCTGGCAAGGTATACCACAGAGTTTGTGGATACCGATTCTAAGAAAATTGCTAGCTTTAAAAGAGGCCTCGGCCCAAAGCTGATGAAGACTATGGGCACTAGCAAGTGCACTACTTTCAATGAATTTATCAGTGATGCTCTGACTCAAGAGAACAATAACTCTATCTATGCTGCTTCTAAGAGCCGCAAGAGGGCACTTGAGGCAGGTGCTTCACAGTCTCGAGCTCTAGCTGCCCCGAGGGCTCCTCCTCGCCCTCCTGCCACAAGTGCTAAGTTTCGTCCTCCGCAAAAGAAGGCGCCAGTGAAGACTGGGTTTCGCAAGGCATATACAGTGGCTCTGCCAAAGAATAATTCGGGCCAAGGCAGCTCCAGTGTCCCTCCTAGCAACATGCCCTGCTGGAACTGCAACAAGCCAGGCCATTGGTCCAGGAACTGTCCTTACCCTAAGAAGAATGTCAACCAAGGTGGCCGTCAAGGGCACGCTCATTATAACAGTATTGAGGAAATCCCATCTGGTGAGGTTGTCACTGCTGGTAAGTTCCTAGTTGACCAATATCCTGCAGTGGTACTTTTTGATTCGGGTGCTTCGCATTCCTTTATCAGTCCTAAGTTTGCATCTGAGTTTGCACATAAATTGCATACTGTTGAAGGTGGGGGTTATTGTATTAGCGCAGCAAGTGGGAATATTTTCACAAATAAAGTAGTGAGAAATCTTGAGCTTGAGATAGAAGGGCGAAAGTACTCGCTTGCCTTAGTGGTTTTGTCGGGTTTAGGCATAGATGTTATTCTGGGCATGAATTAGATGAGTCAGAATGGGGTACTCATTGATACATCCACGCGGGTAGTTATGCTTAGAGATCCTACAGATCAAAAGGGTTTTCTGGTACAACTTCCCAGAAAAGTTGATTTGTCTGGGGAAGTTCATGCTGTGCAAGCCAAGGCGTTGGCCGAAATTCCAGTAGTGAATGAGTTTCCGGACGTTTTTCCCGATGAATTGTCGGGACTCCCTCCGGATCGGGATGTGGAATTCAAAATTGAATTGTTACCTGGCACGGCGCCCATCTCTAGGAGACCCTATAGGATGCCTCCAAATGAACTCGCTGAACTTAAGGTGCAATTGAATGAACTTTTGAAGAAGGGGTTGATTCGTCCTAGTTCGTCGCCGTGGGGATGTCCTGCTATCTTTGTAAAGAAGAAGGATCAGTCGTTGCGGATGTGCATAGATTATAGACCTCTTAATGCAGTCACTGTCAAAAATAAGTACCCTCTACCACGTATCGACATCTTGTTCGATCAGTTGTCTAAAGCTAAAGTTTTCTCCAAGATCGATCTAAGATCTGGCTACCATCAAATTAAAATCCGCCCGGAAGATGTTCCAAAGACAGCCTTTTCTACCAGATACGGTCTTTATGAGTATCTTGTTATGTCTTTCGGCTTGACAAATGCCCCCGCGCACTTTATGTACTTGATGAATTCGGTGTTTATGCCCGAATTGGACAAGTTGGTGGTGGTATTTATTGATGACATCCTGATATATTCTGTAAATGAGAAAGATCACGCTGAGCATCTGCGTATAGTTCTCACAAGATTGCGTGAACATCAACTATATGCAAAGTTCAGTAAGTGTGAATTCTGGCTTCGTGAGGTACCTTTTCTTGGGCATGTGTTGTCCGATGGAGGAATTATGGTGGACCCCGCCAAGGTACAAGAAGTACTGAACTAGAAGGCTCCTATCTCGGTTCACGAGGTCCAGAGTTTTCTTGGTTTGGCTGGCTATTATCGTCGCTTCATCCCGGATTTCTCCAAAATAGCCAAGCCAATGACTCGGTTGCTGCAGAAAGACACCAGGTTTGTCTGGACTCCTGAGTGTGAAGCGTCTTTTCACCAACTGCGAACCCTCCTAACCTCAGCTCCGGTTTTGGCACAACCGAATATCGAGAAACCATTTGATATTTATTGTGATGCCTCAGGCATAGGTTTGGGAGGTGTTCTGATGCAGGAAGGCCGAGTAATTGCATATACCTCTCGACAACTTCGGAAACATGAGGTGAATTATCCAACACATGACTTAGAACTCGCCGCGGTTGTTCATGCTTTGAAAGCCTGGCGACACTATCTGTTGGGCAATGTTTATAATATCTACACAGACCACAAAAGCCTTAAATACATCTTCACCCAACCCGAGTTAAATATGCGTCAAAGAAGATGGCTCGAGTTGATTAAGGATTATAACCTTCAAGTGCACTATCATCCTGGCAAGGCAAATGTGGTTGCGGATGCTTTAAGCCGTAAGTCTCATTGCCATTCCCTAGTTGAAACTGATTTTCATCGATCTCGCCTTCTACATCTAGCAGTCTTGTACAACATCACTGTCAGTTGTACTCTCAAAAGCAGAATTATTGAGCTCCAAAAGACTGACACTGGTATATTCCACATCAAGCGTAAGCTGAAAGAGCAAGAAAATACACAGTTCAGGGTAGATGAAGAGGGTGTACTATGGTTCAAGGATCGGTTAGTTGTGCCTAAGGACCGGGAGCTTCGAAATGATATTATGTCTGAAGCACACTCCTCTAAGTTGTCCATCCATCCTGGTAGCAATAAGATGTATTACGATTTAAAGCCATACTATTGGTGGTCCAAGATGCGGAAAGAGATAGCTGCATATGTGGCTAGGTGTGACACCTGCTGTAGAGTTAAAGCTGTGCACATGAAAGCTGGGTTGCTTCAACCACTTTCTATCCTAGGTTGGAAATGGAAAGAGATAAGCATGGATTTCATTGTCGGACTTCATCCTACTGTCAAAAATCATAACTCCATCTGGGTAATTGTGGATCGTTTGACCAAATCAGCTCACTTCATTCCAGTTAGAGTGGACTATCGTCCCACTGACTATGCTGAGTTGTACTTCAATCAGATAGTCCGGCTCCATGGGATACCTCGTACTATCATATCTGACCGTGGTCCCCAGTTCACTGCTCGCTTTTGGGAGCACTTGCATCACCTTCTGGGAACCAAGTTAGTGAGAAGCTCTGCTTATCACCCCCAGACATCAGGACAGACGGAACGGGTTAACCAAATCTTGGAAGATCTGTTGCGGGCATGTGTAATATCATCCAAGGGTTCTTAGGAAAAATGGTTACCTCTAGCCGAATTCTCATACAATAATAGTTACCAAGAGAGTATTAAGATGGCCCCATTCGAAGCTTTGTACGGTCGTAAGTGTAGAACCCCACTAAATTGGATAGAATCTGGTGAGAGAAGATTTTACGGTATTGCTTTTATTGAGGAAGCTGAGGAACAAGTCCGTACCATCCAAAAACATATGGCTGCAGCCCAAGCTAGACAGAAAAGTTATGCTGATCATCGTAGAAAACCACTCGAGTTTGAAGTTGGAGACTTCGTGTATCTGAAAGTTTCTCCAATGAAGAGTGTCCAACGTTTTGGTGTTAAGCGGAAACTTGCGCCAAGATACGTGGGTCCTTTCCAAATCATAGGCAAGAGTGGAGCTGTTACGTATAAAATCTAGTTACCTCCAGAAATGAGTGCCATATTCAACGTCTTCCATGTATCACAACTCAAAAAGTGTCTTTGAGTTCCTAAGGAAAGAGTCCCTTTAGGAGATATCAGGCTAGAATCCGATCTAACTTACGAAGAAAAGCCAGTCCGAGTGATCGATACACAGGAACGAGTGACTAGAAGCAAAGTGGTTAAATGGTATAAAGTAATGTGAAGTAATCAGGGTAGTGAAAGTGACGCTACATGGGAACGGGAAGACTATTTACGTGATGGTTATAAGGAATTCTATGAGAAATGGTACGCTTTCCAAATCTCGGGATGAGATTTTTATAAGGGGGGAGGGATATAACACCTCAGGTGTTTAGCTCCTTAATTGCATTGCATTTGCATAAGCATAAGCAAGCATCATTCATTTCATGCATAAGCTTATAATATGTGAAACATGCTTTGGAAACATTGCCACATATGTTTATATTTCATGTGAAGTAAAGAAGTGAGTAGTGTGCAAAACATAAGTACCTTATATGCAATTTCCTTTGTGAGACATGTCAACCACTTTAGTGTAACATAATTAGCAAGTGTTATGCAACACACTCATACAACATGTGCAACATGAGCTTGCAACATTTGGGTGAAAGTATTGAATTACTTGTTCTAAAGTATGTGACACTAGGAATTTTGTGCAACCAATGGGTAGAGTGGCTAATTAGGTCTTATAACACCTTAATTACATTTAGGGTAAGTAGTGGAGCAGTGTTCATGTTGACCAAAATTACCAAATTGCCCTTCCAAATGTTGTTGACTAAGTTGGACCCCTAGAGTGATCTGGTTTGACCAATTAAAAAGTCTAATTTAGAGATCTTGCATGGAGGAGCACCCTTAAGCAAAGTTGTAGAGAATTTCATGAGGAACAAAAGTTCTAATATGGCCATCTCATGAAAATGATCAGAACATGCTCAAAAATGGCCCACAAGTCAGTATTAGGGGTTGTTTTGGGACTTAGCAAATTTTGGCTAAGTGTGAAGCTGAAAACTGTTTCACTGTACCTCACTTTGGTAACTTGTAACTCACAAACTAGGCCGAACCAGTCTTTGAGCCAATTGACAAAGTTGTTGTCCACACATAGCTCTACAACATTGTCAATATCACCATCACCTAGTTCTAAATGGTTTAGGAGATGTGGTGTCTTGAAAATAGGGTTTCAGTCGGGTTCACTGACTGAAAACACGTTTCAGTTTCCGAGTACACCCCTTTGGAGCTCTGTGGTTTCAAATCCAGGCCGAACCAGTCCAAACTCCAATTGACAAACTTGTAGCCCTCATGTAACTCTACAAAATTGGTGTAATCATCTTCGACTAATTCGAACCGGTTTGGGAGATAATCATCGTTAAACTTGGCCTGTCAGTCAATCACCAACGACACCGTTCGACTCGTTTCAGTTCATCAGAGAAGGGGGAGTGGCCGACCGGCCACAGGGCCTCGCCGACGCGTGGGCATGCGGTGGCGACTGTACGCCGGTCCTGGCCCCACCGGTCAGTCCACGGCGCCTTCAAGACCGCCACGACGCGTCGATGCTGCCTCCATTCCCTCTCCCTCCCTCGTTCGGCTTCAAAGCGGAGAAACCGAGCCGCCATTGTCGCCCCCACTCCGGCGAGCTCGCGCGCACTCCCCACCGCACCACCGCTCACTAGATCACGCTCGTCCCTCCGCCTTACCGCCCTACACTTCTACGACCAATCGGTGGCTTTGATTGAGCCCGAGGTGAGCCACATTGCCGCCTCCGCTCGTTTCCGAGAGGTCATCGGAGCTCCGCCATGCAAGTTCACCGTGGCCAGGGTAGTTCGGACCTCTCTCTGTCTTCCCGTCCTACCTCAATCGCTCCACCTAGCTGCAGTAAAGCTCGTACCGAGTTTAGTTGTGACCGTGCGGCCTCACCGGCGGCGGCGCACCGTCACCGACCCTCACCGGCCGCTGTTCCCGGTGACGAGCCCCTCCCACTCCAACCCAAGCCTTCCTGCTTGCACGAATTGAAGCACCGTATGACGGGGAACGCGTGGGTGTGTTTGTTTTCCCAAGCGAGCTCCCCTCCGACGAGCTTGAGCTCGCCGGAGCTCGCGGTTCGCCGCTTCCCTGACCTCCGTCACTGACCGCGAGGACCCACCTGTCAGGTGCCACGCGTGGGCGGGATGGCCGAGCAGGCCGCGCGTGCGTCGCGGGCCGCGCGCGCGCGTCTTGGGCCGCGTCTTTTCCCGGGCCGGCCCAGTAACAAATCTGATTTATTTCATTTCTTTTATTCTGTCACAGTTTTAGATAATGTTTAGAAAATGTAGATTTAGGGTTTTACTTGCCCAAAAATTATGAGAAAAATTTTGTTGGAATCTATAGGGTGTGTAGTATTTTAGAAAAATATGAATTTGTTATGTGATGTTTGTTTTCTAGGATATTTAAATAGGTCTTTGAAATGGGTTTTAAATCACATGCAAACTTGTTTAGATTATATCTTGAGTTTCAGTGTTCCAAAAATTATAAAATTTGGTGAGTAGGCTAATTTATACTTGCTCTAGCTTTGGTAAAAATTTGGGCAGTAGTGCTTAAGTACTTTTCAAGTTATAATGCTATCTTGTTATTCTAGGAAATACTTAAATGAATTTTAGTAATTTTTCTACATGTGCAATGTTCATATAAATTTTTGGAGAATGTCTTGGTACCCTAGAGTGTCTAAGAAAATTATGAAATCTGTTGTTTGACACTTTTTACTATGCTTTGTTATTTATGCAAAAATCAGCCTTTTTGGGCTTGTGAATTTTGTATAGGAAGTTCCTGTGAATAAATTTAGTTCAGATTTTTACAGTAGCCTCTTTTTGGGTCAGAGAGTCTCCTGTAATTTTTGTAGAATTTTAGGAGCAGTTTACATATATGTTTAAAATTCCACTTAATTACTTAAGTAAATTAAGAAATGGGTGTAAATAAATATTCTAGGTGGCACACCTTACTTTCTGGTGTTTTTGTGACCTATGTGAACTTTTGGTAATATTAGTTTGGTCTTATGGGATGTTTGCCACATCATTAAATATTTAACATTTGCAATTCTAGGTTTTCTGGACAGCTGGTAGCATTTCTAGGTTTGACCCTTAATAAAAGTATTGGCTAGAAAACTTGTGAATACCAAAGTGGTAGTAAACTGGTTAAACTAGCTTGTGTCAAAATTTGATGGCAATTGGGCTAGTAGTTTAGGAGTTATTGCTGTTTTAAGTAACAGTCCAGAATTTGCTGCTCTCTGTTTAGAGAGAGCAGATTCTAGAACTTTGGAATTTCGACTAGGTAAACTTTGGAATTAAATGCTGTGGTCTGAAAACATTTTGTGGTGCATTTCATAAGTTTTCCAGATTGTCTTAGATCATATCTTTTGGAGTTGGGATTCTCCAGTTATGTTGGAATCTTTGAGCTGCTGTCCAGAATGTCTTACTGGGGTAACCTAAGTAATATTACTCTTATATTGTTAGGTGTTAGGGCCTTAACCGAAGAAGAACAGCTGTATCTTAGGTTGAGTAGCTTAGGTAAGTACTTCTCCACCGGAGAAGAGATTTGCACGTACTAATAAAGTAACTTGAATAGAGTATTTTATTTCTGAAATGCATTTCATTCCGAGCATGTTGCACCTTTATGCATCCATGATATTTATTGTGCATTCATGCAATAGGTGTACCGGAGGGGTTAACTCTCCTCGAATTCGAGCCTGTAATTCCGGAGGAGGACCAGGAGGAGCAGGAGCCCGAGGATCCAACAGGCGAAGGAGTGCCCGCAGACGACCTTCCTGAGTGCCCAGACCACCGGCCCTCGACCTTTCTGAAAGGCAAGCCCCGGTGCATGCTGAACCTACTGATTTATACATTAATCTTGAGTACTTTTAATTGTTTACTGCATTAAGTTGTAGGAGTTATATGAAAACACTTGTTGCATTATACCTGTCCTTGTCCAGATATCGTACTTAATCCTATATTAGGTTTAGGCACGTGTCAATGCTTAGCCCTGCTTAGTACGGTAGAAGTCGGGTGATTTTCGGTCATCCGCGAGATGTAGGAAGGAATCACGAGTGGCTTTATGGCTATCGTGGATGGAACCATGCTTAAAAATAAAATTGAGACCGGGCGGGAGTTCGATAGTACAGCCGCAAGACACTTCACGTCTTGGGTGTGGAGCTATGCCCGTCTGAGTCGTTTAAGGACCGATTCGCTGTACGTCCTTGAGTCATGTTGAACGCAGTCTAACACTTAGTTGGCCGGATAAGCCGTTCCGACCGCGAAGCTGAGTAATGTGGTTCAGGCCGAGAATCGAATGGTAGGTTGCTTCTTGGAGGAGAGAAAGGATGTGCTTGGGGACATTGGCGTGAGACCAAGGGGGGTTAGAGTCCCTATCACCTGGCAGAGTGTCGCCCTTGGGGTCGCGACATCATTCGGGCCCACGATTCCTGAATCATATGAAAAGGTGGCTTGTGCGACCCTGGCAGGGGCCTGCGCGGTGAGTGTTAGAAATACCCCTCCAGCTGGATAGGAATTCGATTCGAATCGCCGTCGCTCCCGGTTAGTGAGCACTTGACTTGAGCAGCGGCAACGTAGATCTCATTAAATGACCGGTGGTTAAGGGAATGATACAATGTTGCCACAATTCATACCTGCTCTTGATATAATGATGATAATTGTTTGATTATAATCAAGTGCATGTTTAGTACAGGTGCTAAGATAGATGACAGGTAAATGCTAAAAATAACTGCTAGTACAGGCTATAAGAGTTTCAATTACTTATGCCTTTATGCAAAATGTGATGTCAGCTAGCCTCTTGTGTAAGCCTTGCATAATCCTTGGTGTCACCTTATTTCTGGTTTTCGACGGGTAAGTCTAGCTGAGTACATTCCAGTACTCAGGGTTTATTCCCTCCTATTGCAGATGATATGCTCTACCAAGGCTTCTGCAAAAATTGTCTCCACCCTGCGGGTGACGAAGACTAGATCACTTGGGCGTGATCATCTTTTATGTACTTTTCTGATGCTTTTGTGGGATGTTGATCAACAAGACTGGCAATAGTTAAACAACTGGCGTGTGTTGCTTCCGCTACTTTATAAACTTAGTTTGTAATAATTGCGACTCCGTGTGTGTAAACTTATTTTAGAACTACTTGTGAAATGTAACGTATGATGTTGTATGTTGAATGATGCGATCCTGGTTGTAAGCAAGTTGGTTTGAAATCCTTCGTGGGTTCGATTGACTACCGGGATTATATGGGCTCAAGTTCGAAAATTTGAGCACTTCGGTGCTTGTTTTTGTACTTGTGCTCTTATAATTTGGTCGGTTCTGTTACAGTGGGCCTTAGAAAAGCACAAAGTCCTAACTAAGTACGTTACCCTCATCAAGGATATGTACAGGGATGTGGTGACGTTTGTCCGAACATGTGATGGCGACACTAGTGACTTTCCAATTAAAATAGGACTGTATCAGGGGTCAGCTTTGAGCCCTTATTTATTTGCTTTGGTGATGGATGAGATCACAAGGGACATACAAGGTAATATCCCTTGGTGTATGCTCTTTGCTGATGATGTGGTGCTAGTTGACGACAGTAGGGCGGGGGTTAATAGAAAGTTAGAACTATGGAGGCACACGTTAGAGTCGAAAGGGTTTAGACTTAGTAGGACTAAGACCGAGTACATGAGGTGCGATTTCAGCGCGACTAGGCACGAGGAGGGAGACGTTAGCCTCGATGGGCAAGTGGTGGCCAAGAAGGATACTTTTCGGTATTTAGGGTCGATGCTACAAAAGGATGGAGACATTGATGAAGATGTTAGGCATAAAATTTCAGTCGGCTGGTTGAAATGGCGTCAAGCTTCTGGCGTTCTCTGTGATAAAAGAGTGGCTCAGAAGCTGAAAGGTAAGTTCTATAGGACGGCGATTCATCCGGCGATGTTATACGGTGCTGAGTGTTGGCCTACAAAAAGGCGACATGTCCAACAATTGAGTGTAGCAGAGATGCGTATGTTGCGTTGGTGTTGTGGGCACACAAGGAGGGATAGAGTCCGGAACGACGATATTCGGGATAGGGTTGGGGTGGCACCAATTGAGGAGATATTGATTCAACATCGGTTGAGATGGTTTGGACATGTCCAACGGAGGCCTCCTGAGGCGCCGGTGCGTAGTGGAGTTCTAAAGCGGGCCGATAATGTAAAGAGCGGTAGAGGTCGACCTAATCTAACTTGGGACGAGTCCGTTAAGAGAGATCTTAAGGAGTGGAATATCTCCAAGGATTTAGCTATGGACAGGAGCACTTAGAGATTGGCAATCAACGTGCCTGAACCGTGACCTCTTTTTATCTTGTGCCCTTTATGTCCTTTTATGTGTCTCCCTGTTTCTCGTCTCTTTTTGGTTTCATTTCTAGCCTACCCCAACTTGCTTGGGACAAAAGGCTATGTTGTTGTTGTTGTTAATCTCCTTGACTAGAGTGATCCTTTGGTCAGCACATCATATACATGAGTATGACATCCTTTGGTCAGCACATCATATACATGAGTGTAGCAGAGATGCGTATGTTGCGTTGGTGTTGTGGGCACACAAGGAGGGATAGAGTCCGGAACGACGATATTCGGGATAGGGTTGGGGTGACACCAATTGAGGAGAAATTGATTCAACATCGGTTGAGATGGTTTGGACATGTCCAACGGAGGCCTCCTGAGGCGTCGGTGCGTAGTGGAATTCTAAAGCGGGCCGATAATGTAAAGAGCGGTAGAGGTCGATCTAAACTAACTTGGGACGAGTCTGTTAAGAGAGATCTTAAGGAGTGGAATATCTCTAAGGATTTAGCTATGGACAGGAGCGCTTGGAGATTGGCCATCAACGTGCCTGAACCGTGATCTCTTTTTGTCTTGTGTTCTTTTTGTCCCTTTATGTGTCTCCCTGTTTCTCGTCTCTTTTGAGTTTCATCTCTAGTCTACCCCAACTTGCTTGGGACAAAAGGCTACGTTGTTGTTATTGTTGTATCACATAATTTCCATACTGTGCCTACATCATACGGTTAGGTGAATTGCACTTTAGCATTATACGTGGCTATGAGGATGTCTCATAGGGGGGACTGTTTTGAGTTTTGACGATGCAGTTCAAGCATAATTTCAGATGCATGTGTCGACGCCACCCCATCCTTAATCCAGTAGTCCTATCCTTAACAAAGGTGTTGGAAAAGTGTAGTTTGGATTTTGGAATTTCAGGTATGTCTCATAGGGGGGACTGTTTTGAGTTTTGACGATGCAGTTCAAGCATAATTTCAGATGCATGTGTCGACGCCACCCCATCCTTAATCCAGTAGTCCTATCCTTAACAAAGGTGTTGGAAAAGTGTAGTTTGGATTTTGGAATTTCAGGTACCTGAGATGTCGGGTACTATTTCCTTAAGACAAATTTCCGATATCAACTTTGGTAACCCAAAATTTGTGCAAACATGAGTTACCTGACTTTCTGGATAACCCGAATGCTCACCCCGGGCTTCTAGCTATTGTTGGATTGACCTAGCATAGCATTGTGAAATTGTGGTGCCTGCTCCGTTAAATTTAGTTTACCAAAAATCTAAAATTGAGTCATCTAGCTGCTCCAGCCTGGAGAAGCTTTGGCGTGGCAGGAAGGCCTGATTTTTGCTGGGGTTGGTCGTTGGTGTAGATAGTGTGCCATTCTTGAGACGGATTGCAATATAACGGATGGTATCACGACAATGGCCTAAGGTCCTCGGCTTAGGAAAAAAAATGAAGATTATTTTATTTCTCATGGCCCTACTCGGTAGAGTTTTTAGATAAACCAAACTTTTTTTTTTTTTTGCTATCCCAGCACCTCACGTGGTAAACTTTGCAGCTCTTCACAATAATATACCGTGACTAAAGTTGTCCTAATAATCAGCGTTTGTGTCTAGGGGTGCTAGAAATTGTTAAAGCAGGATTCCAGGCTTGGTACACGATGGAGCTTTTGGTTCTGGGAAGCACTGCATTAGTTGGAGTGCTTCCTTTTGCATCTTGTGCCAAAAAAAATTTAAAAATATTTGATGTACCGTTAACAATTTGGCCGTTGAATTTGGTGGTAGAGCAGCCGCAGTGGCAGTCATCTCGCTTTGGGTGCCATGTCAGATAAACCGGCATCACTCTTCTAAACTTCAGTGTGCAGGCTTCGTTGTACGATGCTCCATGCCTGACGCACGTGATTTTTATGTAAGGAGCAAAGATGATAAAGTGGGATTGTCTTTTGCGGCTTTCCAGAGGAAGAGCATGGATATTCCTCCCTTTTTAGCTGATCATCTGTAACGGAGATGGATATTTTGGAGTAACTAGGCCTTATGCTTTGCCAAGAGCTTGAGAGATTGAGGGAGACTAGAATTGTTTCTTCATAATTCATTGCTTCCTTTTCATTGCCTCATGAGCTGATTATAAAGGGTACATAGGACTAACACCTCTTGTGCCTAGACAATATGGTACTATTCCTGTATATAAATAACTAAGAGAGACACTAATTAACACTAATGGGCTTAAGGCCCAACTAGGACACTCGCGCCCTACAACGCCCTTCTGCACCTGACGTCTTGGGCCTATTGGGCCAGTGGTAGCCTGTTGGCTGTCCATGACATCTCCCCCGCCCTTGGAGACCCAGCTCGTCCTCGGACTGGATAGCTGACGCGACCTAGGGATAAGCCTTTTACATCTCGGCTTCCCATTCTTATTTACGACTAAAATACAACTATATCCACCTGTATCCCATGGAAAGAGCGCCTCTGCTGGCTTCATGAAGGCTGAAGGGTGGAGCGTGAAGCAGCCCGCGCTTACGTTGGATTTGTCTAGCACCACGGCAGGAACAAGGATGAATGAGACGCCCATAGCCTTTGATGCCTGATGCTGGACGGTGTTGCGAGTTCGCTGTACGGGAAGTGCCCATACTTGGACCTCCACTTCAATTGGAGCAGCAGGCCGTATATGGAAGAACACGCACGACAGCGACGAGCTGAGGAGCATGTGTATCTTCCGCATCATGCGACGGACAAGCAATCCTCGCACTGCTGCCTGGAGGCGCACCGTTGATTGCTCCTTCAATGCTTTTGTGGCACGAAGAGCCTGCGCTCGGCGGCGTGCTAGGAGTCCCCGTACTGCTGCCTGGAGGCGTACAGCCGCCCGGCGTTCACGGTCCTCCTTGTCCTTCGCCTCGAGACGCGCCCGGAGGTGATCCAGTAGTGTGGACACCTCATCAAGGATGCGCAGGGAGTTGTCGATGCCAAGGGCCACCCGATGGAGCAGGTTGGGGCACGGGGGCGATTTGAAGCGCCGGTGCAGGAGCTCGGTGAAGCGACACCACGTCGGGGTGCCCTCCTCCTGGATCTGGAGGAACCACGTACGAGTGCCATCGTCCAGATGACAGGAAGCCATCCACACCTTTTCTTCCTCCATGATGCGCTCTTGACGGAAGTATGTGTCGCAGCTGTTGATGAAGATGAGGGGTTCGGAATTACCGTCGTAACGCGGAAAACCCAGTTTCTAGAACCGCGGCGGACGATTGTAGTGGTGTTTCTCGGCAGCCGAACAGTTGCTGGACGCCAAGCGCTCAGCGGACAGGGCCTTGATGGTGGCGGCGTTGGCCTTCACGGAGGCCTGGAGGTCCCTCATGGCGTCGGTGTTGGCCTTCATGTAGGTTGTGATGGTCTCCAGGGAAGCTTTGAGGGTCGGTGGTGCAGGGGGAGGCGGACGGCGGCCTGGTGGTTGTGGTGGCGGCTGCTAATGGAGGAGATGTGGTGCGGGTGGTTGGCGGCTGGCTGGTGTTGGCGCAGGAGGTGGGGGACAGCGGCTAGTGGTGGGGAATGTTGGCGCGGCGACGGCGGTGGGGGATGGATCAGGCGGCGGCTAGGATCGATGGATGAGGATCGGCTGATCTGTTTTTTTTTGAACGTAGGAGAGGATCTAGATCGATGGATGACGAGTTGGAACTAGAAGATGAGGATCGCTGGACTCTAGATACCAGATGTAACGAGGATGGATATTTTGGGGTAACTAGGCCTTATGCTTTGCCAAGAGCTTGAGAGATTGAGGAAGACTAGAATTATTTCTTCATAATTCATTGCTTCCTTTTCATTGCCTCATGGACTGATTATAAAGGGTACATAGGACTAACACATCTTGTGCCTAGACAATATGGTACTATTCCTATATATAAATAACTAAGAGAGACACTAATTAACACTAATGGGCTTAAGGCCCAACTAGGACACTCGCGCCCTACAACGCCCTTCTGCACCTGACGTCTTGGGCCTATTGGGCCAGTGGCAGCCTGTTGGTTGCCCATGACATCATCATGAGGCAAAATTGTATCAACTAAAAAAAACGAAGCTCTCAGTTTCTTGTCCGCCGCTAACCACGCCTTGTATCGTCAGGAGTTTAGCTCAGCACTTCCTACAGCAGGTGAGGAATGACGGGTTTCTATCTGAGATGATGTGTGTGCATATACATGTTGGGTAAGATTGATGCTATGTTCCTACAAAAGAAACCACCCAGAGCAGGCAGCCAGTTACAGCATGCATTTCCAAGGCTCAACATTCCAGCACAATGGAGCATCCTGAAGTCCTCGCTGCTCCAAAGTCCAAACAGAGGATCCCTGGCCGGATTACCTGCACATTTCATGCAGGACAAGCAGCATTAATTAAAATAATCAGAAAATGGTCACAGAACTTGAAAATATAGCTCACTGAATGCCGCTTAGATGAAAACTTCTACTTAAACGCATAAAAGCTTCCCTTGTACTAACAAATACTATATATGCCAATGGAGCTCTTAAGCAGATTTTCATGACCTTCCTGTTCTACAGGGTTCATAAGTAAAATACTAAAATTTCAACAAAGTTTCAGTCACTCCTCTATCTGAAGAAGCAATGGCTAGTATATTAACTTGCAAGACAAACATGATTTATCTAGCATCTCAACATGGCATATACAGGAAAAAAAAATCTCAAGAGAAAGAAACCTGAAATGGCAAACCCTGGACCCTGAGTCCAATTGCTATGATGTCCGTCTGCCGTAAGTCACTTGGTCATCCTACATTTATACAATGCGTCAGTATATATGCCAATCACTAAAGTTTAATGATTTGCCTCAGTCGGCTCTAAAACATAATGAAGAAACTGCAAAGTTCATTCACCTGATACATGCCATTAGGAAACACCCACTGAACCCTAGAGTGCTCTGCTGCTGATGTAGATTGGCCAAACTGCCCAATTTGGAGAAAATATTTAAAGTCTTTTCCTTTGTTGCACATATTTTATTCAAGAAAAATCGAAAATGAAAATGCATTAATGCAAGTACAGCATTGCAAAGAATGAACCTGTAAAGTGTTTCCAGCATTTAGCTGGTTACCAAAATGATGCGAGGGGCCAGATTGCACCCCATAACGGCTGTCAAATGACAGCTCACTTGGATGGACTTCTTCCTGATGCACAGTTAAAAGTAAATATACTATCAAGAATTTCATTTTATGATAAAGGACTGGAAACCAATTATGAAGAAAAATGATTACCATGAGATCAACAATGCCATGTGTCCGGACATGGGTACCAAGGTTTGAGGTAGTTGAAGCAGCATGAAAAGCACCCTTCTGAGTTACGTCTGAGGATACTAGTAAGGAGTCCTGCCACACGACAAAATAAAAATCGGTAAGCACCAACAACGAAATGATGCAAAGCATGCACACAATACAAGGAAACACCTTATTCCCATACTGGTTTACCATGGAATCCACGTTTATCTCTTTATTCTTTTTAGGAGGACGGCCTCGCCGCTTTTTCGCTGGACCACCCTCAGATGAACCAGGTTGTGTATGGTTGTCACCATTCACAATTGCACGCTCAGCTGGTGTAAGTTTCTGCTCCAAATCACGGCACAGATTATCATCAAGAAGGGTTTCTTTCATGTCTTTAAGAAGCCTTACTGCATGCCTATACTTCTCGTCTGATGTCATCCCAATCTCAACGAGACGAAGAAACTGCAAAGAAATGTAATCATAACGCTCAACGTGATTACTTGTTGCTAAATCCTTTGATGGATTATCTGGGTAGTGCAACTGCTTGAAGTCAGCCCGCCACCTGTTAAGTACATAACAAGGGGGGATGTCGTATACTTGCTGCCATTTAAGCACAGATAATGCATGCCGACAAACAACAACAACAACATAGCCTTTTGTCCCAAGCAAGTTGGGGTAGGCTAGAGATGAAACCCAAAAGAGACGAGAAACAGGGAGACACATAAAGGGACATAAAGGGCACAAGACAAAAGATGTCACGGTTCAGGCACGTTGATTGCTAATCTCCAAGCGCTCCTGTCCATAGCTAAATCCTTGGGGATATTCCACTCCTTAAGATCTCTCTTAACGGACTCGTCCCAAGTTAATTTAGGTCGACCTCTACCGCTCTTTACATTATCGGCCCGCTTTAGAACTCCACTACGCACTGGCGCCTCAGGAGGCCTCCGTTGGACATGTCCAAACCATCTCAACCGATGTTGAATCAATTTCTCCTCAATTGGTGCCACCCCAACCCTATCCCGAAAATCGTCGTTCCGTACTCTATCCCTCCTTGTGTGCCCACAACACCAACGCAACATACGCATCTCCGCTACACTCAATTGCTGGACATGTCGCCTTTTTGTAGGCCAACACTCAGCACCATATAACATCGCCGGACGAATCGCCGTCCTATAGAACTTACCTTTCAGCTTCTGAGGCACCCTTTTGTCACAGAGAACGCCAGAAGCTTGACGCCATTTCAACCAGCCGGCTGAAATTCTATGCCTAACATCTTCATCAATGTCTCCATCCTTTTGTAGCATCGACCCTAAATACCGAAAAGTATCCTTCTTGGCCACCACTTGCCCATCGAGGCTAACGTCCGGCAAACAATACCACTAAACTGAAATAGGCCACAGTTACACTCCATCCTGTTTGTCGCCATACAGTGAACAACCTCGTACTTTTTATTCAGCATTTCACTCCCTGCTTCAGTCAAATCAATAACTATAAAAGAAGATGATGACCCATCCAGCTGAACTTGACAATGCATGGTTGCCTTTAGCTCATCCTGGAACTTCATAAACATGTTCAAGGTGTACAATCTGGATAGCTGTTCTTCCATTTGGTACTTTGATATCAGGACCCTGCTGGTATTTAATGAATCAAAATCATCTTGTTGCTCCATTTTGTATCTGTTATCCAAAAGTGTCATGTAGCTGGCAAGGAACGTCACCAATGTGGTCTCTGAACTGAGTGCATCCTCAAAAAATGTACTTGGACTTTCACGCTGGCTAACGGTACAGAGCCCAGCCCAGAAGGTGTCCTTGAGGAAGGCAGGGGCCCACAAGTGCCGATTCTCATACAGAAAGGCGATCCATGCATTATCCTGAAGGCCAAATCTATCAACCCAGTTCTTCCACCTTGCCTCAAACTCACTGTCGATCAAAGAATCATATATTACAGTGACCAAATCGGTTCTCGTCGCTTCATATTCTGGCAAGTCACCTATTTTCTCTGAAATACTTCTCACTACATGCCAATCACTTATTCTATAGCGTGTCTTTGGAAACACTTCTCGAGCTGCGGCTTTTATCGCCACACATTCATCAGTAACTATGGCATTTGGAGGCCGTTCCTTCATACAAGTTAACCATGACCTGAACAGCCACAAGAAGCTCTCTGTACTCTCATCTGACAGCAATCCACAGCCTAACAATACAAGCTGACCATGATGATTGACACCCAGAAATGAAACGAGTGGGACATGATACTTGTTCCTTAAGCATGTCGTATCAATCCAAACAGCATCGCTGAAATACTGATACGCTGCCCTGGATATGGAATCAGCCCAGAGAACACTCCTCAGATGGCCCTCCACATAAAAGTCCATGACATAGAAGGAGTTTGGCAGCTTTGCCTGCATCTCGGCGAAGAAACCGTTGATGGCCAAGACATCAGCTTCCCCGATCTTAAGCCGCCCCCACTCATCAAATATCGGGACATCGATGTCACCCGCAGCCGAGCATTCTCCTCTGGCAGCCCTCACCACGAGATCTTTGCTCAGCCCGCTAGGCAACGTCTTGTAGCACCTGAGGAAGCGTGCGGCGGATGGGTTGAGCGCGTGGTTGTGCTCGAGGTTCACATCCGTGAGGTGCAGCAAGTTGTCCACCCAGAGCCTGGCGACGACGGTGGCCTGGCAGTTGGTCTTGGCCGTGGGCCTGGCCTGGTAGCAGGCGTCCTCCTTGCCGGTGCCCCACTTGTTGCAGACGAGGAGGAGGCGGCGGCAGAGGCCGGCCTTGGTGAAGGAGGACTTCTTGACGCAGACGCCGAAGCCCGTGCGCAGGGCGTAGCGCTTGTAGAAGTTGAGCACCTCCTCGTAGGACTTGAACACCATCCCGTCCCGCGGCGTGCGGTCGTCCCCGTATTGCGCCGCCAGTGACAACGACGACGACGCGGCGGCGGTGGCGGCCGCCGTGGCGTCGACACCGGCGCCGACGCCGACGCCGTCGTCAAGCTCGACGGTCTCCGCCGCGGCCGCCGCCTCGACCATGGCGGCCAGCTCCTTGCTGCCGGGGGAGATGTCCCCCGCGTCGTCGTCGTCTTCCTGGTTGCCCCCGAAGTCCAGCTCCTCCCCCGGGTTCAAACCCACCTCCATCATGGTTTCCCCCTGCTAATCCACGATCCAATCAGAGGCGGAATCGTGCGAACGAACTCTTTTGGGAGAAGATAACCCAGTCATCATCAGTGACTCAAACGAGCTAGGGTTGCTTACCGACGAAAGAAGAAGTCAATCCGAGTCCGGCTGGAGGGAGGACACCTATAGAGCAATGGCGATTGCTTCGTGGTGGCCGGAGGCGTGAGAGCTTCGCTGAGACGAACGGCCAGGCCCCCGTAAGCGCCGTCGCAGGCGAAGTGGGGAAGAAAAGTCTGGGCTACTACTACTAGAGGGCCAAAGCCCAAAGAGGCGCCGTGACAATTTTGGCCACGTTTACTTCTAAAAATTTTCAAGATCAAATGTTTAGATACATATACAGAGCATTAAATGTAGATAAAAGAAAAAACTAATTATACAGTTTGATAAAAAACCACGAGACAAATCTTTTAAGACTAATTAGTTCATGATTGAACATTACTTAATAAATACAAACGAAAGTGCTACAGTAGCCAAAGCCAAAAATTTTCGCGAACTAAACACACACACTTTGTTAATCTGAGGTTGTTTCCGCATAAAATGGATTAATTTTACCATGACAAAGAAGTGCAGGAATGATTAATTACACCGTTATAACTCCATAGCTGGATGTTGTACAACCCATCAGCTCACAATAAACAAAGAAAGAAGAAAAAGAACATCTCGTAACAAAAATGTCCTCCAGCTTCAGTCCAAAGAACCAAGAGCTAATCCAGCCGTAAAATTGGCTTACCGTGTGCCATTTTATCACAGTACTAGTAGAATGGGCGCGCCTTCGCGCGCCTAGGCAGGTGCATGTTCACACATAATTGGGAGCGATGTGTTTTATGAATGTCATGTTAACAACATTCTTAGTTTTGGTCAAACATGCCATGCTATAGAAGTGCATAGTAGTGTCTTAATTTACATGAAGGATAGTCTGTACATATAATTCCTAGGTCATATGTTTAGGAAAGAAGAAATTAGAAGCAAAGATGCACAATGGTGGGGAAAGTGTTGGGTTGGAGCACTGGAAGCTGAAGTATGCACAGCTAGGGTACCTGTTGGGACAGAGGAAAAAAAGGAACCGATCAGTAATACAAATTACTTTGTAACCCAAAAAAAACCGCAGGGTTTTAGGTACAAATTTATAAATAACAATATGTAAAATAATAAAAATAAAGAAGAAGAGTCTCATGATATAATCCTAAAAGGAAAACAATTGAGGATTTTAGTAGGCAAAAAAAATGGAGGGAACTAAATCCTCAGTCTCTGGTCCAGGGAACTAAATTGGTTTGGTTAAATGTAGGAATCGGTTACGGCAATAATAGGTGGGATGTATCGTAGTCACAGCGCATCTAATCATAAAATGAAGGGGAAGGTAGGCTAATGACGGTAATGATGTTCCTTTGGTGATTATTGCCAAAAAAAATGGGGCTACCTGTACAGGCTCTAAGTTGTAGTATGAAGTAAATGTAACAAAGATGAGTGGGAAGCTTATTGGCTATTTGGCTATCTATTTTGGGTCCTTGTCGAAGCAGCTTTGCAGGTATTTCCTTTTGTTTGAAGGCTGGACCCATCGGTCGCGCGCCATCGTGTGCTTGTGCAGCTACCAATCTGGACATTAAACTGGTTTTAGATATAGTATGAAGCATCTAGGAAGACCTATATATATATATATATATATATATATATATATATATATATATATATATATATATATATATATATATATATATATATATATATATATATATAAAAGAATGGCAGATGTTTAGCAGGCTCAATTAAGCATATATTATTGCACAGGTGGTTCTAACATTACATAGATGAGTCTCATAGTTGGCGAAACATCCTAATTAACTATGATGAACCTAAATCATGTATTACATTTTTGCTGCTGCTGAACTAAAAAAATTTTAAAGCATGTTTTGCAGCTGTTACCTGTCAGTCATCAAGGAAACTCTACAATTCAAATTTAATAAAGTCTGGGCCTCATTTTCCTTTTTTTTTGGACCCACAAACAACAACATGCGTGCTAAAACGAACACACATTGCAATTGCGTGCTTGTGCTAGAACGAAAAGGAGCGCTGCTAAAATTACCTTTGTGACATCCACCCTTTCTCTGACGGAGCAAAGTAGGCGATCTATGTCTGGATGCTGGAGCTGAGGCTGCTGTACTCGGAGGCAATGGCAGATGTACAACGACCAGAGCCAGATTACAGTACTGAAGTGAGAGAGAAGAGTAAATAACGTATTCTGATCCAGAGCTCAGATGCCATGCAAATTGAAACGAAACATAGTCACAAATCAAACTAAAATAGGGAACATAGTCATCAGGTGGACATAAGTGTATTCTCTAATTATTCATCAGGTATTTGTTATTTGTCGGCAACAAGGAGGTATATAGAGATAGGCACCTTGGAAGACACAAACCGAAACCATACTCAAGGTTAAGGGTACCATCGTATTTATTTGCATAGTAGGTAATCAGGTAGAACAATTAGAGGTAAACTCAAATGCTCTGTAGTTTCAGCTCAACTATAATATGCAGCGAAAGAAATCCGGTACCAGCTTGTTTAACTGAATTAGAAAGCTAACCTGTTTCTTGGCTAGGCTTATCAGCAATCTCATGCTCACTGTCAACATAAAAAAACACTTTTGGTTGGGACTTACGCCCCTAGTTGCGTCCAATAGCCATATTTGCCTGTAGAACCTCTACCTGGCATCATGGTCCTAACAAAAAAATTGATGAAGATTACAGTACTGAAGTGAGAGAGAAAAGAGTAAATAACGTATTCTGATCCAGAGCTCAGATGCCATGCAAATTGAAGCCAAATATAATCGTTTTAGGTGTATTCAAAATCTGTGGTGTATTCAAAATCTGTGGGAATTGAAAGCTATAACTCAAAAATAGGACCATTGAAATAACCAGAAATGAAGCCTTTAACAAATAGAAAAGGCATAAAAGAAGTGAGAATGAAGCCTTTAAGGAAACAGCTTCAGTCTTGCATAGATGTAGTAGGTATATATGGATGGCAGCATCCAAACTGGACTTATTAATAATTTCATATATAATGAGTGGGAGAGAATACCTATGTAGATTTTACACAAAATACTTGATAATCATTTATATGCTCAGCGGAAATAATTTATATGAGAAAAATACAACCGGGCCTAATATAAAGTCTGTTATGTTATAAATGACCATAGGAGCTGAATTCATAGCATGTATGGTTAGTAACGGTTCGAATCTAAACATAAACTTTAGAAAATAAGGACCAAGATCGTTGTTACATATATGATGCCTTATTGTCCAAGAACCAAGATCGTTACTCGTAACAAAAATAGGGAGGTTTCATTGTTGCCATGCAGAGAACCCAAAAAAAATTTGTTACCAGTAAGAACATGCTATGTACAGGATACTAATGCGTGTAGGTTCAGTGATCTATTTTTTCTTTTGTTGGGTGCAACAAAAAGCCTTCAAGGGCTTACATGTGCATATAGGATGCTTTCTCACCTCAACATATATGATGCTAACTCTTTCAAATCATTGTAAAGTGAGAGAGTAGATTCAAGATCCTACAACCGTCTTTCAATCTGAGCTAGCCGATGCCTACTGAACCGAAAAAACAACAGCTTTCTGATTAGGTTTAAGCACCAAGAGGCCGAATTTTCTGAAAGTTAGTATGTGCACTTTGCGATGAAAAGAAACATTTCTTAGTACAAATGAGGCGAAGGAAGCTTGTAACCTGTAAACCAATGGCCCCATGGTTGTTGTTCCTGACGCAGTTTTGTCCACTGACACTTTTTGGTTCGCACGGTTTCCATCCGACGGCATACTGTAAAGGTTAGTGGGCGCAGTAAAAAAATTACTCATATCTTTTCTCATCACTAACTCGGTTAAACCTGGCATGTTCCTTTCATCAAGGCATCTGTACCGAAAAGAAGACCATAAGAACAAATGGCAGCCTATATGTTGTAGTCATCAGATATTATAGCTCATAATTTGATCGTGTTGTAGGAGCATCTGGGCATATCCATGGAAAACCACAGACTGAAGAAAAGGTCAAGAAGCTTCTCAGCTGATATGTTTCTCCAAGAAAATTATTTGCTCAGTACCTCACCAGAACTGATCATCAGTTCATATCTTTTGTCATCATGTACTCTTCTAACCCTGCAAAAATCGGAGGGGAGGAGCGGAGAAGATGAGCGAGAGAGGACGAACAGGGAAAGCGATGAGACGGTCCTTTATTGGTCCGTTCGTGTGGGAGTCGTCGAGCAGGGGCAGGCCACTCAAGCTGCTGCGTGGGGCTTGCACGCGCCGGGGCACCGGTGGGCTCTGCACCGGGACCCGCCCGCGCGCAGCGCCATTCCGATGGGCGTGCTCGGCCGTGCCCACAGCCACCGGCCGGCCGCGCACAACGCCGTTCCGAGGGGCGCGGTCGCCCGCGGCCGCAGCCACCGGCGTGGGTCGCCGTCGCTCCAGTTGCGCTGCACAGGCGGGCAGCGGCGTGGCTCTCCTAAGGGCGCATTCGCCCCGTAACGCCGCGGCAGGGGCCGAGGCAGAAGGGCGCGAGCGCGCGCGGTCGCCCACACCACGGCACCTCCACGAAGGCGCTCGCCCAGCACCACCCCTGTGGCAGCACACGGAGAGGAGGAGGTAGCGGGAAGAGGCGCGGCTGGATCTAGGGTTTAGGGGAGAGAGGCTCGGCCAGCACCGGCCCTGCGGCACCATGCGGAGAGGAAGAGGGAGCGGGAAGAGCCACGTCTGGATTTTAGGAGCGAGAGGACCGAGGGGCAGATACCGTCGGCGACGTCGGCCATGCCGCCGCCGCTGTAGGGCCTCCCACTGCGCCGCCACGGAGAGAGGGAGCAGGAGGAAGGCGAGGCGGGTGCAGGGGCGAGGCACGCAGCGCAGGCGCTGGTGTCGAGGCGGTGCGCGGCGTGAGCCGGGCCCTGCGGCGGCGGCGGCACCTCCCGCGCGGCACCACGTCGTGAGCGAGGAGAGAGGACCGGCACTGGCGGCCGACGTCGCCACCGAGGCATGCTCGCACGCGCCGTGCCGATGCACCGCACACCAGGGGCGGCAACGTGCATCCTGTGGCGACGACCGCGGCTAGGGCCCGTCGGCGCCAGTGAGCCGAGGAGGAGCCATGAGAGGGAGAAGGAGAAGAGGACAACGTATTGCCTCACCTGGCCGCCAAGCTGAGCCACCACCGCTGACACCCGGCAGGGATGCCATCGGCTCGCCCGGGCGACGCGGGTGGGGGTGCCGAGGAGGAGGATGAGGAGGGTGGCCACCGGCGCGGAGCTGAGGCCCCACCGCCGACGGAGAGGTGGATCCGATGACCTGCCGGCAGGGCGAAGCCCCAGCAGCACACACGGCGCAGGGAGACCGGAGAGAGGGGCAAGGCCTGTTGGCCTTCCGGTGTGCTGCAACCTCGGAGGAGCAGCCCCATGCGCCGTCGCGTGGAGAGAGGAAAGAGGAGAGGAAGGAGAGAGGCGGGACGGAGGAGGAAGAGGCAGCGCGCGTGGGGCGCGGACGACGAGTCTGGAGACGACGAGAAGACTCTGGAGAAGACAGGCGAGGAGCTATTCTGGGGCGCTGCATATTAGATGTCGGTGGGAGCAACCTTCGCCGTAGATGTTGGGATCCAACGGCGGAAACAATTTGGGACGACGTGGATGGCCTAGCTGATCGGCGACCGGTTCGCATTTGTAGAGTTTAGATTGGCATCTAGCATACCTTTGGTGATGAATTATAAACTGATATGACCTATCTAAACTGTAAACACCATAAAATGGGTCCACAGATGATCTTCCAGTTACATATTTACATGGACTGGCCGACATCTCATTGTGTTGACAAAATACGGCAGAAAAATTGTTCCTAGCATGAGGGCAAATATGGTCTCCTCAATTTGTACAAAAATGCTGAACAGCCTAAGCAATGGAACTGTCATGCTGAACTATTGCTGTGGTCTATACTCTATAGCCAGGGTACAACAGCCTCACCGGAAAAATTGAATTCCCGCCCAGTATCAACACTCAATAGCTTTAAGCCCTTAGCTTAAGCCAGGGTGATGCTTTGCTCGTTGTTTATGTGGAACTTACACAGACGAGAATATACAAATGAACTGGATCGATCCAAACTTCCAAAGCATGTGCTGCCTATTCTGTTCACATCCTTTTTTAGTTTAAGCCATATTTGTAAAGGGCAACCTGCGGTATCCATCTAGACTGATCCAAAATCTGATCATGTTTTGCTCCTTTGCGCTCAGCGCTTGCCTTCTGCTAAATGCGCATCTGAATCAAACAGCTCTCTGCGCTAGTTGCAGCTGCTTGTTCTTCCTTAGGTGTGGTCACTGGTCAGGAGCTTGCTCTCATGTTAACTGTGATTTGATGAAGTTCATTCTTTCTCGGATATAACAACAAAAACATCCTTGGGAGACCACCTTCGCCTTGAAACTTTGTCTGTTGGATTGATTATGGCACGCTCAGCTGCCTCAAGACGGTACCCAATGACAATCTCTTTCCTCTGTCTAGCTCGCAGAATGACCTCAAAGAAATTTAACTCCTCTTCTTCTCTAAGGTAAAGATCAGAAGGTCGTATTTGCATTTCATTTCCCTGTAAAGGGTGCAGTTGCAAACCCAGATATTAATCAGACAGAAACATGACAAGACACATGATTCAAAAATCAAGCTGCTGGCTTAGAAATATACTCTGGCAAACTAAAACATGAGAAGAATCATAATTCTAATAAAGAACAAAGCGAAAAAAGTGAACTTGAACAAAACTGTCTAATTGTAGTAGTCCAAAGACTTCAGTCTACAGATGAGATTTGATAGGTAAAGTTAACCTAGTATACAATATCCGTGTCAAATATAAAGCTCTAATAATTCAGTTAACTTACTAGGCATTAGATCCATCTACTGTGCAAATCATAAGCTCAATATTATTTGCATATATGTTAGGGATTCAAATATGATAAGGATAGCAGATTGAATGCAGAATAATACTTCTGACTTTTGAGAGGTAAATTTCTAGGCCAGTAAAAAGTGATTTGACCATGCAACCATCAACATCAAGAATTGTACCTGTTCGGCGAAGAGCTCCTCCAAGACATTATTTATCTGTCGATCCTCTGCGACCATTGCCAATGCCATGCTCACTAGTTCATTTGAAAGAACATAGTCACTAATTTTTGACATTGACAACAAATTTTTTGTCCTGGGGTCCAAAATTTCACTGATTATGACAGATTTGTCAGATGCTTGTTGCATCTCCCCTATCCAAGAACCTTCAGAAAAGGTCCCTCGGGAAACATGTGAAACCAATGATTCCTTGTATGGAAGACGTTTTGCCTGCAGTAATTAAGAAATGAGAAATCTTCAGTTCTTGTGAAGAGTTTAGTATAACATTAGGAAAGAAAGACAGCATGGAATACATTTATCAAAAAAAAAACATGATCGGAGATGATTGCATGTGACCCGAAGATGATATCAATAACAAGAAAACCATAAATAATTTAACCGTTCTCTGTTCTAGAAAGAAACCTGAATATCTCTGATCAGCAGTAACGTTGCAAGTGACCTCGAGTCAGCTTGGATTGCTGAATCTTCTACAGATTCATCTGCCAAAATCAGGATCTGCATTTTGCTTTCAAGCATCAACCAACTATAGTCATTGGAATTAGCAGGGTACAATATAATTTCTCAGAACTTACAGAATCGAATGATTCTAAAGGAAGGCTCTCCAGGTGACGGCGAATAACAGCATTTCCTTCACGATGCACCAAAGTAATATTATCGAGGCGACTGAAGTCCAGACCTCCATCAATCAGCTTTCTTTCTCTGTCAACCTCAGGGACATCATTAAACATCCACAACTCTGATCCTGGCGCAAGGAAAGCATCAAGTACCTGGATTGATATCAACAACCAAGTTTAAAATATGTTCTCAACCAAAACAAATTAAGGCCTTAATACCACCTTCTATCAGCATTGCAGCTATGATATTAATTAAACATAATCAAATTCATAACAGGAAGAAATACTATATATTTAGAAGTATTGGCACAGGTAAGCTCTGCCTCCAAATCCTTTTGCTACAAATGTCTGCATCACATGCAAATGAACTCGATTTGGATCCGTCATCAAGTTACCATTATCATATCTTCTATATCACGGCGCCAACCACAAAACAATATTCTTTCTGGAGACTTTGGAACAACAAAATCTTTAGGCAGATACCCTCTCCTAACCTGCACAATTTAACAGAAGAAAAGGAATTAGGAGCTTCAAAGAAAGAACTTACCACAATCATATCATCTATATCCCGTCGCCATCCACAAAGAAGAATCTTCTGAGGTTTTCTTTCAGGATGAACAATGTCTATGTAATCAGCCTCTTTAACCTGAATGATAAGATTGACTTTGCTTATGGGATGTTACACATATGTGCAGTGTCTATGTCTATTCTAGTTTTATGGTTTCAAGATATGATAACAAGCATTAGACTGTTGTCTGTAAAACATAAACAGCAAAAGGTGGCTGCACCAACGGTACTCGATGATCAAAATGGGAAGGGAATGGATAAATTGCAAATCACGACACCAAGGAAATAAAGCTTCATTTGAGCAGAAGCTACAGTTCAATCTGCTGCTTTGTGCTGACTGCTGTTATTAAGCATACAATCCTACTGATCAAACTAGGGAAGGAAGTAATTCCAGAAGGTGCTCAAAGAGGTTGGTTCGAACCCAGGACCTCCTGAACACTAGTGAAGAGACTCTTACACTGTGGAATAGATCTAAATGCCAGAGCTCCCAACTATGGGTTTGGGCCTTTGGGGTAAGGGAATTTCTAAAATAGCCTTACCCTCGCAAAATTTGCAAAGAGGCTGGTTTGAACCCAGGACCTCCTGAACACTAGTGAAGAGAGTCTACCACTATGGAATTGATCTAAAAAAAATATTAAATAGTCTATGTGCAATGACTGAGATACCAATTGTCAACAAAATATTAAAAAATTATAAATAATTAAAAACGCTCATAAATGTAAGTATACTCTACTCTCAAAAACCATTGATGCAGGAAGTTTCAAAGATAAGAATAGATGAATGGAAGAGTTTAGATATATAATTGACAGATTATATAACAGAACCTGGAGGCAGACCATTTCAATGGTAATACAGTATAGTTTGTGGAATACAACGAGTAGACTAATAGCTACCAACAGTCCAACACTGCCACGGAAAACTTGCAAAATTCTAAAGATCACAGGATTTAATATCAATACTGAAATTACAGTCATTAGCCTACCCCAACTTGCTTGGGACAAAAGGCTATGTTGTTGTTGTTGTTGTACTGAAATTACAGTCATTACGCTGAAAAATATCAAACCAACTGCTTGCAGATTAGAATAACAGAAAAAAGAACATTACATCTAATAAAAGAATTACCTTGGGCAATGGTGCTGGGGCATATGTATCATCATCCTCTGCAATTACTATCACCTCATCACCCTTTTGCAAAACATAACAATCATCAGGGTTTAAAATAATCTTGCCCCCATAAGATGCCACTTTTATGCCACATGGAACAGCATCAGGAAAGCTAATCAGCACATCTTCAAATCGCATCCCATCCAACTTAGGCCATCTCTTAATGTAGAATTCACAGTTCTCAAAACCAAGAATATCTTCCCATATCTGTGTATTAAACTCAAATGATCTTTCAAATAGTATTAAGAAATTATTAACTACAAAGACTATATGTAAATTCCTGAGCTATCACTAGCATTCGATCAGACAGATAATCATAGTAAGAATTCTATAGATGTAGGTACAACTAAAATCTACAGCCACTAGTTTAGTTTCACAAAAATCTGTGGTTCTAATCTAAAGAAAATAAGTATAGAGAAAAGAGGAATTGGAAAAAAAAGTTTGCACGAAGGATATAAAAACTGTGAATGGCAATAGATAGCCTATATAGCAGCTCATGCGGTCATGTATGTCCGGAAATCTTGAATGAAAGATTGTAAGTTATGCATATAAAATGTTTCTATGGCACGTGTACCTTTTTAAACTTAGTAAACAGACTTTACTAAATGATCTTCTAGATGCACATGAGTATTTTGCAACAGAACAATAACTAGAATCCAACAGAATGCCCAAAAGAAGTTCCTTTTAATGAGTTTAATGTCACAAGCACAACCAGATGGTCAGATTTCCATCTACTAAGCTTAGTGGGTTGATTTTGTGCTGGTGCAAACACAGAAGGATGTGGATATCCAGAAAGGATTCTTATCTAAACAAAGTGACAGCATTTAGTATTCATTGTTGGTTAGAAGGAAACCTGGGCAAGGCCTGGCTGACGTGCACACTGTATCATCAATCGTCCAATCACATCATGCGCGACAACCGTTTCCACAAGATCTCCACCAACAAGTTTGACTAGAACTTCATTGTCGAGATCGCTAAGCTCAACTACTATGTGACCACTTAGTCCCTCTTTAACTCCAGTCAAACTCAAGACTGTTCGCAGTGCCCGTGCATCACTCTGCAAAAAGGGTGCAATGATGTACGGAAGAGCTTTCAAGAACAGCATAGCTTGATCAGAGAAGTTTACCTGGTCAGCGTTTCCTTCTTCAGCAAGAACAAGAATTGCTCGCGCCTTTGAAACTGAGACCTTGTGCATGAAGGTATATTTAGTTGAAAAATAGCACATATAGAAAGAAGTGAAGTGGTATCCAGGAACTAACTAACATGCATATTACAATCAGCCTATCACTGTCAACAGTCCATAATTTCATATTAACAATCAAGGGTGCCAGAAGATCAAATTTCAAAACTCTAAATGTATGTATTTACCTTTTTCAAGTCAGCGAGTATCAGAGGGCTTCCACTTCTACATATTACAGCTGTTCCTTTCAAGTCAAACTCCATTTTAGTAATGTCTGCTTCCATTTCCTCTTTGTCTCTCTCAGCCATCACTACAATGGTCCCACCTCCCAAGCTTTCATTAGCAATGGCAATTTGGTTCAGCAAAGATCCCTATTGCCACCAAATGAAAGGGATTACACCATAAAATATGGAGAAATGCAACCTTTTGTTCTTACAACAAGCTGACGTGTAACAAAGCAGTTATGTAAGTTAGCTTCAGGGAACCAAAGTTGCCCAAAGTGTGCATCAATATTATCTCAGAATATGCACGATACTATGACAAATACTACATGGTTTTGCCATTATAGGAATAACTGTGAAACAACCTTATAGGGCACTTAATAAACAAATTAGCGAGTAGTACAACATTCCAAGAATTAGAACAAAGAGAACAGCAATACATCTAACATACACAGAAAAATTGAACGGAAACATTAACAAAGGTTCATTCAAAGATTACCAGCTTATCGCTCCATCCAAGAATTAGAGTGTGGCTCTGCTCTATGACTTCACTTCTTCCTTTCCTCAAAGAATCAAACTTCTCAGAGATTGAATCAGTGACAAGACCAAGCATCATAGCAAAAACCAACATCCCACCAATACTAATTGAAACCGAAACCAGCTTGGGTCCAAAACCCTCAGCATTGGCATGGTTCCCCGAGTCAGCAACGAAGGTCCAGGACAGCCAAAGACAATCAGATAAGCTATCATCAGTCACACCATACAGAGCCAGCCCGCCAAGAGCAATTAGTAACAACGTAGCAACAAGCAGGACCAACGGTTTAGCATACGGATGAAGTGACAAAAATATATCGACTCTGTATGCGAACCGCTTGTTTATGGGAACTTCTTCAGAGTCACGTGAACTCCTTATCTTTGACACAAGGTCCACGTACTTGAGAATGAGGAGTGGTGCGTATAGTACCGAAAGCGAGATAAGCAGGGAAAGGTTCTTAAGGCTTCTGTTCTGCGTGTTACTGTTAGCATCCTGATACATCAAATTAATGCTGCTCATATCCAGTGAGGAGTCTACAATGCATGCCTGAAGTTTTGCAGTAGCTACAGCCAGCTGCTCCTGAAACAATCACAATGAAACAGGGTAATAAGATCAATCAAAGGAATGTACAAGTGTTTCACGAATTCACGTAGTACAAGGTAACTAAGCGTGGTCCCGTACCTGCAGATGGTAAACCTGATCGTGCAGCGAGAAGTTCCTGCGGAGAAGGGAGGCCAGGCACAGTAAAATAACCTGAGGCGAACAGATTCCACGATTAAACAACCCGAGTCAACAAAAGTCAAACACGTAAAACCCCAGCGAGTCCACCCATTCCTCACCGCCGCGGAGAGCACCCCGGACCAACGCGGAGCGATCGCCGACGCCGCGAGCTTCCTCCCGTGCACCGGCGCCGACGTCGGGGGCGCCGCTTGCTCGGAGGCAGCCGTACGGACATCCTCGCGGCGGACGCCGGCGTACCGGGGGTCGCGGCGGCGCGGCGCGGACGGAGGAGTCGACGGCGGCGGCGTCAGCTGCTGCTGCTGCTCCGGCGGTGGGTGCGGAGAGCGGGAGCGGGAGCGTGGGGTAGGAGGCGGGCGGCGGTCGGCGCGGGAGTAGGCTGAGTAGGGATTGGAGGAGCGGTAGGTGGAGGGGAAGGGCGTCCTGGGGGTCCGCGCCCTGGAGGAGGGCAGGAACGGCGGCGCCGGCGGGAAGAACCAGTCCCGGTGCGGCGGCGCAGGCGGCGGCGACGAGGAGTCGGGGTCCAGGGGCATTTTGGGGAATTCCCGGGGTCGTTGCTATTGCTACGGCCTACGGCTGCTGATGTGTGGGGACTGCGAGAGAGAGAGAGAGAGAGAGAGAGAGAGAGGGAGGGGAGGGGAATGTCTGCGTTTGCTCGCGCGTGGCTGCTTGATGCTTGTTGGTGTCCGTGAAACCATTAGGCCGTGTCATTGACTTTTTTAGCTTTTTCTTAATCGGAATTAGCTAAGATGATTTTTGTATGGTTCTTCCTTTGATTGATGCCAAAATTTTGATTCTAATTTTTCTTCTCGAGACTCCGTAGATGCTGCTATTGTCATTCATGATTGAAATAGGCCTCACTCTTTTTAATTGCTGCTCGAATAAAGTAGTTCAACGATATAATAAGTTCATACGTATATAATTACATGTATATTTGATATATTAGGAGGACCGAGCATCGTGCGGTGAGTAAGCAACCCTCCATATCATTTTTTCTATTATTAAAAAATGTTCAACCACTTTTCTAGCTCTATATCTGTTTGGGAAATTGACGAAATTCATATATGAATATATATGACATACGATAGTTTCAAAAGACAAGATAATACCTTTTGTTTCTAGGGTTTTCAAATGGTAGCCATATAATCGCTCCATGAGACGTGACTTAAAATTGAGAAATCAACCTTTACAATTGTCTTGCATATAAGGCCATGCCTAAAGATTGCGTGGAAGAGGATATGTGGAGAACTGAAGTCAATAGGGATAAGTAAATCACTAAATTGTAAGCTATTTTTATGTAGATCGAGTAGATGTGAGGGTCCAACTTAACCGAGGGACGCCTAAGATTTCTCCATAGAGACATCTCTCAAACGAAAAGAAGACCCCTAAAACATCTAACGCGCTACATCCAATCCTGCACATTTGCACTCATTGCTTACGAATTTATGAGGAAGCAAGATTAATTTAGCTCATCCTACTAGAAAAAGAATGACGAGACAAAACTACGTACATTTTAAATTGCCTAAAAAACTACATTATTTTATTGAACTTTTTCTAATCTCACTCATAACATAAAATACCGAAACGTCACAAAGAAATTTAGCATTACCTTCCATCTCTGCAAAGGAATATTCGCTTCAATCTCTCACACGGCCAAAGACTGACCTCATGGCCCCACAAACCAGAACATTTCCCGCGCGAAACTCAGCCCCCCCAAACCAAAAGCGCGGCAAAACGAAACAACCAAGTAGGCACCTCAGACACAAGGAAAAGAAAAGAAAAAAAAATCCTCAATCACGAACCCCTCTCCCGCCACGCCCCGATCCATGGATGCGGAGATAGAGGACGCAGGCGCCCAGGCCGAGATCGAGTGGGACGGCGGCGGCGGCGGGGCCGACGCGGTGCTGGGCCTTGCCGCCGGCGGCGCCCCGGTGTCGCTGTGCTACCATCAGGCGTTCGGTCCCCACGACGACCTCGTCCTCCTCGAGGCCGCCGACGACCTGCTCCCTGACCTCCTGCAAGGCCGGTAAGCGCCCTCCGCCCAACCAAGCGAAATACGATGGTTTCCCCCAATTAGACCAAGAACCAGCAGCGCCGTTCTTTCGACTTCAGGGGGCGTCCGATTTACGTTTTATCAGTATGCCACTATTATTTATGAGATCTACCACCGATCTCGCATAGCCTCATTTTCTATACTTGGTTCGTAGACCAGAAATTTACCCGGTTTCACTATTCAGCATGTGTGCTAACTAGTTTGCACGAAATATTCTGAGCCGTCGTCAAATTGGTCCACCATGACTATATTTCTGTTAATATAATAGTTTCTGAAAAACATAGGCTGTTAATCCATAGATATGTGCACCTCTGTTGCTTATTTGCGAGGAAGTCTAAGCTTAAGCATACTTACTCGTGAGTTTATCTTCATGTAGTGTTCAGTTCAGTCCATTTCTATCCGTTCTTCTTCCATTTTGGACTGGAACGCAGTTTAGCTTTGCTGATTTCTCCTACGCAAAGCTGAACCGGATAAACGGCTGGCATCTCTGCCACAGATATCAAATGAACATACTAAGGTTGATCCTTAGGTTTGCCGCGCTAATTCATGTTGCGTTGGAGAAGTATAATAAACCCTTTAAATGTTCCATTATACAGTGCATTGTTTCAATGTTTCCATCTCTAGAATTTTTTGACATTTCTCTCGATATAGGGTGACTGTACGGGGGCGTCCTGAAGAAGAAGCTGTCCTTTGCACACCTTCTGCAACATATTCCATGAAGTTTGTTGGCACATCCAATTCTATGTTTCTGATACCACCTGGGGAGCCGTCTGCTAAATGCTTAAGACCTGACAGCACAAATGGCGATGCTAATGCGGTGGCTGCTACCATCAAATTAGCACCAGGGAGCATTGAATTGGTCAGAACTGCTCCGCGACTAGATAAATTGAGGAGCCTTCTCCGCGAGAGGCCCTACATACTTGATGAGGATCTTGGCAATGACTTCCAACATATGAAGGGGCTATACACTTGGCAAGACCTCTGCAAACTTATCCAGGCCAGTGATGGAGAGCTGTTAGATGGGTTGAATGCCCTCTCGGCTGTTGAGATTGATGGATTCTGGAGGACAGTTTATGCCAATTCTGTGAACACGATTCTTGACATGATCCTGCACAACTCTGTGTTGCACGATTGGCCATTAAATGCAATGCCAGAAAATGATGTGCTCTCTGTCATGGAATCTGATGGTTTTACCCATAATATTGTAACCCACTGCCTCAACAGATTTGGCACAAATGTAGAGCAGGAAGCCAGGAGTTTTTGGAGCCTTGATGAGAAGCGTGTATGCTTACAGTTTGCTCAGAGAGTGCTTGGTGCAGGAAAGATGAAGCTCGCTAACTTTATGGACAAATGGGAGAGAAGCATTCCTTCAGGAATGCGTGCGGATCTTCAGATGCTGGAAGGGGAAGTGTTGTGTGAAAAGCTTGGAGCTGAGACCTGGGTGCATGCTTTTAGTGTTGCCGATTTGCCACTGACGCCTGCTGACAGGTTTGCAGCACTTTTCCGTGAGCGGCCTAAGTGGGAATGGAAAGATCTGCAGCCCTATATCAGGTGTGATTTGCATTAATTTTCTTTGGTTGAGTTCTTTTCGTGTGTGTGTGTGAATTCGGCATGTGACTATATATCTTTCCCTTATGTCCAGGGATTTGCGCTTACCAGGTGTCTCATCAGAAGGTTTGCTTATAAAGTATACCAGAAGAACCCAACCAAGCGCTGAAGCTGAACCTATTTTTACTGCAAGATAATCGATCTAGCCGTCTGCAGCCATGCTTTGATTCAAACAAGGCCTTGTTGGTGCTACTTAATTTGAAATATTACACTGGCAGTGTAGTGCAAGGCATTCTAGCTATTGCCAACGGAACCCAAATTATCATTGCATACAGATCCGATGATCCTAGTTGTAGACCTTTAGTACGAGTGATTTTCCTCACCTGAACTAGATACTATCGGTGATGGAATATCTGAAGAACCTGTCATCTGCAAAACTTTGCGCCTTTGCTGTAACCTTTGATAAACATAGCTATCCAAAAGCTGAAATGCATACGAGTACAATTGTGGATGCTTGAAATTGAAACGACTTCAGATATCTTTTTGCGCCCTCTTAATATGAAACTACAGGGGATTCAGGATGTGTGTTGTATTTTTGGTAAGAGACAACTAAGGGGGGACCCTATCTGGATACGCGCTAGGGGTGAAAAATTACTTATATGCCATCAAAAACTATACCTATCCCTTATATTGCATCAAAAATTAAATCCTTCCCTTCACTGCTGACTGATGTCAATTTGCCATTACATTGCTGTTAAGTGAAAGTGGAAAAGAAAGTTACATATGGAAGCATTTTTTCCTAGTCCTTCAATCCTTCCATGTCATTGCCCTCAAGAACAATTATGGATATGTTGGTGTTCCTCATTTTTATTTGCACAACATTCAATAATAGTAACAATATAAAATTGATAGCAATGACATATATGGGATGAAAAAGCGTAACTAAATGGCATTTGAGGGAAGCTATAATTTCTAATGATATATGAAGAGTGCAAAGGTTCAAGTGAATGGCAATAAAGGGAAGTTGTAATTTCCAATAGCATACAAGGGATGTGTATAGTTTTGAATGGTATAGAAGGAAATTTATATAACTAGATACCTGCCCAGCCCACCTAAAACCCCCGGCCTATAGCACCGACGTCGTCCACCACATGTAGATACCTCACCCACCCCACCTACAACCCAAGGCCTATGGCTATGATGTTGTCCACCACATGGTCCACTCTAACTGGTGCACCGGAATAGAAGGTTTGTCCCGTTCTTACTTCCTATCATGTTTATTGGTTCGTTCAAATTTTTGGCTAATCTTATTTCCCTAGAGCTGTCCTTACAAACATTAGTTCTATCGCGTTAAGCATAAAACAAGAGCCTCCCATTTTTTATTTGCTATTTTGACATACACGACAATTGAGTAACACATTTTTTTTTAAAAAAAAATGAAGCAACTTCAAGTGAAATTTTATGTGCCCAATCTTAAGTGTTTTTACACATCCAAATCACAAAGCATCTCGATAGAAAAAACAAATGCATACTTTCATGACTTATTGGTATCACACTTTGCGGCTCTATCTACAGAGGGAACAATTGTTATTTAAAAAAAATAAGCCAAGTTGACTAGAGGATAAAAGGGGGAAAGTTTCAATCAAGGAGGCAAATAGGCCACTCCCTTTGACCTTAAAGCGAGACTTGCCTCTATTGTCATGCCCCGCCCTGCCCTCTTCCTCGAACCCTACCCCTAGTCTCTACATCGACGATGTATCCTCCAACGCCAACGAGGGCCACCCTACTCCGGTACTCCCTCCCTCGCCCTCTTTCCCTCCTCTCCTCCTCCCGTGATTGGATCTTTGTTTTTATGGCTCCACCGCCACCCCTCTTGATCTGGTGGTGCCATCGCTTCAACATCCGCCATCACCGCTAACCACTCTGGATCTGACACCTCCGCTACTAACCCTTCCTAATCGTCCTCCACCACCCCCAATAGGCCTCGTCACCGCCCTTCCACCTACACACACTTCTGGCACTATTAGTACAGTGACCAAACCTAGACATCCCCGTTTAAATCTTGCAACCATGGATTCTCCTCTAACCCTATAGCTCAAAACCCTGACCCTAGCACGGATCGATGGTTAGTGGAGTCGAAGGAGGTTGCTAGAGGTGGTACTCCGTGGAGAAGGATGATATCATCGGAGACGAGGTGCTCGCTGGTCTAAGTTCTATTTCCTCTCCCCTTTGTTTTTGGTTGGTTTTGCTTCAACATAAACTCGCCATCTAAATCAAGAGGGCTCTTGATATAGGCTAAATTTAGAGCCTTTTATGCATTTTTTGTGGTTGTTTGGATCACATTAATTGCAAAAAAATATTTCCTAGACCAAGTTTTGTGAGGATTTTTAGGGAAATGGGATTTAGATTGTTAGTTTGTTAGATTGTGGTTAAAGGTCATGTTGGCAACAATGAGTCTTTGTGAGTCAAAAGTGAATCTAATGAATCGAGTTATCATTAGATCAGACTAGCAGATAGTCTTACCGGTAGTCGATCCTCTAATTACGGGACAAAAAAAGGGAGAGGCATAAGCAAAGCAAATAGGAAAAATATAGGTCGTAGCTGTTTTCTGGTATTTCTTATAGTTTTAAAGAAAAATCAACTTATGGTATTCCATTTTTTATCATCTAATCAACACAAGAATTTAGCACACTAAAATTTTGTTTAACTCATCTTTTTGACATAGTTCCATACTTCAAAATATAAAAGAAAAAACATCTAAATGACCTACTGTGTCTCTATCTTTAGATTCAATATTTATTTGAGTACCAAATTTTTAAAAACCATAAATTTATAAGTGCTGCCAAAATATATATGATTGTGGTAATACCCATCAATCAAGATAAACAAAATATGTTCAATCAAAACAAGGCCCATTCATCACAATTTGGTTTGCAGCCCAAAGAACTAGCCCGCGGGCTGCGTGTTGCGAGTTCCCACTCCCCACGAGATCCGCCGTCGGCCGTCCATCTTCTCCAGACAAATCCCCCGACCGCATTCCTTCGTCTTCCCCTCCCCGACTCCCCGTCCCCGGAGAGCAAAGCGTCTCTCGCTAGCGCGTTCAGTAGAAACCCTAAAAAAAAAAAAACCCGCCTCCTCGCCTCGCCCGCGGAGCCGCACTCCCCTCGCCGGGGGTAGGGGCTACGGGGCTCGCCGCCCGCCATGGACGCGTTCCGGAAGCAGCTGGACGTGCTCATGGGCGCCAACCGCAACGGCGACGTCGAGGAGGTGAACCGCAACTACTACGACCGCGACGTCTGCCGCCTCTTCCTCGCGGGCCTTTGCCCCCATGACCTCTTCCAGCTCACGGTATCCTCGTTTTCCCCTTTGATGTTTGGTTTGGGAATTTTAGTTAGGTTTTCCGTTTTGGGAATAGGATATTATCTCCTTAATTTTTTAAAAACTCATGGAATGAATGGAATGTTGGGTTGGTAATGTTCCCATGTGGTAGTACGTGGAACTAGTTCAGTTTTCAGGGTAAAAACTAGATGTAGTTCTCTTTGTGCTGCTGTCTGACCTAATTATCTGGTGATTGCAGAAAATGGATCTCGGTCCTTGTTCTAAGATTCACTCGCTTCAACTGCGGAAAGAGTATCCTTCATTTTACATCATTACCTTTGTTTTTTCTTCTCTTAGATGCTGTTTGGTTCGGTGTTTTTGCCCCCGCAACGCTTCACACCGTTATCAGATCACGTAACTTATGTTTGGTTAGACTGAGCCGGAATGGATAACGGAGGGATCAGATACAGGCAAGTGCAATACGGTTACTGCTCAACTCTCGGCGTTATGCGATTATGCGTGCGCAGGAGCGAGCGACTCCCGCGAGTTATCCCGCATGCCGACATGCGTTTCGCTGCTTAGGCAAATAGAAACCGTTACATATGCCAACCAAACAAATGGCGGTTTCAGTTGCATGGTAACGGATAGCACTGGTTTCCAATTACATTGCCGTTGCCGGTCCCAGAGCTGAACCAAACAACACCTTAATTGTTTTTTGGGATTTGTTGTGCAAAGTACTGTATAGACATGTTTTCCTCAGCTGTTGGTAGTTATGAAGAAGCGAAAGCAAAGGGAAAAGAGAATTTTGATAGAGAACTCGAGGATATGATAGAAAGGCTCATTGTGGAGTGCGACCGGAAAATTCAGAGGGCCCTGAAACGGCTTGCGGATGATGATGCCAAGGCTGCTATTGCAATATCCGTCTCTGAGGTTACTCTGGTATCTGCCAGTACTCACTTGTATATCAATTGCAAAAGTTTATTTGTAACGACAACTCTTGATTTGAGCTGTATATTGATTATATTGTCAATTTTCACAGACGGATGACATACTGCAGCTGTCAAAACAGATCAAGGAAAAAATGATAGAAGTCGATGCCTTTGGTAATTCATCTATATTTTTATTTTGCATTTTTTTGCCCACTCTTCTGTTTGCTACCTTTTCAAAATAATAGATCGAGGCAGATTCAATAATAAGTTTAATTATTTTGGGAGGACTCGAAGCTTCGAGGGATTAGGTGCAATTGTGTTGTTACACAATAGGGAGTTAGCCCATGGGGGTAGCACTAACACCATGATTGTTACACAATAGGAAGTTAGCCCATGGGGTTAACACCAATTTATGTTTGATTAGTGAAACATAGATATTGTAGTTTGGCCTCAAGTTTAAGCTGCAAATAGCTGAACTAAATATCGTCAAATTCTCATTCAAATGTACTGACAGATTTTGAAGGGAGAACTGATGACAAAATAAAGGCCCAGGAAGTAGTGGAAGAACTCAGAGCTAAAAGAGCTGATATGCAGGTATTAATTTGATTCTTTGTGTTGGAGTATGTGTTTAGGCCCATGAGGCTAAGGCCCATGTGGCCCATGTATGGAACCTATATAGCTACCCTTCTAGGGTTAGCCAAGGTAGACATAATTGTTATTCCAACATGGTATCGAGCCTAATTTCTCCTCTTTCCCTATCCTGAGCCGCCGGCCAACCACCACTCGCCGGCGCTGCTCCCTCTGCCGCCGCCGGCCATGGCTGACCGGCCCCCCTCCTTTCCCTCCCTCTTCTCCTTCCCTTCCCCCTCCCACCCTTCCTGGGCGCAGATCGCGGCGTCCCCGCCTGGGGCCGCGCCCGCCGCTATCTCCCCTGCCGCGGGTCGCACACCCGCGCGGGATTTCCCTGCCGCGCCCGGGTCGGGGGCGGACGTCCAGGGCCCGCGACCACCGTCTCTCCCCATCTCCTGCTGGGCCTAGATAGCCGCCGCTGGGGGTCTGCCCGCCACCCCACCCGCCGCCGCTGGGGGTCTGCCCGCCCTGGCCGCCCGGCCGGGATTTCCCTGCTGCTGCCCTTTCCCATCTCCATCCTCACGCCGTCGGCTACGCTCTGGAGGGCCGCCCTTCCCCTGCTCTCCTCCCTGGCCTCAGCGCCTCCCCTCCCTCTGCTGCTGCCCTCACAGCAGCCGCTGCTGTTGAGGGAGCCGCAGGGGGCTCGGGCTCCTCCTCCCTCACTGCTCCGGCGGTTTGGGGGAATGGGGGGGCCCCTGCTGCAACCCTTCCTGCAGGAGGTGTTGAGGATGGGGGGGTTGATGCCCTGACAGAGCGCCCCGCCGACGCCGTCCAACTTCCCGGCGCCGGGCTGGACACCGGCACCCACCTTCCTGCCGGTGCCCAGGCCTTCCCGGCCCCGACACCACCACTACTCTCCCACATCTACGCCGGCTCCCAACCCTACGCCGTCCGTGACACCTCTCCTCTCGCCGCTGCTCTCGTCGCCGCGCGTGCCGCCGCCACGGAGGGGCAGGCCCGGGTGCGGGCGGCCGCCCTCGTGTGGGAGCACAAGCGCGTAGCGGCCGACGCCCTGACTCGCCAGATTGCCGAGGCGGAGCGGCTCCTCTCTCCCGCCTCTCCGGCTGGGGCCAACTCCTCTGCCTCGCCGGGTCGCCGTGTGTCTCACACCGCTGTCCTCTGGCACGACCCGGCTGACCCGCTCGTGGCGCAGCTTCACTACCAGGCCGGGGGGGTCCAGAACATTCGCCTCCTCGTGCCGGTCGTTCTCGAGCCGGAGTCACTCTCCTACGCCCGCTGGCGGGACCTCGTGGTTCTCACTCTTCGCCGCTACGCCCTCGACGACCACGTCCTCCTCGACGCTTCGGTCGCCGTCCAGACCCCGTCGTGGCTTCGTCTGGACAGCATCGTCCTCTCCTGGATTCTGGGGACGATCTCTCTCGACCTCCACGACCTCGTCCGCACCTCTCCTGACGCGCGCCGGGCTTGGCTTGCCCTTGAGGGCCAGTTCCTGGGCAACGCCGAGGCCCGGGCTCTGCGCCTCGACGCGAGCTTCCGGACTTTCGTCCAGGGTGACCTCTCCGTCGGTGAGTTCTGCCGCCGGATGAAGGGCATGGCCGACTCCCTGGGGGACCTTGGGTGGCCCGTGGAGGATCGCATCTTGGTCCTCAACGTCCTCCGGGGGCTCAGCGACCGCTACGCCCACCTCCGGACGTGGATCACCCGCCAGCGGCCCTTCCCCACCTTCCTGGAGGTCCGCGACGATCTCGTCATGGAGGAGCTCACGCAGGGCCTCCAGCCGGTCTCCACCACTCCCGCGGGGTCGTCGTCCTTCTCGACGGCCCTGGCTGCTACTTCACCGCGCCCGTCTGCTCCACCGCGGACCACTGCTCCACCGCCGTCGTCTCTCCTGGGTCCTCCTCCCTCCGGGCCGAGCGGAGGCGGGGGGGGGGGGGTCGTGGCGGTCGCCGTCGCCGCGGTGGGGGTCGCGGGGGTGGCCGGGGCGGCCACACCCAGGCTCAGGTTCCCGGTGGGTTACCGGGGGGGGCACCATGGCCCTCCTTCCAGCACCCATGGTCAGGGCGCATCTCCATGTGGCCCTACCACACCACCGGGGCCGACTCGCGCCCACCGGTGGCCATGCTCACCGGCGCTCCTCCTGCTGGTCCTTCACCCGGCGCCTTCCCTGCTATAGCGTGGACTCCACCGGGGGTCGCCGGATGGGATCAGGCGGCCCTGGCTCGCTCGTTCAGCACCATGGGCCTGACACCTCCGGTCGGACCCGAGTGGATCGCTGATTCGGGGGCCACCTACCACACTACTCCTGACCCCGGTATACTTTCGTCGATTCACTCTCCCTCTTCCTCTCTTCCTTCCTCCATTATGATCGCTAATGGTTCTTGTATTCCTGTCTCGTCTGTGGGTACCGCCGGTGCTCATGGCTCCTTTCGTCTTCCTGATGTTCTTGTTGCTCCTTCTATGGTTCATAATCTTCTTTCTATTCGACGTTTTACAGCTGACAATTCTTGTTCTGTGGAATTTGACTCTTCTGGTCTTACTGTAAAGGATTTGGCTTCCCGGCGTCCTCTGCTCCGATGTGACAGCACCGGGCCCCTTTACACCCTTCGCTTCCCAGCGGCTCCTTCGTCTTCTTCGCCGCCCGTTGTGTCAGCTGCCTTCGTCGCTTCTACTTCCTCTACCACCTGGCACCGGCGCCTCGGCCATCCTGGTCGTGATGCCCTGATACAGCTCAGTCGTAGCTCCGGTCTTCCATGTACTCGAGCTCATGATGAGCAACTGTGTCATGCGTGCCAATTGGGCCGACATGTTCGTCTTCCTTTTTCTAGTTCTACTTCCCATGCGGCCCGCATTTTTGATCTTATACATTGCGACCTATGGACATCTCCTATTACGAGTATTTCTGGTTATAAGTACTATCTTATGGTTGTTGATGATTTTTCGCATTATTCGTGGACTTTTCCTCTCCGTGCGAAGTCTGATACGTTTACCACGCTCCTCCACTTCTTTACTTGGGTGTCCACACAGTTCGGCCTCACCATCAAGGCCGTCCAGTGTGACAATGGTCGCGAGTTTGATAACTCCACCGCCCGAGATTTCTTCCTCTCTCACGGTGTTCAGCTCCGCATGTCTTGTCCATACACCTCTTCGCAAAATGGCAAGGCTGAGCGGATGATTCGTACCACCAACGACACCGTGCGTACCCTTCTCTTTCAGGCCTCTCTTCCCGCTCGCTTCTGGGCTGAGGGCTTGCACACCTCCACCTACCTTCTTAACCGCCTTCCTTCTGCGGCCTGCCCCGCTCCGGCGCTCCCACTCCTCACCACGCCCTCTTCGGTACCCCGCCGCGGTACGATCACCTCCGCGTGTTTGGGTGTGCGTGTTACCCCAACACCGCTGCCACTTCCTCTCACAAGCTGGACCCTCGATCCACGCTCTGTGTCTTCCTCGGGTACTCCCCGGATCACAAGGGGTACCGGTGCTATGACCTTACCTTCCGACGTGTTCTCATCTCGCGCCATGTGGTGTTCGATGAGTCTGTCTTTCCCTTTTCCAGCACTACCACACCTCCGGTACCTGACCCACCCTCTCTGTTTCCCACTGACCCGGTGGTCCAGCCACCTTTTTCGTGGTCTCCTGCAGGTACCGCTTCGCCGCACTCCACGCCGGCTACCGGTCCCGGATCCCCTGCGGGTCTGGGCCCATCGTCCTCCGGCGCGGCCCCGTCTTCTCCAGTTGGTACAGACCCGGGGCCTTCGTCCCCCGCTTCTGCCCCGGGGGGGTCGTGCCGGTCGCCGACGCCGGATCCCGTCCCGGTACCTGCCCCGGCACCTCCGTCGAGGTTCGCCGCGCCGGTACGGGTGTACCAGCGCAGGCCGCGGCCGCAGCCGCTCGTGGTCCCTTCTCCACCAGGGACGCCGACACCACCGCCGCAGTCCCCGCCGGCTCGTGGTGCCCCGCCGGTTTACCACCCGCCGCTGCTTCACCGACATCCGCGGCATGTTCACCCGATGGTGACACGGCACGCGGCTGGCACACTGCCGCCTCGTGCCCTCGAGGCTTCGACCGACGACGCGGTGGTCTCCCCGGTACCCTCTTCCGTCCGCGACGCCCTATTGGACCCTCACTGGCGCCGCGCGATGGAAGAGGAGTACGCCGCGCTGCTCGCCAGCCAGACGTGGGAGTTGGTACCCCCGACCACCAGGCTCCAACGTCGTCACCGGCAAGTGGATCTGGACCCACAAGCGCCGGGCCGACGGCTCTCTCGAGCGCTACAAGGCTCGGTGGGTCCTCCGGGGTTTCACTCAGCGCCCTGGAGTCGACTACGACGAGACCTTCAGCCCGGTGGTCAAGCCGGCCACCGTCCGCACTGTGCTCTCGCTGGCGCTTGCTCGGTCTTGGCCCGTCCACCAGCTGGACGTCAAGAACGCCTTCCTCCACGGCCTTCTTACCGAGACGGTGTACTGCAGTCAGCCGGCGGGGTTCGTCGATTCCACCCGTCCTGACATGGTCTGCCGGCTCAACAGGTCCCTCTACGGCCTCAAGCAGGCACCTCGGGCGTGGAACCACCGGTTTGCGGCTTTCTTGCTGACCCTGGGGTTCATAGAGGCCAAGTCCGATACATCCCTGTTCGTCTACCACCACGGAGCTGACACTGCATACTTGCTACTCTATGTTGATGACATTGTCCTCATCGCCTCTAGTGAGCCACTTCTCCGTCGGATCATTACCGCTCTCCAGCAGGAGTTCGCGATGAAGGATCTGGGTGAGCTCCACCACTTCCTCGGTGTCACTGTTGAGCATCGTCCTGCCGGGCTCCTCCTTCACCAGCGGCAGTACACTCGGGACATCCTGGAGCGGGCTGGGATGACTGACTGCAACCCCTGCTCCACTCCGGTCGACACTCAGGGCAAGCTGTCTGAGGCTGAGGGATCCCCGGTGGCTGATCCCACTGCGTACAGGAGTCTCGCTGGGGCCCTTCAGTACCTCACCTTCACCCGGCCGGACATCACCTACGCAGTGCAGCAGGTCTGTCTTCATATGCATGACCCCCGGGAGCCTCACCTCACGGCTCTCAAGCGCCTCCTTCGCTACCTCCGGGGCACGCTCGACTTCGGCCTTCTACTCCACCGGGCCTCCTCCACCGACCTCGTTGTCTACACCGACGCTGACTGGGCGGGGTGCCCGGACACTCGCCGCTCCACCTCCGGCTACGCCATCTTCCTAGGCGGCAACCTGGTGTCTTGGTCGTCCAAGCGCCAGCCGGTGGTCTCCCGGTCCAGCGCCGAGGCGGAGTACCGCGCCGTTGCTAATGGTGTGGCGGAGGCCGCCTGGCTCCGGCAGCTGCTTGCTGAGTTGCATACTCCGCCCTCCCGGAGCACACTGATCTACTGCGACAACGTCAGTGCGGTCTACCTCTCCACCAACCCCATCCAGCACCAGCGGACGAAGCATGTGGAGATCGACCTCCACTTTGTCCGAGATCGGGTGGCCATGGGCGAGGTGCGGGTCCTCCATGTTCCGACGACCTCCCAGTTCGCGGACATCTTCACCAAGGGCCTCCCGTCCTCGACCTTCGCCGAGTTTCGCTCCAGTCTCAACATCACCGGTGGCTAGTTGCGTCTGTGGGGGGGTTGTGTGTGTTCTTTCTTGTTCAGCCTCGAACTCCGCTGCGTCGGTAGTTCAGACTGCGGGGGGGGTGTTGGAGTATGTGTTTAGGCCCATGAGGCTAAGGCCCATGTGGCCCATGTATGGAACCTATATAGCTACCCTTCTAGGGTTAGCCAAGGTAGACAGAATTGTTATTCCAACACTTTGAAAAGTAATTTTTTTCATTCTTATATTGATCTTATTGTTCCAGCACAAATTATTAAAATAGTAGTACTTTAGTTTTAATGTGGTAATTGTTTTTCCTATTTTGCTGCAGGCTACCCTCTTGCTTGATGCTTTTAACAAGGACAGAGCTTCATTAACTCAGCCTGTTCCACCTCCTCTGGCAGCAGTGCCACCACCGCCTCCACCCGATGCTCGTACTCAAGAAATGATCAATGAAAAGCTTAAGAAAGCTGAAGAGCTTGGTATGGAAAGCAATGTGTTGAATTGCTTTACTTTGCAAAGTAGCATGGATTAGTGATTTGTTTCTTATAGGTGTATCTGTATTTTTTAACTGGGGCTAAGTTTGGCCGACCTTTTCTCCTAGTATATCTGTATCATGAAGTCAATCACTCAGTTAGGTAATATAAAATCAAATAGACTAACGATATGCACTAGTGAGGTTTTTGGCAAAAGTGAGAAGCTGAGGAGATAACTTTCATGAGAATTTTTAAATGACATATGACATAAGGCTATAGTTGGTATATGTGGCACATTTTGATTTCTACTAGACCTTTTCCAGAACATAGGCAATTTTTCTGTAACTAGCTCTTTTGAAAATTGGCCACCTAGTCAGACTTTTTATAAATATAATGTTATTATATTTTAATGGCTGTCGTTTTGGTAGGTGAACAAGGTATGGTTGATGAAGCTCAGAAAGCTTTGGAAGAGGCAGAAGCTCTGAAAAAGGTAGCCAAATAGCCATTACTATGTGCACCTTAAGTTAGTATTTTTAATGTTCCTTTTACCAGCCAGTTTAAGTAGTTTGTTTACCTTGCTGTGAGCTGTCTCAGACAAGGGTTTATGACACTGGCATTATTACATTTATCTTGTTTAACGATCCTTGACTGATGGATATCTTATTTTTGACTCTTATTATTAGCTGGCGCCACGTCCGGAGCCACCTTCAGACCCTTCTAAATATACCGCCGCTGATGTTCGGATTGTGAGTTTCCACACAACCAATAATTATTTCGAATTAAGTTGTCATTGTTTGATAGCATTAGTTTGCATAGTATCGTCAACTATTTTTTCTGTTAGCATCATTGGATGATAGCTTTTGTGGCTTATGAGGTAACCCTGGTACAAAGGCCTGTTCAGATCGGTGGCTTGAGTGATGCTGACATAATTCTTGTATTGTTTTGTTTAACGCAGATTCAATGTATATTTGTGTTTAGCTTAATCATCTAATGGGAAGACTGATTTTAAACATAAGTGCAATCGTGTGTTGAAAGTAAATTAACTTGCATAGTTCACATTTCCTGAATGTTTTGATCAGATATTGTTCTAGAATCCTCTGTCAGTTTATTAAGCTCTTAAGTGCACAGTTGAATCTTTGCGCACTGGAAATTTATTCCTGTCATGCATGTACCTTGTACCAGCACATTTCCTCCACAAAACGATTCTTTCTACAACATGTGCATTAGGTACCTAGGGTTTCAATGTCTGTAAGGCACTTATTCAGCATCAACCCTTTGTGGCTCATGTTTTTAAATGACCTTGTTGTTATGTGCCTCATGTTTAGGTCATACATTGCTATGGATTTCTTGGTCGGAATGGCTTGCACATGTAATTGAATTTACCGTTAGAGGTGCTTGTGGTCTGCACTGCCTTTTTAGGGTTTAACTGTTTAATGGTTGATGCTATTTTGTTACATAATTTTTGTCTTATTATCTGTATCTATTTACATCATGATGCAATGCTAGATACATAATTGCTAATGGTGCTTTGTTTATTTTATAGACTGATCAAAAGTTACGCCTCTGTGACATATGTGGAGCATTTCTGAGTGTATATGACAAGTAATGCTTCTAGCTCTTTGTTCTCCCAAAAATATCTGAAGATGCCAAATTGAATATTTATCCTAAGCTGAAAATATCTCAACAGTGATCGACGTCTTGCTGACCATTTTGGAGGGAAACTACACCTAGGCTACATGCTGATTCGTGAGAAACAGAAAGAACTTCAGGTAAATTCCTGCACGCCCATGCCCAAAGTACAAGTAAGGTACTGGAGATTTATGAAACAGATTAATAGTTCCAGGGTTTCCAAACCTTAAATACATAAATAGAACAAAATTCGCATTCAGTTTGCCCATCATCAGAATATGATAATCTTGATTTATTCCCTTATCCTCAATCTAAATCTATCAAGGTGCAATTTATCAGGTGCTGAGTGTAATGTACCATTTTCTGCTTTAAAGAGTTACTCTGTTTTGGGCCTTTTGGCATCTGTGAGTTTTCTTATCTCAAGAGCCTCAAGGTTCTCACCTTCCCTATATATTATTTGATTTCTCACATTGCCGGGCACTATGGTTGTTACGATAGTCATTACAGGAATTAGTCCATGTTGCGTGATTGGAATCTCATGCGATCATCTTCATACCCATGGCTACAACAGTCACTGTCTGTTGACAAATGTAAGCATAGGAGCGTGCAGGCCATGGTATGAAAAATCATGTTTACTTAATTGTGACAAACTGCTCATGTGTCTGCTTAGTATTATGTTGGGCAGAAGCTGGAGGTTGCTTTTCTACTGCCTGAGCCATATTATGTAGACCAGGTGATAAATAGTACTGGTTAAGTTATCCTGAAAGCACATTCTTTTTGCCAACATTTGCTGTAAGTGACAACTTGTTCTGTTTTTTTTAATCTGCTACCTCCATAAGTTTGCAAGATATATTTTCCTGAAGCAGCCTTGCCTGTAAAGTATCACTCGCCCTTTCTTTTGGAACGTTCTCTCTGATTTTAAGTTTTCCAAAATATCACCATTTCTACTGTCAATAAATAAAATATACTATGCCATCTTGCAGGAGCAGAGAAATAAAAGGAGGACGGGCAAAACTGAAGATGATAGACGGTATGGTATTCCATATTCCACATGCTTGTTATTTTATAGTCAGCATCATGGTGGTTATCTGAAAGCATGTATTTGGCTTTTTTAGATCAAGAGAGCATAGCAAGGATCACAACGGTCGGTCATCCAGGGATAGAGATTCAGAAAGGAGAGACAGAGTTGAGTCTCGAGATGGTAGAAGAGAATATGATAGGGATCGTGATAGACGTCACGATAGGGACCGTCGCCATGACCGTGATCGGGATAGGGATTATGACCGCTCCCGCGGACATGATTCAAGGAGAAGAGAGCGTTCACGCTCCAGGGAGCGCAGCAGGTATTGCTGAATAATAGGCGACTTGCATGTTAGAGCTACTTTCTTAAGTTCTGTGCCTTTTGATTTGAAACCATTTTACCTCACATCGTTGACTAACCCAGGTATTTGTTCCTAATTTCAGGCGCCATGAGAGATACTAAATGTTGCTCCATGGCTGACAGATTTTGGAGTGCTGGCGTCTGTTCAAGATATGGTTTGAGTTGTGGTTTGTATCTTCTGAAGGTTCCTGCTCGAGAAATCCGAAAGTTAATCTTGGTGCATTATGCATCATGTCGTAGCGTCGTACTGTTTAGTATACCAATTTTATATGCCGAGAACAATCGCATCAAAGGAAGCTTTGGAAACCAACCTACTTGACGCTAAAATGCGCTTGGAGTGTTAAGTATTTAAACGCGTCTGAAATCAAATGAAGTTGTACTTGCGGACGAAATGGCTTCACTCTAATTCGTGCAATTTCTTTATTATTATATGCTGGGCTTAACCTTAGCTGTCTCTGTGCACTCGTCGAGTCGTCGTATCGCTCATTCCCACAAATTACAATGTACATTGTTGCACTGTTGTAGATTTACGCTGGATTTGTTCAACAGAGGGCATGCTCGCTCTGATCATCATTTGAATCTGCTGTACGTGCACACGCACGCCACCTAAGCTACGAACTTTTTGTACCTGAAACATGATGGATTTAGCCCACGTTTTTCTAAACGCTAAACGGTAAATAGTCAGTTACCCTTTGTTTAGCGTTTAGACGGTTTAAACGGCCTAAACGGTTTTATATAATAACAATAATATATATATATATATATATATATATATATATATATATAGTTAAAAATAAAATTTGCTAGAACCCATACATATTTACACATGTAAAAATCAAATATTCTATCAAATAATCTTGTTAAAAAAATCTAAATCCCACAACCCTTAATATAATAACAATGTTAATTAGTTTCATGTTGATTGTGATAGACGTAGTCCTTTAATTCACTTAATTACAGATTAAATGGTTGTTTAGCTCATTTAATCATATTTTATCTGATTTTGTTTGATCGTTTCGACGGGATTGAACAGTTTAAACGAATTTAAACGGCTCAATCGTTTAATTCACCGTTTAGAGCTTAAACAATACGGCTAACGTCTGTTTACCGTTTAAATGGTGTTTAAACGGACTAAACGGCGTTTAGGCAAACAGTGGTTTTAGGTTTTAGCAGGCAAGTGATCCTTTGGTGAACGACGACCAGGCGTCCATTTTCAAGAACCACCAAGAAACAGACCAAAACATTTTTCCTCATCAATCATGGCAAAGGCCAAAGGAGGCATGCATCTACTCGCAGTAGAGCAGAATTCTTGTATGGTATGAACAAAATGTTCAAGGCCTGATGAAGCTTTCCATCCCACCGCCGTAGCGTCTAGACGGCCTTCCGCTGGCGGACCTTGAAGCTGGTGGAGCGGATGACGTCGTCGTCGGCGTTGAGCCTCAGCTGCAGGGCGTCCATGGACTCCGGCTTGGTGAAGTAGGTGATGAGGAGGTAGATGCCGTCGTAGTAGGTGGACGGCAGCCCGGTCCGGCTGTTCCTCTTCCTGATGCTGTATGCCAGCGGGATGACGCCCCGGTTGAAGACCTCCACGTACATGGCGCCACCGGCGACGAGTAGCTGCAGGCACAGGGGAGGGAAGCACTGAGCTGAGCAGGAATGGAATGGTACGCAGATGGCAAGGGTAATAAGGGTGATGCTGTGAACATATTATGACCAGAGAGGCTTGTGACTAGATTGCTTACAGTCACAATTCGTGATAGAATAGCGATTAACATACATGGTGAATTCAGGATAAAATGGCAATTAACTTACATGGTGATTGAGGGATAACCATTTACTACACTACACTAATGGGTGCAAAGTTTATTGGGAAGGAGGAACACAATTGATCCGACGGATGAAAAATTCAATATCATCTCGATTGAGCTATAAATAGCTTACTAACTAATGTCATAATCTGCTACCGTGCGCCTAATCTTGTAGTGCAAAATGTTACTGTGAATACTTCCACGCAACTATGACTTCGAATCTCTCTGCATTTGCCGTTTTCTATACCCATTTTGTGTGCTTAGAAATCCTACTATGGAGTGGAGGCAATGCGATTACCTCCTCGTAGCGCTGGATGAAGGCGAGGCGCTCCTCCTCGGACATGTCGGGGCGGAGCACGACCATGGTCTCGTACTGGCGCAGGCCGGGGGGGCAGGGCGGCATCTCGCGCTCCTCCAGCGCCAGCGCGGCCTCCGCGGCCGACATCCCGAGCCCGCCGCCGCCGAGCCCCAGCCCCGGGCCGAACCCCGACTCGTCGCCGACCTCCTCCTCGTCGGCGCCGCCGGCCGCAGACATCGCCGAGCCGCCGTAGAAGGACGCCGCGTAGCCGGTGGAGACCGCGCGGGTGCGGGCGCGGGCGGAGGGGAGGCGCAGCAGCAGCGCGGCGGGCGGGCAGGGGCGGAAGTGCGGGAGCGCGGCGGACGCGGAGGCGGAGGCGGAGGTGGAGGAGAGCGGCAGCAGCGCCATGGGTGGCGGCATTGGAGGGACCAAGACCAAGGGCAGCCGAGCGGCAGGGGGGCGAGAGCGCAGGGCAGAGGAGAGAGCGGGAGGAGGCGCTGACGCTGTTGGTGTCGCGTCCACTCGATAGATAAAGGATAGGACGGACGCCACGCTCTTAACAGCGAAGGGCGCTGCCCTCCTGTTTGGAGTTCCATGGATTTTCATTTTGGTGAAAAACGGTCGCGTTTTCAAACAGTTTTTTTTACTGTAACTTAACATTGTGTACAACACAAGTTGAATCAGTGTTAGTTTATTTGAACTACTCCGTACATATAGTTATGCATCTTGTTAGGTTTCTCAGGTGTCCGGGTTTTTTTTTATCATTTAAGGGACAACTAAAAGAGCTCTCAGAGTAACTTTTAGCTCGAATCCAGGAGAAGTTTTTTTTACTAAGAAGTATTCCTTTATTGATTCTGTAAAATGATTCTTTGAAATAAAGAGGTTAGGAGCTGAGAAAATAGCTTCGGTCAGAGAATCACTATATGTACAAATTTATCTAAGAGAATCACAGTGAATCAATTTCGGTCAGAGAATTAGCTTTCACGGAGAATCTGAAATAGAAAGAGCTCTACCAAACTAGCTCTTTCTCCTCAATCAAACAGAAAATGGCTGTCTCATCCCAGAAACCAGAGACTAAACCATTCCGCTCCACCTTGTACGCTGACCAAACGTTGGCGTTTCCATGACCATAACTTGCCGTGTTGTTAGTTTGGCATGCCATGGTTTTTTTAGACGTACGTCTGGTTCACTGTCGCGGTTATGGTACACTCTTTCTTAGCACCATGTTTCACGCGTCATATCTCATTTTCTTGTGAAATTTTACCACAATTGTGGCTCCAATTTTGCTCACCATTTTTTTATAGCAGCCACAATTTATGAAGGTTAGGCATGACAAACTTAGCATGTGTTGGGTTCAAGGTATTCCGTCTAGATACGGGTTCATCCAATTCTTCAGATTCGAGCGGACCCAACAAACCCATCTCAGGCGTATACGAGCGGTGATGAGTAGAGCTGGAGGGCGACATCAGGGGTTGCCAGTGAGGGTCGGCGGTGGCGCCATGAATAATTCCAACCAAACATAAGAAAGGTTTAATCTAACCTAGAAAATAAAATAAAATTCAACCAACCTATCCCATTTGATTCTCAAACTAAACAAAAGCAGAGATGGATCAAACAACCCTGCGTGTTGAGCCTCTAGATGCAAGACATAAATTGCTACTGGCACGGATCAATGGTATTGGAAGCGAGAGACATCCATCCATCTCTCTCTGCATCTTTTAAATTGCTTTTAGTGAAACTCGTGAGACATCCATCCACGGTCCACGGATAGTTGCTGTCGAGTGACGAGTCCTCCGATGATTTTTTGTTGCTAGATTAGCCACCCAGCTGACCCAGTCAAATTCCAGCTGTTTGTTCTTGGCTTGGTCGTGCCGACTTCCTTCTCCGGCCCTCCGCTTCGCTGCTCCGAGCCGATCGACGACGGCGATCGCTGAAGCTGAGCTGGATTGACAAAAGGGACACATTCATCCACGTGCTTGCTGCATCTGTCAGTCGTCACCACACCAGAGAGCTGTGACCTGGTGAGCCCTTTGCCTTCACAAGGCTGGGCAGCCTCGACCTCGACCTACCCCACCGACCACCAGCCTCCTCTCCCGCAGGCACGGCACGCGGTTTCTACTCGCTTCGTCCCCTGCGGATCCCCCTCAGGTGAATTTTTTTTTATTTTTAGCCCAAATTTGAAACATATTTTAAATTTAACCCGGATTTGAAAGTTTTTTTAAAATTAGTCCGTTTGGCCCCGCCACCATGCATGGCGGGGGCAATTGCACTGAACCCCGCGCATGCATGGTGGCGGGGTGCAGGGGCCACGTGGCACCCTGCAGGCCAGCGTGGAAAGGTGTACCCCGCCATGCATGGTGGCGGGGTACCCCTAACCCGCCATCGATTATGGCGGGGTACAACCCGCCATGATGCCACGGTTGCATACTGCCCCAGGCGCCACGGTGGTCTCGTCGAGGTCAGTGGTAGTCTGCAGAAGAACCAGTGTCCCTAGCTGACAAACAGCAGAAGACAATGCTAAAGAATGCGATGTGACCGGCTCATGGTGGCCTAGGAGGGAGAAAAAGGAGGAAAGGTGTCACATGCACAGTCTTTTTACTGCACAAGATAGTCTTTTTCTCTACAAGACCAGAACGACAGAATGTTGCTGTGTTTAGTTGAGGAAAATTGGGTGAAAAGTTACTGTAGCACTTTTCGTTGTTATTTGATAAAATTTGTCCAACCATGGATTAATTAGACTTAAAAGATTCGTCTCGAACTTTACAAACAAACTATACAATTAATTATTTTTTTACCTACATTTAATGCTCCATGCATGCGTTTAAAGATTCGATGTGATGGGTGGAAGAGGAGATATTTTGGGTTTGCATGGAAAGTAAACAGGGCCACGTGAAGTCTGAGGCTAATGTCTCTGTGTGCTTGCGCTGGGCGTGCCCTTAGGGCACCGTTTAGATGCCAAAAATTTTACCAAATTTTTCAGATTCTCCGTCACATCGAATCTTTGATCGCATGCATGAAGCATTAAATATAGATAAAAAATAAAACTAATTATACATTTTAGACGAAATGGACGAGACAAATCTTTTAAGCCTAATTAAACTATGATTGGACAATATTTGCCAAATAACAACGAAACTGCTACAGTAGCGTTTCGCCAAAATTTTTGCCAACTAAACAGCCCCTAGGACGCTACGTACAAAAGAACATGTCCTATTTCTACTGTGCCACATGCCTCTCCAAGTCTCTAGAGGACAATATAACAGTTGAAGTACATGTGACTATGGGTGTGTTCACTTCGCGAAAAGTAGGTGAAAAGTTACTGTAGCATCTTTCGTTGTTATTTGACAAAATTTGTCTAATCATGGACTAACTAGGCTCAAAAGATTCGTCCCGACATTTACAGACAAACTATGCAATTAGTTATCTTTTTTACCTACATTTAATGCTCCATGCATGCGTCGAAAGATTTGATTTGATGGGTAAAGAGAAAATTTTTTGGGTTGGGATGGGAAGTGAACAAGGCCTATGAAACATTTGCCCATCTCGTCCGTGCATGTATAGAGTATATATATAACATTTTTTTAACCTCCCTAAAACTAGCTAGCTACTGGTAAAACTATTGGATAATAGCCTTAGAGGGGTCCCTGCTGCATGTGTTGATGGCTGTATGCATTGTAAGTTAGTACAAGATGTACTTGCTGAAAATTAACATTATTAGTTGCAGTTAATCTGATAGTCATCCGATGGCTTCCCTTTCTTCTGCACATCACAGTGTCACAAAGTGCATTACCCAGGAAAGGCCATCATCTGCATGTCCTGTCGTTCTGGTCTTGCAGAGAAAAAGACTAGTCTTATGCAGTAAGGCACCGTTTAGATGCCAAAAATTTTGCCAAAATTTTCAGATTCCCCGTCACATCGAATCTTTGAAAACATGCATGAAACATTAAATATAGATAAAAAATAAAACTAATTATACAGTTTAGACGAAATGGACGAGACAAATCTTTTAAGCCTAATTAGACCATGATTGGACAATATTTACCAAATAACAACGAAACTGCTACAGTAGCGTTTCGCCAAAAAATTTGCCAACTAAACAGCCCCTAAAAAGACTGTGCATGCGGCACCTTTCCTCCTTTTTCTCCCTCCCAGGCCACCATAAGCCGGTCACATCGCATTCTATAGCATTGTCTTCTGCTGTTTGTCAGCTAGGGACACTGGTTCTTCTGCAGACTACCACTGACCTCGGCGAGACCACCGTGGCAACCCGCCATGATCGGTGGCGGGTTAGGGGTACCCCGCCACCATGCATGGTGGGGTACACCTTTCCACGCTGGCTTGCAGGGTGCCACGTGGCCCCTGCACCCCGCCACCATGCATGACGGAGTTCAGTGCAATTGCCCCGCCATGCATGGTGGCGGGGCCAAACAGGCTAGTTTTAAAAAAACTTTCAAATCTGGATCAAATTTAAAATATGTTTCAAATTTAGGCTAAAAATAAAAAAAAAATTCCCTCAGGTCAACCACCACTCCTCCCCTCTGCCCCCTCTTTATCTCGCATTCGCCCTCGCGCTTCAGATCTCTCTCGTCCACCGATCTGCATCTCACGCACGCTCGCGTTCTTGGCTTGCTTCCACCTTTCTTTCTCTACCAGAGCAGCAGTCTAGCAGAGGCGCAGAGCGAGCATGTCGTCGTCGGCGGAGAACGACCCCACGGTGACGGTGACCGAGCGCGGCAAGGACAAGCACGAGGACGGCGACAAGGAGCAGGGCAGCGGCAGCGGCAGCGGCGGCGGCGGCTTCATCGAAAAGGTGAAGGACTTCATCCACGACATCGGCGAGAAGATCGAGGAGGCCGTCGGGTTCGGCAAGCCCACGGCCGACGTGTCCGGCATCCACATCCCGCACATCAGCCTCCACCGCGCCGACCTCGTCGTGGACGTGCTCATCAAGAACCCGAACCCGGTGCCCATCCCGCTCGTCGACATCGACTACCTCATCGACAGCGACGGCCGCAAGCTCGTGTCCGGCCTCATCCCGGACGCCGGCACCATCCACGCGCACGGCCAGGAGACCGTCAAGATCCCTGTCTCGCTCGTCTTCGACGACATCAAGAGCACCTACAAGGACATCCAGCCCGGCAGCATCATCCCTTACCTCGTCCGCGTCGTGCTCCTCGTCGACGTCCCCATCATCGGCCGCATCAAGATCCCGATCCAGAAGGACGGCGAGATCCCCGTCCCGTACAAGCCCGACGTCGACGTCGAGAAGATCAAGTTCCACCACTTCTCCTTCGAGGAGACCACCGCCACGCTCCACCTCAAGCTCGAGAACAAGAACGACTTCGACCTCGGCCTCAACCTGCTCGAGTATGAGATGTGGCTCGGCGACGACAGCATCGCATCCGCCGAGCTCACACAGACCGCCAAGATCGAGAAGCAGGGGATCACCAGGATGCAGGTGCCCTTCAGCTTCAGGCCTAAGGACTTCGGATCCGCTGTCTGGGACATGATCAGGGGAAGGGGCACGGGATACACCATCAAGGGGAAGATTGATGTCGACACTCCCTTCGGCAACATGAAGCTGCCCATAAGCAAAGAGGGTGGAACCACCCGCATCAAGAAGGGACGACGACGACGATGATGATGACAACTGAACTGAGGTACTACTACTATCTTCTGCCTGTTGATCTAATGCCATACTACTAGTCAGTACTCTTTTCTTCTTCCAAGATGTTTCCAATTCTTCATATGGAGTATGTATTCACCAGTTCAGTAAGTACTAGTCTGTACTCTTTTTGACTAACGGGAATGCCAATGAAAAAGAGACAGCTTTAGCATGAGCATGAATCTTTTTAATTTGATTTTAGGTGTGTTGACAAGCTAAGATCTGTACTACTACACGATGCAATAGCCAAACTTGGTAGGCTTTAAGTTTCCAAAACCTGACCATTTTGTAGCTTTGTAGTCTCTCCATGGATCAATTATACTGAAAAGCTTAGTCTACTATGACGTCACTAGTCATAGAGATTTTGCAAGTACTTATCTGAACTTGTTATGCTAGGAGATGGCAACTGTGTACTACTACTATCTGCTGCCTGTCGATCTAGTACCATCTTTGTTCTTCCATGTTGCCAATTCATTCATTCGTATGATGATTTATCGGTTTAGTACTTGTTATTGTATTTAGTACTCTTTGACTAACTAGAATACTAGTGGAAAAGCGACAGCTTTAGCATAAGCATGAATCCTTTTTAATTGATTTAAGGTGTGTTGACTAAACGCAATACCCGAACTTGCTAGGCCTCTGAATTTCCAAAAATCCAGAATTCTGATAGACACTAGAAATAGTTGTTACAAGTTGTCATTTTGAAACTCTGCAGTCTCAACATCGATCACTTGTACCGAAAAGCAGTCAACTATGACCTTATTAGTCGGAGAGATTTAGCAAGCACTTGTCTGAACTTGTTATGCTAGATGATGATGTGTGAGTCATATATTGAGTGCATGTCGATATACAAGATTTTTATACTCTGTTCAAATGTTCAGACTACACACACTGTTTGATTCAAGCAGAGATATGCGTTTGATGAACTTATAGAACATGTAGCATAGCAAGATGTTAGCTCAAAACATGCCATCTGGACTAGGTTGTAGTTGTAGAGATCAGGTCGTTAGTAGTAACACAATCACATGTGAAAAATTGAAGAAAAGTATGCAGTGCAGGACTGCAGGCAGTCGCTATGTCTGTCAGTTGTTCATGGCAAGCTTTGGGTATACAATCCCGCAAGTAGTAGTAGATTGGTTTGCTGTGATGGCATTTTCCCTTGCAAAAATCGTTCACACTGGTGGCCTGTAACCTTGCTGAACTCTGTTTCTGAACCACCCTACCATTGTTGCAGGACTGGAGCACTGTTGTTACCTTTCACACAAATGCAGCAAAGCAGAGAAGGATGCGGAGATCGTCATTCACCTGATGCCCTTAGCGCTAGTTAAGCTCGTGCCTTAGCTTATGGTGTTTTGTTGTTTTGCATTGTCTGAACATCCTCACTTCGTCAGTGTACGTCGTGGTGCCGTGCTTCGTCCAGTTTGAGGTTTCCTCTGTGTAGTCTCCTGCGTGAATTCCTTCTCCAAACTTTGCGGTTGGAACTGAAGAATAAAATTCCTCCTGGTTCTTTTGTGGGTCTGGTTGGAATAGCTCCTGCCTAAAATGTTTTGCGCTGCTGTGATGGTCAAGTGCCAATGATATCCTGAAATGAACTTACGGCCCAACAGGGATGTTCTTTTATCCATGCAAGAAGCTCACGGGCAAATCATTAATAATCCACACCTGTTTTCAGGAAAAAAATTCGGTACGGACCATCCCTACGGAAACACGGTGCGGATTGTGCAGCTGACAAGTGGACCACGGTGCATGCACATGCAAGATCTGATATCCCATGGGCCACATGTCAGTCACTCATCCGCACCGTGTTTCCGTAGGGATGGTCCTTACCGAATTTTTTTCCTGTTTTCATGGGGGCTGTCTGCTTCTCTCTTTCTTTTCTTTTTTTTTTCTTTCTGAAATGCTTGTTTGGCATGTCATTCGACGAAGGAGCAAAATCATCCTGTTCTCGAGTGAAAGTAACTATCAATAACTTGCCACCTTACAATTTCACCAAAGATAGACAGGGACAGAAATTCTTCATTCAGGCAAAGCGTGAACACATTTGAGAACACCATTTTTGGCGCCACTGCTCACACGAGAAAGTACATATACATGCATGAATCCATTTTTTTTATGCATCGTGAGTTCATCCCATATATTTTGGTGGAATTAGCCCATTCTTAATGATTATTAGCCTGTGAGTAATGAGGTGATGATGGGTTAACTTATTTAATTTCACAAATCAAATAAAAAAAGTGAGGAGTGCAAGGAAGATGGACCATCTCAAAGTGTACTATAATCCGATGCATCGTGCATTGGAGATGATGGTTGTTTTCAATCGACACAAAACACTCTGATGATCTACGGCTGGGCTTGTATGCAGATGGGAGAGCCTTGGTCGATGTGAGTTCATGGCCGTCGAAGAAGAGGCGCTGCAAGGCTGCCGGGATGTCCAGTCGCCTCCTTAGGATCGCCTGCCTTGATTTCCCGGGACAACTATTAGCGCCCGGGCGTCCAGAACTCGATGACCGTCCGGACGCAGCTCCCGCTCTTGAGGCAACGTCTGTCCAGACGGAGCTCCACGTCTGCACCCGATGTCCGCCCGCATCGCATCCCGCATCTCATGCTCGCTCGCATTGCGCGTCAGCATTTGAAACCGTGCCTCAGCGTCTGCACGTGAACCACGACGGCACCCCTGCAGTGCACTAGGCCTATCGCCAGCCACCAACGCGTATTGCAACATGTGCAACACCCCGATCTACTTTTGAAACATAAAGATGAAACATTTGCACCATAAAAATGAAACATTTAAAATAGGCTCTTGAAACATGCGTGTATAGTCATAGTAACATATGCAACATCCAAATTCACTTTTGCAACATAAGTTCGAAACATCTTAAACACATGAAAACGAACACTTGAAACATGCGTGTGCAGTCATAGCAAACATATGCAACATCCAAATGAAAACACTTGAAACATGTCCCTGAAACAACTTAAAACACTTTGAACATAGGCTTGAAATGTATATTGTCATTGCAAACATATGAAACATTACAAATCTACTTTTGCAATATCCAGATGAAATACTTAAAACATAAGTCTGAAACGCTTGAAACACATGAAACACAGCGTCGCCGGCAGCCGAAGCCTACCTGGTGGGGAACTTCGGTAGCCATCAAGCTCGAATTAGGGGTACATTGAGAGCAACGGTCCAGCTTACACCCCAGGCGCAGCGCGTAGGTCTTCCCTTCCTGCCGACAGGCGCGCTGGATGGGGGGTGCAGACGCAGGCCTCCCCTGCCTCTCCTTATACGACAGGTGAGGTGGACGGGGCATGGCGCGGGGCGCAGAGCAGCGCGGGACGTGTCCGGGCGTGGCGGCGGAGAGGAAGTAGGTGGGAGGTGCGGTGGAGCGCGGGTCGCGGAGCGCAGTCACGGACTCGCGGTGCTACGGTGATTTTTTTTTAAGAAATTGTGGTGCCTGAAGAAAGTGCATATAGGAGCGGATAAGAAAGCCTCGTCGACATCGTGGCCCACCATAGAGCCGTCCGGAAGGACGGACATCCTGGATTGATTTCCTGCTCCCGGAGGTTCAACTCCCATGGCCTCACGCGACCACACCCTGTCGTGTACATCGTCACGTACATTGCGTCACCCTCTTCTTGTAGATGAGGGTTCTAGTTCTAGGGCTCTGCTGGCGTTGGAGCTATCAATACGTATTTGGCATGTATAATACTCCCTCCGTTCCAAATTATAAGTCCCATTGACTTTTTTTAGTACATCTATTTTGCTATGCATATAGATATAATAATATGTCTAGATACATAGTAAAATGGATGAAAAAAAATATCAAAGCGACTTGTAATTTGAAACAGATGAGGTACTATACTATCACGTAACTAAGAACCTTGCAAACCTCACAGACATTCGCAAATTGAAATTAGTAAATTGGAATGGGAAGCCAATTAGCCAAACTAACTTATGGGTGTATCACGGCAGCTGTTGGCTGGAAAAATAAATAAATATATGAACAGATAGAGGGGTGAGCCTAACTAAATTAAAATCCATACAAAGCACAACAGTTAGGCAAACCGTTAAGAGGCCGAAATAACCACCGCTTCTAACTATGTTTTTTTTTTTTTGCAAGAATGCAAGTCTAGGATGAGCAACTACACAATTATAGATAGCAACATAAACAACTAAACTAGATCACTAGAATTGGTAAACTAACAAGATCAACAACCTAGGGAGAACAAAACCTAACATCTCTATACAAGGAACTGTAAGTAGAGCACAAGTGTCAGTGGCGGACCCAGAATCATTTCATTGGGTAGGCATACAGTATAGGAACAGTGCTCCACAGTACGCTATAGTTTTCACTACAGTGCTCCGTTACCTTGGTCGTCGGGAATCTGGGGTAGTCCTGGGCCTACCTGAAACATGGCTGGGTCCGCCACTGACGAGCGTAGAGCTCACGCCACTCGAGAGGATACGCAATACGTCCACGTTGAGTCCTCTTAACGATTAGGGGGCCCGAGGCCCACTGTTTCCAATCCCTCTTGTGAGTTGGGCCTGCCTACGGCCCACCTACCGCTGCTCCACCGCGCAGTTCTAGTGCGAAGCGAGGTTCCCCAATCCCCCGAAACATTTCGCCGAATCTGCCGTGAGATCCGCCCGACTCTCGCTCCGTTCCGGCGCTCTCGGTCGGGTAAGGTTCCACCTTCCTCCGACGAGATGGCGGGGAAGGGAGCCAAGGCCACGGCCGCCAAGTCGGCGGACAAGGACAAGGGGAAGAAGGCCGGCGGCCCCGTCTCGCGCTCCTCCCGCGCCGCACCTCAGGTGAGCTTGATCCCTCCGCTCCGCTCTGCTCTGCTCCACACGTTGCCTGCCTGGTCATCCGTGGGTGTTTTAGATTTGGTGTAGATGCTACTGGTGCCACCAACACTTTGCTGTGCATTCGGGGCCGCGGTCGTTAGATTCGTCGTCTCTTTAATTTCTTGAGGGGTTCATGCGATGCGGTTTTGCGGAATTTTATTAGGGTTTTCGCGTGGTTAGCTAGATGTTGGCTATTTTTTCCTCATTCGAGATTTTCGTAGATCTGGAGAAACTCGTGGTATGTGGAATTGGGTCCTGTGGATGGAATGGTGGTTAGAAGATTTCATTTCCTTGGCCTGGGAAGGCTCTCTCATTAATCATGGGTTTAGGGTTTAGAAGGGTTATTCTTGATTGTTTCGGGATAAGCAAGCAAAAGTTGGTGTGCCACGGCTTGAGATGGTGCTAGGGGTGCTTTCCGCCATTGTCGTCCATTCTCTGATGCTGTTCTATTATTTAGGAGAAGTCAGCTCCAAAGAAAGATGTTTATCAATTGTTCGCTGAGAAGGTTAGGGATAACAAACAACTGGAATCAAGATGGGCAATCATGCAAGAAACCCGTGTGGAGTATTTTCGTGGCAAAGATTTCAATACCTTCATCAAGAATCATCCAGAAGTCAGGGAAATTTTGGGGCCAGATAAGGATTTAGAAGTGGAAGACATTGTCAACACTTTGCTGACCAAGAATCTTGTGATAAGGTGTGACCGAGTTATGAAAACTGTGAGGCCTGGCAAGAAAAAGCTATCATCATGGCCTGCTCATTTGGAGATACATAATGTAAGTATTATATGCTTCGTATCTTATGGAAAACATAATATATATGTTATATTTTCTGATCCTGTTGTTAAGATTACTTGTTAATATTGTGTGTGTGATGTTCTCCTAAATTTAAACACTGTAAATGCTGGGGGGGGGGGGGGGGGGGGGGGGGGGGGGAGGGTATGCCGTTTCAATTTAATCGTCCGTTTATCCCATTTAATTGGACGTTTGGCTCGTTTAATGGACCGTATAGCCTGAATAATAGCTAAATGGTAGGTGAACGACTGTTTACCGTTTAGCATTTAGGACAACACTGCTACTGTGTTTCTAATTATTCATTGCTCTTAAAGACTTCTAAAGCTGCATTGACGTTGCACCATCTCACCTTGTAACTATGATCATGGTAATCAAAATCCATTAGCATAATAACATCCAGATTTTAGATAGTTCAAGTATATGCATTATTTGACACCTTTTAGTTGAAACGATGAATGTTTTCAAACTGTATATGACTATATCCTTTATTCCTTTTTCAAGGAAAGGTACCCTTTATGTAAAGGGGCGTTTTCAATGCACCTGAGCAGTTATAAGTAGTTTAGATTTGGAAATGTCAATAGGTAATTGGACAGCATATAAGCAACCCGTAGCAAAAGGTGACTGATAATACTGGCGACATACTGTACTGTAAGTTTATCTAAGATCCACATTTCAGTAATTCTACATGACAGTTGCATCATTTAAATTTCTTTTTTGATACCATGTAAAGGTTTTCTTATGATAATTTGTTCCCTTCTAATTATCTTATCATTTCTGCTTGCTACAATTACTTGAAATATGGTATGCTAGTTTAACATAACACAGAAATTTGTCTTTTACCATCTGATTTCTATAATTCTTATAGTTAATAGGTGTAATTACTATGACAGTAAGAAATATTTTGAATGAGGGAAAATCAGTGAGATTTCAAATCAAATATAAAGTAAATTAAAGAATCACACTTTCGATTTAGCAAGATCCATCATTGCCAACTAATAACTTCTCTACTCTTCTGTCGTGTAAGTTTTCTATTCTAATTAATTCTATCTGTTACCTTATTCCCCTCATATTGAAATGAATCGAAATCAGTATGGTGTTCATAAGGTTTGACCAAGTGTCTTTGTTGTATTTTGTTTGTCTTTATGGATTGATGTCAAACCTAATACTTTGTTAGAGCTGTGGTATGTATAAAGTTCTACTTCTTCTAAATCTTGTGATATTTTCTTTGATAAAGTGAGATTATGCATAACAACTCACTATAGAAATGTGTTACAATGTTATTTTCTTCCTGATGTTTGTTCTTATGCAAGTGGATTTGATTTGATCTTGCAGGAACAAGTGTTTACTGAAAATGATGGGTTTTTTGCTTGGATGTTTCTGAAAAGGCGGACCTTGTGGCAGACAGTTCTTTCATTTGTTTGGCCTCTTTTTGCACTGGCAGTCTGCTTATTTCCAGTTTACCCATACCAATGCAAGATTGTTGTACTTTACTCATGTGCTGGAGCTCTACTTTTCATTGTCTCCATTCTTTTGCGTAATCTCTCTTTCCCTCCCTCTCCAACTGTATTTTCATTCATGAGAAACATTACGCTTCAGTAGACACTTTCAATATCACATTTTAGTCATTAGACATATTTGAGTAACCAGCTACGATTTTTTTGCCTGTGTAGTGTTGTGCACACTTCTAACGTCACACCCCAGTCACATGCATCTTTGATGAATGAATATTGTTTACCTGCTGTTTATAAGACAGCAGCTATCAGAAGTTGGTTTTACTTGCTGGAAGTTTTTAGTATATGTTGATAACCTTGCAGTTGCATATATTTCTAGTCACGGATTAAAACCTAACATGCCACATAACAAATTATTTAGTAGTCCTGTATATGCAAGCTGCTGCTTTATCAGTTGACTCACTATGTTGTAAAGTATGTTTGATCATTCTCCTTTCAAGAATGTCACAGTGGCATTACAGAGTATAGAGTGGTTCAATAAACAAACAAACAAAGATTCATACTTCAATTAAAAACTGCACAGCACGCTAGGTGGATAGGTACTATTCCCCTCCAGCCTCCACCAAACTTTCTGAGTTTGGTTGTTGTTGAAATGATGTTTGCACAACACTTTTAGTGTGGAACTCACACATCAGTGCATCAATGTGAATGTTTAAAGAAAAGGAAAAACTGGGGGGGAAGGATTCAGACTCAAGACTTTTGGTGTGTGGGAATCTTGGGGCTCAACACTAGAGTAGCATTCACTTGTTTAATTACAATAAATTATCTGTTTTTTAACCCTTCTAATTCAAGCACATCCTAACTTTCCTTTTTTTGACCATATGATTTTTTTACGGGATCCACCCAATGAACCAGATCTGCCAGTGGTAACTAGCTGGCAATGTAGATTCCCTGCTTGTGTTAATTTTTTTCACTACACAATTGGTAGCTGTGGTGTATCACAGAAGAATTGCATAGAACTTGTACACTTGATATTTCATATTTGGTCTGGATCACTATTCTGAAGCCAGGGGAAGAAATCATAAGTTTGTGAGCTTACTGCAGTATGCCGTTGTTGATAGGAAATATTGCCCATGATAGTAATAATATTGTTCTTGCAATAAACTAGTTACCAAGACATGGGGTGTTGAGGATTTACCAAATTTTCTCCTGGTTTATAGTCCTAGTTACCAAGACATAGGGTGTTGAGGATTTACTAAATTTTCTCTTGGTTTAGTTCCATTTGCCACGAAACATAGGTGTTGAGGATTTACCAAATTTTCTTGAATTTAAGCTGACTTGAAACCAGGTGTCAATTTTTTTTTTGGTAAACACTGATTCAGTATTCTTTTTTAGAATTTCTTAGTTTTGTATGTATATCATAAACAAGTCTGAAATTCTTCGTGTTTGGTGTATGTTGGTGCTACATGTTGATTTTATATATCCTTGTAGAGAGCACTACAATGGATCACCAGTGATGTTATTTTGCATTTTTTTGGTGACTCATTTTGCATTTGTTATGATGCCATAGTTTTACCATTTGAATTTTTGTTGTTCTTTCTTTCTGTTTGTTTATGCTGTAGTGGTTCATGGTGCTCTTTTGTCCATCTTTTAACTTGATAATTATGATATATTCCATCATTTAGTTTTTTAGCTTTGCTGTTTCATGTATTGAGGGTTTTCATCTCTCTTCTTACTGGGCTTAGCATTTATTTTTCAAATCTCTATAGTAATCCCTGTTTGTCTAATATTTCCATTGTAATTGCAGTAAGAGCTACTATCTTTGGCATCTTATGGGTCCTCCTTTGGAAACGCGTGTGGTTTCTTCCCCAATATAAATGCAGAGGAGACAACATTTAGAGAACTCGTTCGTTTTTGGCCTGAAAAGGATGAAGGAGAGCGGCCAAAGTGGACATCAAGACTTTTCTATGCCCTTGTTGCTCTATTGGTGATATTACTGCTTAGGCACCATGCTCCTGACGAAGCAGCTAGAGCCAGGTAATTTGTTTTCTGCGATCAGTATCTCCACCCTTGCTTTTATTTTTTATTTTTGGAAGAACAGCGGCAGGAGCTCTGCCTTGCACTAAAGTAGAGAAAGAAAGAACACAATTTTGCTCCAATGGACTACGCGATGTCCCCAGAAGGTTAATGGGACAAATAAAGAATGCTCACACAGGATACAGTCAAAGGTCTAGGCCCTCGTTACATGTTTCGGAAACACGCTGCTGCTGCTCGTCTAGGCCCACATTACATGTTTTGGGAAACACGCCTGCTACTGCGAAACACGCTGCTACTGCTGTCTTCATTTGCGCGTAGCGCTACAGCTACTGTGAGGCGTGGAACATTCACTGGTTTCTTTCTTTCCACAAATTCCACATAAAACAATATGATAGGCATCACAATACTTGTTGCCGATTGCTCTATGTGCCTGGAAATGTTGAATCCATTAGGTTTAATAACTAGCAAAAATTAAAACTACAGTATGCCATTTACTTCAAAAATTGCTATAGGCCTTGTCCAATTTTTCAGCAAATCATATAGCTATCGACATGATGGTGTTTTCCTTGCTACAATCTAATAATTATGGATCTGTCACATGATTTTAGATGGTAACTCATGCCGCGTGAGTATCCTTAACATGTTTAATGATGTTAGTGACCTCTGTAGATTGTCACCAGCAATGAAGTTTGATTGAATGTTCTGAATCGCTTTATTAACCTTTTTATTGTTTTTCTCTCTTGTTAGGTACCAAAAGAAGGTTTCTAACATAATTGATGATGTTCTTGAATGGTCTCCGAAGTTAGCTATTTCTGGAATGATTGAAAAACACACTGGGGCTGACATCACAGAAGAAAGCAATTACACCAGCAGGGCTGCGAGTAGCCATGTGCCGCCTCCTTCCACCAAAGGCCCAGATATGGATGCTGATGGGGATACTGAGGCTAACTTAGATGAAACCCAAGATAATGAATATGCTGATGATACAAGATCAAGTGAAGCTTAAAATCAGCTTGTAGTATTTTTTGAGTAATCTTTGTTATTGTTAATCTGCAGAATTATATAGATAGCTTACTGCTGACAGCAAAAAAAATAGGGTGTCATGTTTTGATGTTACATCCATATATTGCCTGCAATGGTATTCTAAGGTTCCCAAAGAGCTCTGCAAATCTTCACTGTTTCTCTTCATTCGTGTCACCGTGTTCTATTGCCCTTCTTTTCCTATGCCAAGGCGTATCGCGGCTGAGGTAGCTGCGAGTTTATCCCTTTGCAGGGGATCAGAGCGGCCGTGCCCTGGCGTCATTCGGCCCGCGGCCTCCTCCTGCCCTCCTCAGATGCATCTTCAGCTCAGCACCGTCATCACCCTCCTCACATGTGCATGTTCTGGATTGAGGACTGGGGACTGGGGACTGGGGAGGGGAATGCTAGGGATTGCCCCGCGGCCTCCTCCAGCCCTCCTAACGCCGGCGACCTATAATTTTTCTAGTACATATAGTTTTTCCAAGTACATCATATATACACAATTTTTTGATAAAAAAATAATGGTTATTCAGCTGAATACCCTTGAATTGAATTGGACCTGCCACTGCTAGCTGTGGTGCGGTGAACCAGTACAGGGAGGATTTGACTGTTATGGCAATAACAACACACACACAAAGAGTAATATACAAGGATTCACTGATTGGGAATTTGCAATCCATCTCTATCTGTGATCTGTCCCTAGGACCTGTCCACATGCCTCAAAACGTCAGCAGCTGACAAGGGTGCATCAACATCATGAGTGGTTTTATTTTCCACAGGCCCTCTGATGGTGTCTACACAAAAACTGACTGCACCCAAAAGGAAACCATGTTAGCATACTCCTGAGTCCTGATGTACTTCTCCGTCTTCTCGTAATGTTCTTTGTGCTGTCAGTGGATCCAGTCCTCCAGTGTTAGTCGATGTCCGCGCGCACATGCACTTATGTACAGCTGCTCTCTTCCTCTTCACTTGTCAACCATGGTCACCAGTAGTTAGTGGTCACTTCTCTCTCCCCTCTTGTTCTTCGAGCTTATTCCTAAGACCTTTAGTGCGTGTACTACTTTTGGGTTCAGCTTGTGCTGCAGGAGTTTTCCTTGCAACGACGTCGACCTGTCAATTTTAGATTCATATAGAATGGATCAGAACGAATTTTAGTGCAGGCTTTTTTTTTGCAGCTCCACAGGTGGCTAGGTAAAGTTGTGTCTTTGATGCACATAGCAAATCTTCTAAAACAAAATGATGCACCATCCAAAGATGTAACTTAAGACCTGGTTTCCTTCAGCTCTAGATCGAGTTCCTTTTCTGATTCCTTTATCTGCAGAGCCACAAGAAAAATATATATTGTTTGAGAATTCAAATCCACGAAATGCCAATAAAAAAATCAGGACTAACCTCTTTGACCAATCTTTTAGAGCTCCTGATAAGAGCACCCTACAAAAATATACAATACAGACTACTTTTAAATCATCACGAATGCAACACAACATGTGAATATGTGGTGACTGGTGAAAAAGAAAGTAGCAACAAACACCATCTTGTATATGCTGTAAGTATAAACTTTCAACTGCTTACTGCTCTTCACCATTCATCTTGTTCAGGATGATAATTACCTCACAAATGTAAACATAGCTACCATATTTTCATATATTCAGATCATCTTCCCTTGATCCTGTCATTTCCTATTCCATTTCATGTCTATCAATGATTTTGAAATATGACAATCAGATTCATGTTTCCAAGAAAAGAACCAAGCATTTCTCGCAAAACTTGTTTACATGACACTACCGTAAGGTTTGTGGCAGAACTTAATAACAAAAGTACAAGACTACACACAGAAACTAATGAATAAATGTCTATTGGCTGGTAGGGACAAACAAAATAGCTCATCCTAGAAAGGAAGAAAACATACTTCTCCATGTGCTAATTGTTGCTCCAGCGCATCGGATGTTACTAACCACACTTTCGGGCAACCATCAGCTGCCAAAGCTTCGACCTGCATAGGTGAAAGAACCAGCAAAGCGCTCAGTAACTACATATTATGCATTTCATTTGTGTCCAGATGTGAATTCATTTCAAGAATATTTGCTTAAAAAAATCATGTGGCAGCGTCCAAATAAAAACTGTAGTGCCAAAATTAATATATAGCAAAAATGCCTCTTGATGTAATGGGAACAAAATGCATTACTTTGGAGTAGCAAAATGCTCCTATTGATTGTACTTCTTTTGCAAACCCCTTTCCATAGAATCTCTAAAGACTGAAACAGTTGGTTATGCCAGCTAGGATTAAGATGTAACACTATGGCCTCCCTGGTCCCTGCATGCTGGAACTGGCTCAATTATTTTCCAATATTTCTATTTTTGGTCATGTATGATTCATACAATAGGGCTTTTTTTGCCATACACTGATGAGTAGTTTCATAATTCTATACAAGGAACTCTAACCAATACTTCTGATGTGCAATTCAGAAATGTACCTCCTTCTCAATCCAAGAATCAGCAGATAAATCGGCAGAATATACAAGACCCTGTTCAATGAGGCAAAATCTGTTTGTTAGGTTTTTCTCTAATAACAGCCAATAAAAACCTGACTGAAATATTGAACCTCCATTTATTTTATCAAGTCAGGTTTCTTTGCAGGATCAGTATGTAGTGAAGGGTAAAAAAAGCTAGCACCAAAAGTCATTTTTTTTTTATAGTTTCTTACCCTTTATATGTTTCCTTATGTGTGGAAAGCCCTGAGTTAGCAGCATCAAACACCACTACAACTTTTACCTCTGCAATATAATTGTGACAAATGATATAAAATAGCCAGTGTAAGATTTGACACAGGCACACGGCAATTAGGGAAATTAAAAATTGCTGAGAAAATCAAGGGGAAATGGTATTGAAATCAGATAAAGAAAACCTGATTGAGTTATGTTCCCCACTTGGGTTAGTTTGCATTCATTTGTAACCTGTGACTAAATTTACTATAAATCGTAGTACACTAAGTAGTTCAACTTCGTATCAGCTATATGTTATTGCGTAAGTAGGAAGCATAATTAGGAGCCTTTTTTCTTTTGAGAAACCACAACTGAGACATTTTCGTTATTATAACGGGTTTAATCCTTTGGTCTAGACCTCTTACTGCACTGAAAGATACCAGCTCATCAATGAGCATTTGTCTAGCAATTTCTTGTCTCTCATTCATGAAATCCTTCTTAAGCTTTCCCCAGTAGCCACATACATTGTAGCCATCCACACGAGAATAACTGGTGAAGCAATTTCCAAACCCTCATTTGTCCTATATCAAATGAAAAGGCAAAGTCAGCAACTATGTGGAAAGTACGGCGTCCTTCTGGGATTCTGTCACATCTTTAGGGATGATCAAGCTTGTTCGGACAACCTGGATCCTGACTTTCGACCCATGTGACACACCCAGAAAATTCAGCTTCAAATGAGGCGTGCTACATGGTTAAAAATATACTAGTAAATGTTAAATGTTTTATGTAAGAGCAAACTGACATTTACAATCACTCTATATAAGAACACGAGTAAATTAAATCAAAAGAAACGTGCCTGTGCGGCTGACTGAGCAACTGGCTTCACCCTTCCCCAATGCTCCTTGCGTGCGCTCCACCGGAGACTGGATCGCCATGGGTGGGTGTGGCGTTTTTTCCCTCCATGTGATGGTCTCCCATGGTCTGAGTTATGTATGCTCCGTTGTGAAGTGACCGCGAGGTTGAACGGGATTTTATAGTGACGATGGTATGCAGCATTGGAATCTGCAATACTGAATACTAATAAAAAAGGTCATAAACAGTCTGATTAAATCGGTGAGTTGGTGTATACAGTGGTGATATCGTGTGATTTTTTTTTTTCTCGAAACTTCATATCGTGTGATAATTATTAAGCAGGCGTCAGATATCATGACGTTGTCATTTTATTACTAATAGAATCATTCTACCTTCTACTATCTAAAAAGTTTCGAAATTAAGATACCGGTAGCTGCGCTGATTATCACACAAACATTTACTGCTCACAAGTCCACACAGAAATATTTATAGGCCTAAAGGATAATATTAGTAATAAAAAGATGGCCAATCATTAAGATAGCACTTTTTTCTGAACTCATGGCGTCGTGTTTTTGCATTATACTAATTACTCCCAATTGATATTATTAGTTACTACTCCCTCCTTGTCCATAAGGAAAGTCGTTTTGGACATTGACACGATCTTAAAAAAACAATTTTTGCCACTACTTCTTTCCTATCAAATATTTATAAAATATAGTCTATATATACTTTTGTAAAACTACGAGATGAATCATTTACATCACTTTCATATTTTCAAACTCAACCTAAAAGAATTTGTTAGTAGTCAAAGTTTTAAATATTTCATTTCAGACAACCTCAAAACGATATTCTTTAGGAACATGGAGGGAGTAGTAAAAAGTTCTTTTACAAACTTGTATTAAGACACCACAAACTTGTATTTAGCGCAGCGGATCCTATCGATTTTTTTTCCGTTGATGCTTTGTTTCATAAAGTTTCTCTTTTCAGTTCAGTTGTACTACTTTTTTTTTAGAAAAAAAAATTTCATCTTTTTTTTTGGTTCAACATCTTTTACAGTTACGGAGGCTATCGCCTAACCGCACAGCGCCCTCTATATATCACGACACACGACACCCTGAAGGATAAAGTTAAATGTGGCCTTAAGGGCATATGCCCCTACGCACTGCCCTGTGCACATCTCAATGCGAATCCAATGGTGGGTGTGCTGAAAGCACATGTCCTTGGCAAAAAAAATCGCCTCTTTGCGAGCCCAATTGAAAACCAACATGAACACCGACGATGCATGGAAGTGGAAGCTCGCGGCAATAATTTTTGGGACTGTGCTAGGAGTAGTCGTCATCAATGTGATCAGGTGGTGGTGCTGGAGGCATCTAGAGCGGAGAGGGGCATCCGTCGGATGCGACGCCACGCCATCCGTCGGACGCGACCACGCGGCGGCTGGTGGGGACCTTTGGCCGTTTTGGAAGACCCTGTTGTCGTCTTCTAGCCCAAGCTCAGCCTCAGAGACTGAGGTGGTTGGCGGACGCGACGCCGGCTCCACCTCGGAGCTCGCTAGTGGACGCGACGCATTTCTTCCTGGTCAGACCTACCGCCGAGCGTGTTGCCCGCGCCACCGTATGTGGAGGCACGGGCGGATCTCGAGGCCATTTGCGACTTGGGGCCTCCGGTCGTCCCCGCTGAGGAGATCGCCGGCGACCTGCTGCCCGGCGTCCCTACGTGGAAGCTAGGGAGGAGCTCGAGGGCATCATCGCCCTCGGGCCTCCGGTGATCCCAGATTTCGCGCCGCTGCCGGACTACGTGTTGGACATCATGGAATTTGATCCGCCAGGCAAGCTACTTCCGCAACCATCGTCTCCGCCGCCATCATTGTCGGCGACTTCCTCCCATATTTGGCGTTAGGGACCATGCAACTTAGGACTTAGGCAGGGGCAGAGACAAGGGGCGGGTAGGGCCCATGCCCCCTATGAACGTGAAATTTTCACTAATTTTTTTAAAAAAATTTAAATAAAATTTAAAAATTCAACGCTGTTGCCCACCCCTAATATTAAAAAAAATCAACTTGAGGTGTTCAGCTCATGGTTTGTACGGGTAATAAAGTTCAAGGGTGACTCGTCCCTGAACATCGACGTACGGGTACGATGGAACGCAGCATCGGACGGCCCACGCACCAGCATTGTCGTCCCAGCTGTCACAGGCGCAGCCGTGATTTCGCCGTAGCCATAGCTCCTGTACCCGTAAGACGGTGGCGGCACCATCTCGTTCTTGTGCTTGTGCACGGCTGCAGTCACCGTGCAGACTGGAACGCCAATCGCAGTACAATTTTCCTCGGTCGCTGGACGCAGCCTTTTCTCTTGTTCTCATCGTTTTCGCAGCTGGTTGGCTGCCACCACGTTGTGCTCTGACGAACGACGAGTGCCTCGAGGCGAGCAATGCCAAGAGATGGCGACGGCAAGGTCGAGGATGCAGATGCACCACCGGTGGATCTCGCCTTCCACCCCGTCAAGCGGGTCCGCCATCCTGCCCGCCGGCAACCATGACGCTGCGAAGGAAGCTGCTGCCGCACCACCAGCAGCGCGCGGCTGATCGAGCGCCTCCTCCAGCCTGTCCGTCGTCGTCCTGCTGCGCCTTTTTTTTTATTTAATTATTGTTGCGGTTTTGCTGTGATGTGATGCAGCGCTAAGCATATCACCTGTCAGAGGCTTCATCTACTGCTCCATGGCTTCAGCCCATGTATCCAATCTCTTGCATGCTGCTGCAACCGCCGGCAGCGTGGATCAGCAGCCAGCAGAGTGCAGGACCAGGGAGGGTACTGCGTGCGATCTGCTCTTGTCTCGTCCCTCCCGTGTGACCTGCACGCACGTAGGAGTATGCGTCATGTTGATTTCTGAAACTACCCCTTGTTTAGATTGCAAAACTTTTCAACTCCAGCTACTGTAGTATTTTCGTTTGTATTTGGCAATTAGTGTCCAATTATGAACTAATTAGATTCGAAAGATTCGTCTCGTGATTTACAATCAAACTGTACAATTAGTTATTTTTTTATCAACATTTACTGCTCCATGCATGTGTCCAAAGATTCGATGTCATAGTTTTTCAGTAAAAAAATTTGGAATCTAAACAAGGCTCTAATGTACAGGCTGGAACAGAGCTTTGCTTTATGGTGCGAATAAAGGGGCTGCTTGTTACCGACCAACGCCTGCCACCGCCACAATTTGTGGCGAACAAAATCTCTGTCACACTCACCACGGAAAAGCACGTAAAAAAAAGTACAGCGGCGGTGTGAACCAAACACTGTCTGTGTACTGTGGTTGTCATCATTATGGTGTGGCAAAGGACGGCCGGCAACCAAACAACCTCTAAATCTTTGCCCATTACATAGTGTTCCATTTTTTTTTAAAAAAATATATGATTTATATTAATTTATATTGATGATTTTAAAATAAATATTGTAATCATGTTCATCTTATTTATGTTTGATCCGTTTCTATCAAATAACAACATAATGGTATACAAAATAGTGTTCACAATTGATCTAGCTATATGCAAAGCATTAAATAGCTTGCAGATAATGCAACAGACTCTCCATTGTACAATCTATCTTTTTAGCTGTCTGATCGCCAGATTCGAAGGTGTTACAGACGACCTCTCATCTATGGGTTGTACATACATGCCCTAATGCATTTGATGCTCGCCGACCAAGGCGGCCTATTCAATTCGCTGGCTGAAGTAAACTACTCCTCCTCTTTTGTTTTCGGCAGACTCTAGGATAAACTTTTCTTATCTCTACTAATATGAAGAAGGAAATGTCTGTCCCGTGTGCCAAGCTAGTTTTCTTCCGACTACAACCGTCCGCCCCGCACGTCGCCTCGTCCGTCTGCCCCGCACGTCGCCGCCAGTCGCGCGCAAACCACCCCGCAAATACCCCCCTCGACACTGCACCTGCAGGCTGCAGCTCTGCTTCTCTCCTAAAATCTTCCGCCCGTTCCTCTACTCCCACGCCGGCGAGATAGGCAAGATCGCCTGCCCGCCCGCCCCGGCCAGATCCTCCACGCTCGTGCTACTGCAGGCTGTCCACGGCCGGGCCCCACCAGATCGTCCGCCCACGCCACCATCAGGCCCTGTCCTCGCTGGATCCCCACCACAGTGAAGGGGACGCGGAGTTGACGGAGACGGAGGCGGAAGCGGCGTCAGCGCGGAGTGCGCCATCTGCCTGGCAAAGTTTGAGGACGGCCAGTCCACGCGCGTGCCGCCCACGCATTCAACGCTGCTAGCCTACCTGCGGGACAACAACTACCGCTGCGAGTGGCAGCCACAGCAGGTACGGTACTGCTCTCCGCCATCTCCATTGTCCATTGTCCTCCACGGAAGAACTGCATCACCGTCCCCATCCCCGATCGATAGTGCCCCGCACAACGCCCTCGACGCAGCCACGAGGCTAGCCCGCCCTGGCCAGATCGCCAGCACCAGCCGGCCCCGACCAGATCGCCCGCCCGCGCACCTCCGGGTCCAGGTCCAGGAGTGGTGGCAGTGGCTGCGGTCGCGCCCCGAGCAGCTCGGCACGGCGGTGGCCTGAGCTCGTGCGGGATGTCCCGCTCCTGGTGGACGCCGCGCTTTGGGGCGTCGTCACGGCCGTCGAGTCCGTCGCGCTATGTGCTGTTTCTTCCTCTGCTGCGGCTGCACGCTCTGATGAACTTTGCAGTTGCCAGTATGGATGATTCCCTCAGTCTCCGTGCGATTTCTTCGTTTTTACTGCGTGTGGTTGTGGTGGATTAGCTTTGTTATTATTTGGTAGAGTTACTGTCATGGCAATGGTAACTAGGATGTGATCTGTGATTGTATTTGACCGTCAGTTGCCTGCCATTTAGGATCTATGACTTGAGCATGCTACTGTAGCGAGAGTAGGGGAAGGGGATTACTAAATTGGAGGGTTTAGTAGGTGCGTGGTGGGAACGGAGACGACTTTTAGTTGCGGAAGAATATCTCAGTTTCTTATCTTAATCAGCCGAGTCAGTGGCTTCAGTTGCGTACCAGTGTACTCATCCCATTCTATTCTATCGCTGTTCAGTCAGTTCTACTCCAACTAAGGAAAAATATTATCAAGGAGACCACCACTATTAATTAAATAGTAAGATCGAGGCCTACTCATGGCTGATGGACCATCGTGGATTTGGATGTGATGTAATCACTCTTTTATTGAAAATGGGATTCATATACATGGTGATAATATTATTGCAACTATAATATAACTATTTTCATCATTATCACTCTAATAGATTATTTTTCCTATTTGGCTATTTTATGTAACAGATTTAGCTAAGATATTTTTTATTTTTATCATTGCTCAAATTATGGCATTGCTAATGGATCACCAAATTAATCGGCCATTGCTACCTCCCCCAATAGAGATCACTACAGATGCCTCAAGCCCTCAAGGATGCATAAATTCCTCCCCTGTTACTTGTCACCTCGAGTTTGAGGTTAATTGTGTTTAGACCCCGCATGTTAGGCTACAATTGAAATTGTGATGCAATTCTGGCACACCTGTCTATGTGGTGTGGTTTGTCTGTTGTGGATTAGCCAAATACAACATGTAGATTTTGATAAACAGAATATATTCTCCTGTCAGTTTTTTTTGCAGCTGTCGCATCTCATATATGGATATTATGTTGCAGCTCACTTTCTTTCCCTGATTGATAATCATTCCCTTTCATATTAATTCAAATGTGGTGGTTGCAGTTTGCAACATTAAGTTTGTGCGACACTCAAAATCTTTCATGCAGATGGCATCTTCAGAACACACTGGGGGTCGCATCCCATTCAAAGATATATCCAACACCAACAATGAAAGTAGACCTACGACATCCAATCTGCATTTAGATGACATAGACCCAAAAGAATGCATGAGGCAAAGGGCAAGGGACGCGTACGCGAATATGCCTCAAGATCGAAAGGAGAGGTTACTAAAGAAACGTCGAGAAGATTATCATCGAAGGAAAACTCAAGCTCTCCTTACAAATGAAGATTCACAACCCACAATCCCACTCACTGCTGAAGGTGACACTCATTGCTTCATTTTGGTTGTATTGTACAAGATTTTTTAACGCGTATTATGTCTATAGGCATCCTCAGTAATGCTGAGCAGTGCGACACCTCAAGAGTAGAAAATATGGTTCCAGATGAGAATGCTGATTGGTTGCATAGAAATGATTCATACAACATACCACATGCAACAAAGACCTCCCTTCAAGTGTTGGGTACTGCATACAATTGTCCAGTGAATATCATTTTATACATATGCTATTTCGTAAAGAGGATATGCTACATTTGTTGTAATCCTATGAATTTCATATCTACAAGTCATGTATTTCAATTCAACTTAATTGACATCTATTACAATTATGCTAAATTGATTGGCAGTAATCTCTATTGATATACACTGAAGCATGCTTGATTTAGCACCTCCAACTGCAAATAATATAAGACCAAATATTGTAACTTCATTGTACAAAATATACATAAATATTTACAGAAACCACCTTTTATTTGTAGATGAGGAAATGCTAGCAGAAATTAGCCTTGATTCAGCAAATACCGCATTAGTTGGTAATTGTGCCGTCACCACACCCTCATCCAAGAATTCATGTACAATGAAGTTAACAAATGAGCAGCGTAAAGCTAAGTGTGCCAAGGAAAGAGAGCGCTATGCACGTATGACACCTGAGCAAAGAGAGGCTAAACGTGCACGTCAAAAAATGCACGATTGCCGAACTCAGGAGCAGATTGAAGCAAAAAATGAACGTAGAAGAGTGTCAAATATGACGACTGAGCAAGCACAGACAAAGCGAGATAAGAAAAGGATGGAAAGGGATTGTCGGCGCAATACTTTGAACAGCGATTTCATTGCCATGGAGAATCCAGAATATATCCCCAATGTTGTACCACTTAATGATAAATCAACTGCCCCAAGTGATTGGATTATTCCTGAGGCAAGTGGATCACCTGTTTCAGATCAGACACAGGATGCCAAGCCCCTTGAGATGGATCCTTGTCAGATAACACGTAGACAACGTGTGCCATCTGGAGAGAGACAATCACGATTAGCACGACAAAACAAACATTTTGAAGCAACCACTGCAAGGAAAATAGTTGCTTTAGCTATGGAGAATCCGTGCATGACTGATGAAGATGGCTTTAAGACTCCAAATCATTCATGTAACAAAAACAATGGTACTTACTGACGCTTCTTTACTCCTTTCAACTAATTTAATTTATTATATAAAAATTAATGCATAGCCTTACTATACTCACCCTGTCATTAATAAAGATATCGGTTCAAGCTCTCAACATGCCACAACTTTTGAGACATCCACATGATGCAACGGTAATACATTTTATTATTTTCATCCATTGCATAATCATTCTCAATCGTTTAAAATGATATTTACCATGATTGATCGGTACAATTGAGTGCCCATCCTCAAATATGTACCTTTCACAGGTCCCATGACAGAACTGGTGATGACGAGGGTGTCATATTTGAAGAGGATGAAGAAGCTGACGAGGGTTATCTATTCGCTGGCCAAGGTACTTATGCTAAATATAATAGAAAAATGTACTTACATTCATGCCTTTGGAAAGTAATAGTAACGCATTTGTTAAATACCACACTTCAGATGAGGAAGTTGACGATGATGATGAGTTAGGTGATCCTCAAGAAGAAGACTCTACATCTATTCCTGATGTACCTGATCCTTACGATGGGGTGTATAGCAACATCCCTAAAGAGGAGCATAAGTTAAAGCCCATTCACAACTGTCAGCACTGCAATGCAAAGAAGTTTGAATTCGAGCCACCTGGATTCTGTTGTCGCAGCGGAAAGATTGAGCTATCCATGCCTGACACACCACCTGACCTCATGAGACTATGGTCGAGTGCAGATGCTGATGCTAGGCACTTCCGTGATAACATTCGTTTTTTCAATGGTCATTTCCCATTCACTTCCCTCTACTGTTACCTTGATAGTATGACCACAGATATCAGGAACAGTGGTGTATACACGTTTCGTGCACATGGCCAGATGTACCACAATATATAGTCATTTGGTAGACAGGAGGGTACACAACCTAAGCATCTAGAGTTGTACTTCTATGATGACGATCCAAGTCTTGAGCATCGTTACCGTAGCTGTCGCAAGAAGCACTATGAAAAAGACAAAGAAGTTATTGAGAGGTTAGTTGCCATCCTTCGTGGTAATCCATACTCTGACCAACTTAGGACTATGGGGCAGATTGGACAAATTGATGACTATTGTGTGACACTCAACTTTGACCAAAAGATGGACCAGAGAGTGTATAATGTGCCGATCAATTCTGAGGTGGTCGCTGTTTGGATTGAGGGAAGCGAACGACGTGGACAGTTTCAACATAGTGTAATCCTACAAGGAAAAAATAGGCAAATGTATGGCATCCGGTCATACAATAGATGTTATGACCCACTATCATACCCTATGTTCTTCCCTAGAGGTGAACTTGGGTGGCATATTGACATTCCAAAGGCAAATGTGAGTATGGAAGAAGTGATAGCGGCACGTGCACTCCGCAAGGCACGTTCAGATAATAATGAGGATGAACCAGGTTAGTTGTTTCTCATAGTAGTCTACACTATTCATTCTTAAGCATGCTATTTTTCATCACTAATTTCCATTGAATTGTTTGTGTAGAATCTCCTGGCAATCTATATGTGTCTGTGCGAGACTACTACTGTTATAAATTTCAGATGCGTCTAGAAATATTCAACCCGATACTCTTTGCCAAGCGTCTTTTCCAATAGTTTGCGGTCGACACATATATCAAGATTGAGAGCAATCGTCTAGATTATCAACGGAGGAACCAGGATAGGATAAGGGCTGACCTATACCAGGGCTTGGTGGATAGCTTGCAGGCTGGTGAGGACAGAGCTACTGCCGTTGGAAAGCGGACTGTACTATCTACATCATTTATTGGTGGCCCACGGGACCTGAGGCGTCGGTACATGGACGCCATGGCTTTAGTACGGAAGTTTGGAAAACCGGATATCTTTCTTATGATGACATGCAACCTAAACTGGGATGAGATTAAGAATGAACTCTACCCTAGCCAGACATCACAAGATCGTCCAGATCTTGTTGTGCGTGTGTTTAGGGCAAAGCTGGAGGAGCTAAAAAACAGGTTGATGAAACATGATATTCTTGGGAAGGTCTGTGCACATGTGCATGTCGTAGAGTTCCAGAAGCGAGGCTTACCACATGCCCATTTTTTGCTGATTATGAATAGGAGGTACAAGCTCACATGCTCGGAACAATATGATCGTCTTATCTCGGCTGAGATTCTAGACAAGAAGAAGTACCCAGAACTGCACAAGTTGGTTATCAAGCACATGATGCATGGCCCATGTGGTGTGCTAAATCGTGAGTGCCCATGCACAAAGGGTCGTGATTCATACAAGAATCATTATCCATGACTGAAAGCCCAAGTTTGGTTTTGGTAATTAATGACACCAAGTTGCTAATGCCATGTGTTAAGTGTTTTGAGTTAGGCATAAGCAACACATGTGATGAAGGTGTATGTGGCAAGGAGTGGTGGCCACAAGATCACAAAGAGTTGGTGCATGGACATGAAATGATGATCATGGTGGAGATGCACATAAAAGGAAGGACATGATCAAGTAGAAGAGAAGGATCTAAGAGCGCAAGGCAAAGGTATAACCATAGGGTTTTTCTTTTGCCGGTCTAAGATGAGTAGAGAAGTGATTGACCGGGTTTAGGATACATAGCCGACTATCAAGAGGGGCAATCACGGTTAGCTCGGAAATCAAGTGCCACTAGATCATTGTCTTGAGCATATGCATTAGGATCTAGTAAAAGAGCTAACATAACGCCTTGGAAAATGGTTGTGAAATGCTAACACACATGCACATGGTGGTGTATACTTGGTGGTGTTAGCACATTTGTGAAGACGGTGGAGTTTGAGCAGTAGAGAGGGGTTTGGGTTCCTCTCTCCCTCCCGCCGAGCTTGCGAGGCAGGATTCGGCACTTTTTAGGGAAGTGAAACGCCTATTTTCTATTGTGCCGGAAGTCAAAAAAGAAACGGAGGCGAACGGAGGTCACTGTGGTGACCGGACGCTGCACCGGACGCGGTCACGGCTTGACCAGCGCGTCCGATCAGTTCATTCGGTCAGCGTGCCTAGGGTGAGTGACCGGACGCTGGTCTGGCCTGATAAGCGCGTCCGGTCAGTTCACCTGTGCGCAGAAGCAGAGCGCGCGACCGGCGTGTCCGATCCTTCACGGGACCGGCGCGTCCGGTCAGGCGTCCAGAAGGGCAGAGAACAGCGAAGTGGTGATCGGACACGCGGCGCGTCCGGTCACGTACGATCGGACGCGTCCGGTCGTTAAGGGAGCTTACTGGACTCAAACCGGACGCTGGCACTGTCGCGTCCGGTCATTCGCTAGGGCGCGTCCGGTCATTGCTTTGAGGGCTCGCGGTGTTGCGCGACCGGCGCGTCCGGTCAGTTGACCAGCGCGTCCGGTCATTCGCTGCAGCGCGTCCGGTCTGCGCGACCAGCGCGTCTGGTCGTTGCCTCGCAGTTAGCCGTTGCGCGACCGACGCGTCCGGTCAGTTTGACCAGCGCGTCCGGTCAGCGCGACTTCAGCTGGTTAAAGTTCCTAACGGCTATATTCGAAGGGGTACGCTATAAATAGAGGTTGGCCGGGGTTTGAGGTAAACTCTTGCACACTTTGAGACCTAGAGACATACTTTGAGCTAGAGAACAACCCCTCCACTCATCTCTTTGTATAGTTGCACATCTTGAGTGAGATTGAGTGAGATTCAAGTGCATTGCTTGAGAGTTGCATTCTAGAGGCACTTGATCTTCGAGTTGCTGCGGATTTCTTGTTACTCTTCCGTGTTTCCCGACACAGTAGACGGCTTGGAGCAGCGGAGGTGATTGAGCTCGCAATTATAGATTGTTGGAGTCATCACCAAGTGTTGTAAGAGGTTCTTGATCCTTTCCCGCGGGAGTTCGCAAATTGGATACTCTAGTGAAGCTCGTGGCTTGGAGAATCCCTATCTTGTGTGCGGTTGTGCGGCGCCCGCCGAGGGCTCGACTCTTGATAGTCGATTAGCTCGCGAACCGACAAGTGGGTGTATCGCCACAACGGGGAGTAGCTTGCCAGGAAGCAAGTGAACCTCGGGATAAATTCTTGTGTCATTCTCTTCCCGAGGATTTCTCTCGTGTGATTGATTTATTGGTACTTCTCATCTCTACACGACGGTATAATCACTCAAAGCTCTTCTCTCGTATTACTTCTTGTTTCTAGCTTGTAGTTGTTGTTGTGTTTAGTTGATAGCCTTGTACTAGACTTGTGTAGGTGGCTTGCTTAATTAGTTAGAGCTAGTGCTTTTGCTTCGCCACCTTTCTTACTAACTTGTGGTTAAGTAATTCTTGTAGAAGTTTTAATTAGGCTATTCACCCCCCCTCTAGCCTATTTAGACCTTACAAGTGGTATCGGAGCCGAGGCACCATTTAATTGAGGCTTAACAACCTACGGTGAAAAAAAAATGGCTCAATTAAGCTTGCACATCAACAACACCAAGAAGGCACCTCACTTTGATGGCACAAATTATGCATATTGGAAGGTTAAGATGACCGCACACCTAAAGTCAATAAATAGAGAAGTGTGAAAGGTCACCGAAACAAAATTTGAGGTTCCTAATCCGGAAGCACCTACACCGGTGGAAGAGAAGAAGCTCCAATGCAATGACATTGCCATTAGTGCTCTTCATGAGGCATTAGATGATAAGACATTTGAGCAAGTAAAGAACACAGAAGTTGCACATGATGCTTGGACCAAGCTAGAAGAAACATTTGAGGACACCGAAGGCACAAAGACCGATAAAGCATATATCTTGCAAGAAAAATTTTCAAGCTTCAAGATGCAAGATGATGAAAGTGTACCGGAGATGTTTCATAGGTTGCAAGTCATTGTCAATGAGCTCAAGGCACTTGGTGAGGAGGTCAAGGATAATCAATTCTCTATGAAGTTCTTGAGAAGTCTACCCAAGAGATTTGATATATTGATCACCATGCTAGTGAGGACTACATTGAAGGATTCAACTCCTCAACAAATATTTCAAGAAGTGATGACCGATGATTCATATAGAGAAGATGATGAGAAGGATGAGTTGGTAAAGAAGAAGAAGAAGGAAAATGAGAAGAAGGACGATGAGAAGAAGAAGAGTGTGGCATTCAAAGCCACCACATGTCCACATCCAAGGGCAAATCCAAGATTAAATCATCAAGTGATGAAGACTCAAGCTCTTGTGATAGTGATGACATTGATGAGAAGATAGCTCTCTTTGTCAAACAATTTGACAAATTCATGAAGAAGAAGGGCTTTCGTGCAAGGAGGAAGAACTCTTATAAGAAGAATGAGCATACCATGAGATGCTTTAGATGCCATAGCAAGGACCATCTCATTACAAAGTGTCCTTATGATAGTGATGATGAAGATACTATCAAGAAGGAAAGGAAGAAGCAAAAAAAGAAGCAAGAAAAGAAAGAGAGCTCTTATAAGAAGAAGAATGATTCTCATGTTGCTACATGGGATAGTGATGACTCCTCAAGTGATGATGAGGATGACAACAAGAGCAAGAAGAAGGGACATGCTAGCATTGCTATCCAAGAGAAGGTCTCCCTCTTCGACACTCTATCGTGCTTCATGGCTAAGGCCGCTAAGGTCAATTATAAAGCCGGAGGAAGGCATTGGGTGCTTGATAGTGGGTGCACTCAACATATGACCGGAGACTCTTGTATGTTCAATTCATTTGATACAAGCCAAAATGGTGGTTTTGATGCTATCACTTTTGGCAACAACAAGAAAGGCAAGGTCAAGGGGCTTGGTAAAATTGCTATCTCAAATGACATGAGCATATCTAATGTGTTGCTAGTTGAGAGCTTGGATTTCAATCTTTTATCGGTGGCACAACTTTGTGATCTTGGCTTCAAGTGCATATTTGGTAGTGATGATATTGAAGTCATAAGTGTTGATGGATCAAATTTGATATTCAAAGGATTTAGACATGGTAGCTTATACTTGGTTGACTTCAATGATAGTGAGACACAATTGACATCATGCTTGCTTAGTAAATCTAGTATGGGATGGTTGTGGCATAGAAGGCTTGGTCATGTTGGAATGAAACAATTGAATAAACTTTTGAAGCATGACTTAGTCAGAGGCTTGAAAGATGTCACTTTTGAAAAGGATAAACTATGTAGTGCTTGTCAAGCCAGCAAACAAGTTGGAAATACATATCCTAGCAAGAGTGAAATGAGCACATCAAAGGCATTTGAGTTATTACACATGGACTTGTTTGGACCAACAATATACACTAGCATTGGTGGCAACAAGTATGGTTTTGTGATTGTTGATGACTACACTAGATATACTTGGGTGTTCTTTCTCTATGACAAGAGTGATGTTTATGATCTATTCAAGTCTTTTGTCAAGAGGGTGCAAAATGAGTTTGAGACTAGCATCAAGAAGATTAGAAGTGACAATGGTAATGAGTTCAAGAACACAAGAATTGAAGATTTATGTGATGATCTTGGTATTAGACATCAATTCTCTCCAACCTACACTCCTCAATCAAATGGTGTAGTTGAAAGGAAAAAATAGAACCTTGATTGATATGGCTAGATCAATGCTTAGTGAATATAATATTAGTCATTCTTTTTGGAGTGAAGCTATCAACACGACTTGCTATTGTAGCAACCGTCTCTATTGCCATGGGAAGCTTGGGAAGACACCATATGAGCTATTGAATGGAAGAAAGCCAAACATTGCATACTTTAGAGTGTTTGGTTGCAAATGCTATATTCTTAAGAAAGGCACTAGATTGAGCAAGTTTGAAAAGAAATATGATGAAGGGTTCTTACTTGGTTATTCTACCACAAGCAAAGCATATAGAGTTTGGAATCTCACAAATGGCACCTTGGAAGAAGTTCATGATGTTGAGTTTGATGAAACCCAAGGATCTCAAAATAAAGCTCAAAACCTTGATGATGTGAGAGGAGATCAATTGTCAAATGCAATGAAGAACATAGACATTGGTGATATAAGGCCGATGCAAGTTGATGATGATAGTGACATACATGTGATCAACCAAAGTGTGCAAATTGATACAAATCAAGCAAGCTCTAGTGGTACTCATGATGAGGCCCAAGTTCAAGGTCAAACAAGTGGAAGCAATCAACTCCTAATACTCCAACCTACTAGTATTGCAAGAGATCATCCATTGGACCAAATCATTGGTGGAATTCAAAGAGGTGTTCAAACTAGATCAAGATTAGCATCATTTTGTGAGCATTACTCATTTGTCTCATTAGAAGAACCAAAGAAGATAGAATATGCATTGAAAGATTCCGAGTGGGTAAATGCGATGCATGAAGAGCTAAACAACTTCACTAGAAAACAAGTTTGGGAACTTGTTGAAAGGCCAAAGAACTACAATGTGATTGGTACTAAGTGGGTCTTTAGAAACAAGCAAGATCAAGATGGCATGGTTGTAAGGAACAAAGCAAGATTAGTAGCACAAGGATACACTCAAGTTGAGGGTCTTGACTTTGGAGAGACAGGCACCAGTTGTAAGATTGGAGGCTATTAGAATCTTATTAGCATATGCTTGTGCACACAACATCAAGCTCTATCAAATAGATGTCAAGAGTGCATTTCTAAATGGCTACATCAATGAGGAAGTTTATGTTGAGCAACCTCCCGGTTTTGAAGATGACAAGAAGCCCGACCATTTTTACAAGCTAAAGAAGGCATTGTATGGTTTGAAGCAAGCACCTAGAGCATGGTATGAGAGGTTGAGGGACTTTCTTCTCTCTAAAGGGTTCAAGATGGGAAATGTTGACACCACTCTCTTCACCAAGAAGCTTGGAAATGACTTGTTTGTGTTATAAATCTATGTGGATGACATTATCTTTGGATCAACTAACCAAGACTTTTGTGAAGAGTTTGGAAATATAATGGCTAATGAGTTTGAGATGTCTATGATTGGAGAGCTTAGTTACTTTCTTGGACTTCAAATCAAGCAAATGAAGAATGACACTTTTGTAAGTCAAGGCAAGTACATCAAGGACATGATCAAGAAGTTTGGATTGCAAGATGCTAAGCCAATGAGTACACCAATGGGCACTAATGATAAATTGGGTATTGATGCTAGTGGAAACATGGTAGATCAAAAGCAATATCGATCTATGATTAGAAGTTTGCTATATGTCACCGCTTCTAGGCCGGATGTGATGTTTAGTGTGTGCAAGTGTGCAAGATATCAAGCTTCACCTAGAGAAAGTCACTTGAAAGCAACAAAGAGAATATTGAGATATCTTAAGGGCACTCATGATGTTGGATTATGGTTTCCAAAGGGGTATAATTTTGAGTTGATTGGATATTCGGACTCCGACTATGGTGAATGCAAGATTGATAGAATGAGCACAAGTGACACTTGTCAATTGCTTAGAAGGTCTCTTGTTTCATGGTCATCAAAGAAACAAAATAGTGTTGCACTATCTACCGCCGAGGCCGAATATATAAGTGCCGGTAGTTGTTGTGCATAATTGCTTTGGATGAAGGCCACCTTGAATTACTTTGGAATAAAAATCAAGAATGTGCCATTGTTTTGTGACAATGAAAGTGCTATCAAGATGACACAAAATCCGGTTCAACATTCAAGAACAAAGCACATTGATATAAGGCATCACTTCATAAGAGACCATCAACAAAAGGGTGATATTAGCATTGAGAGCATTGGCACCGAAGATCAATTAGCCGATATATTCACAAAGCCACTTGACGAAAAGAGATTTTACAAGTTGAAGAATGAATTGAACATACTTGACTTCTCCAACTTGAAATGAGTGCACCCCCACATCCTTATATGACATGCCTCTCCTGTCTCCTCCAACATAGCAAGGTAAAGTTGTTTGGCATATCATTCATACTTTGCTAAGGACATGGTTAAAACATATAGACATATTTGCATGACAAATAGGCTCATTCATGAAAATCAAATGATTTTGATGTATATATGGTACCACTATTGCTTCTATGTTTGATTGATCTAGTGGTAGCATATGACATGTTTGTGGGCTTGCCAACCTAGTGTTGAATCTAGAAAATAAGCTCATGATGTGTAATTCAATATGCTCAAGATAACCCTTATATTTTATGAGGTGTGAAGAAGCTTGTGCTTGGATCAAACCGAATTACATATTCTAGGCAAGTGATCTAGATTGAACCATAATTTGGACCCCCTCATATTGATTGACTTATTTCTCACTAAACTTGACACCTTTTTGGTGATTGTTGACAAAGGGGGAGAGAAAAGTCACAAAGATATTGCAAAGAGCAAGAAAGATATAAAAAGAGGGAGATAAAGCACAAAGATAGAAAAGTCACAAAGAGGGAGAAAGATATAGTGAGGAGGAGAGAAATTAAATTTGAGCACATAAGTAGGGGGAGCAAGCTCATGGATTATTTGTTGCATTTGTATGTGCATTAACATGATGAAATGTTGCATTGCAAAGTTTAATTTCGATATTCATGATTGAATGGTGTATGCTAGATATAGAACTTGAATGATGTTTTGTTAAGAGTAGCTTTACATGTGGTATCTAGACACCTTTGCTTTTAATATTGATCTCACGAAGTACTTTAGTGTTTGTGATCTTTACAAGTGATGTATTACAAGTGGTGTCTAGCTACATCGATGCTAAAGATGGTATATAAAGGCAACTCCGATTGGTATCACGCTTCAAAGGTCCATTCTATATACCTTAGCATCAATTTGATAGTAGCAACTCTCCCAAAATTCAAATCCATACATATGTGCATAATTGAACCAAACTCATGGAAGCACATATGTAGGGGGAGCTAATACTATCGAAATTGAAAATTGATTTCATTTCATATCTTTGTGATGGTTGTCATCAATTACCAAAAAGGGGGAGATTGAAAGCCCAAGTTTGGTTTTGGTAATTAATGACACCAAGTTGCTAATGCCATGTGTTAAGTGTTTTGAGTTAGGCATAAGCAACACATGTGATGAAGGTGTATGTGGCAAGGAGTGGTGGCCACAAGATCACAAAGAGTTGGTGCATGGACATGAAATGATGATCATGGTGGAGATGCACATAAAAGGAAGGACATGATCAAGTAGAAGAGAAGGATCTAAGAGCGCAAGGCAAAGGTATAACCATAGGGTTTTCCTTTTGCCGGTCTAAGATGAGTAGAGAAGTGATTGACCGGGTTTAGGATATATAGCCGACTATCAAGAGGGGCAATCACGGTTAGCTCGGAAATCAAGTGCCACTAGATCATTGTCTTGAGCATATGCATTAGGATCTAGTAAAAGAGCTAACATAGCGCCTTGGAAAATGGTTGTTAAATGCTAACACACATGCACATGGTGGTGTACACTTGGTGGTGTTAGCACATTTGTGAAGGCGGTGGAGTTTGAGCAGTAGAGAGGGGGTTTGGGTTCCTCTCTCCCTCCCGCCGAGCTTGCGAGGTGGGATTCGGCGCTTTTTGGGGAAGTGAAACGCCTATTTTCTATTGCGCCGGAAGTCGAAAAAGAAACGGAGGCGAACGGAGGTCACTGTGGTGACCGGACGCTGCACCGAACGCGGTCACGGCTTGACCAGCGCGTCCGGTCAGTTTATTCGGTCAGCGTGCCTAGGGTGAGTGACCGGACGCTGGTCTAGCCTGACCAGCACTTCCGGTCAGTTCACCTGTGCGCAGAAGCAGAGCGCGCGACCGGCGCGTCCGGTCCTTCATGGGACCAGCGCGTCCGGTCAGGCGTCCAGAAGGGCAGAGAACAGCGAAGTGGTGATCGGACGCGCGGCGCGTCCGGTCACGTAAGATCGAACGCGTCCGGTCGTTAAGGGAGCTTACTGGACTCAAACCGGACGCTGGCACTGTCGCGTCCGGTCATTCGCTAGGGCGCGTCCGGTCATTGCTTTGAGGGCTCGCGGTGTTGCACGATCGGCGCGTCCGGTCAGTTGACCAGCGCGTCTGGTCATTCGCTGCAGCGCGTCCGGTCTGCGCGACCAGCGCGTCCGGTCGTTGCCTCGCAGTTAGCCGTTGCGCGACCGGCGCGTCCGGTCAGTTTGACCAGCGCGTCCGGTCAGTGCGACTTCGGCCGGTTAAAGTTCCTAACGTCTATATTCGAAGGGGTACGCTATAAATAGAGGTTGGCCAGGGTTTGAGGTAAACTCTTGCACACTTTGAGACCTAGAGACATACTTTGAGCTAGAGAACAACCCCTCCACTCATCTCTTTGCATAGTTGCACATCTTGAGTGAGATTGAGTGAGATTCAAGTGCATTGCTTGAGAGTTGCATTCTAGAGGCACTTGATCTTCGAGTTGCTGCGGATTTTTTATTACTCTTCCGTGTTTCCCAACACAGTAGACGGCTTGGAGCAGCGGAGGTGATTGAGCTCGCAATTAGAGATTGTTGGAGTCATCACCAAGTGTTGTAAGGGGTTCTTGATCCTTTCCCGCGGGAGTTCGCAAATTGGATACTCTAGTGAAGCTCGTGGCTTGGAGGATCCCTATCTTGTGTGCGGTTGTGCGGCGCCCGCCGAGGGCTCGACTCTTGATAGTCGATTAGCTCGCGAAACGACAAGTGGGTGTATCGCCACAACGGGGAGTAGCTTGCCGAGAAGCAAGTGAACCTCGGGATAAATTCTTGTGTCATTCTCTTCCCGAGGATTTCTCTCGTGTGATTAATTTATTGGTACTTCTCATCTCTACACGGCGGTATAATCACTCGAAGCTCTTCTCTCGTATTACTTCTTGTTTCTAGCTTGTAGTTGTTGTTGTGTTTAGTGGATAGCCTTGTACTAGACTTGTGTAGGTGGCTTGCTTAATTAGTTAGAGCTAGTGCTTTTGCTTCGCCACCTTTCTTACTAACTTGTGGTTAAGTAATTCTTGTAGAAGTTTTAATTAGGCTATTCACCCCCCCCCCTCTAGCCTATTTGGACCTTACAACGACCATACAGCGAGGCTACCTTACAGGGCAAGGACTCCTACCCAATTTATAGGTGGCGTGAAGACAGACACCAGCCAAGAGTTCGAGGGGCCGTACTAGACAACAGATGGGTCGTCCTCTACAACCCTTACCTCCTCCGACTTTTCAATTGCCACATAAATGTTGAGGCATGTGGTAGCATCAAGGCTATGAAATACTTATTCAAGTATATATACAAGGGCCATGATCGTGCTTCTGTGTCTATGAGAGAAGCTAGCAAGCCTGATGAAAATGAAAAAATTGATGAGATTGAACAATATAGAGAGGCTAGGTGGGTGACCCCTCCAGAAGCATTGTGGAGGATATATGGATTTGAGTTGAGCAAGAACTCACCACCTGTGATGCAGCTACAACTCCATCTCCCGAACATGCACATGGTGTCTTTTCACCAACGACAAGGTATACGAAAAGTGGTTAACTGTCCAGGTGCTGATAGGTCAATGCTCACGGCATACTTTGAGGAAAACAGATTAGATGAAAGAGCTCGTGGAATTTTGTACAATGACTTCCCCGAGTGGTATACTTGGCAACCACGCGATAAAAAGTGGCAAAGAAGGAAGCAGGAATATAAGGGCCAGGTAGGTCGAATTGTCTCTGCCAATCTGGCCGAGGGGGAACGCTACTATCTCCGTGTTCTCCTAAACCATGTGAGTGGTACGACCTCTTACGATGATCTAAGAACAGTGAATGGAGTGATCCTACTGACATTTCATGAAGCTGCAGAGAGAAGGGGCCTCATTGAAGCCTATAACTCGTTAGATGAGTGCATAGCTGAAGCTACTCTATATCAGATGTCATCCTCACTATGAAGGCTATTTGCAACAATATTAGTATTCTGTGAGCCGAGCGATGTGTGTGGACTTTGGAATAGACACATAGATGCCATGTCAGAGGACTATCGACACAATGTACAATCCACATCAGCTGTAGAGCAGATGGTCTTGATTGATATTAGGAATTTGCTACACTCAATGTCTAAGGACATAAAGTCATTCCCTCTGCCAGATATTAATGACACATATGATGCTGCCAACGGCATTCCAAGGGAGATTTTTGAGGAGTCAAGCATCTATCCCAATGCCGATGATGTGGCCCTTGAGGGGTCCCTTAACAATGAGCAGAGGGCTGCTTTTGATAAGATTATTTCTGCCATTGACTCTACTCAAGGCCGAGTATTCTTTGTTGATGGACCTGGTGGCACTAGAAAGACCTATTTTATATAAGGCCCTGCTCGCGAAAATACGCAGTCAAAACAAGATTGCTATGGCTATAGCTACATCTGGCGTTGCGGCTTCCATATTGCCTGGAGGGAGGACTGCCCACTCACGTTTCAAGATACCCTTAACTATCGAGGATGGCACTTTTTGTAGTTTCACGAAACAGAGTGGTACCGCGAAGCTTCTACGGATAACATCCCTCATTTTATGGGATGAGGCTTCTATGACCAAGAGACAAGCAGTAGAGGCGCTAGACAACAGCCTGCGTGATATAATGGATCGGCATGAACTTCCTTTTGGTGGTAAGACTATTGTGTTCGGTGGAGATTTTAGGCAAGTCCTTCCTGTTGTAAGGAAGGGGTCGAGGGCTCAGATAGTTGGCGCGTCACTACGAAGGTCATACCTTTGGGATTCCATGCATCACTTAAAGTTGGTGCGTAACATGAGGGCACAGAGTGACCCAGGTTTTGCTGAATATCTGTTGCGCATCGGTTGTGGTACCGAGGAGGTCAATGATGATGGTGATGTCCGTCTTCCTAACGAGATCTGCGTGCCATATACGGGGAATGGCAATGAACTTGATACATTAATAGACTACATTTTTCCAAGCCTCAATAAAAATTTATCGAATCGAAACTACGTCACTTCGAGAGCTATATTGTCTACACGAAACGACTGGGTGGACATGATTAGTATAAAGATGATAGATCGTTTCTAAGGTGAGAAGATTGTGTACCATAGCTTTGACTCTGCAGTGGATGACCCGCATAACTACTGCCCTTCCGAGTTCCTTAATACTTTAACCCCAAGCGGTCTCCCTCCACATGTGTTAAAGCTCAAGATTGGGTGTCCGATCATATTGTTAAGGAATATCGACCCTACAAATGGACTTTGCAATGGAACGAGGCTGGTGGTCTGGGGTTCCAACGAAATACTATTGATGCAGAAATTATGGTGGGGGGCCATGTTGGAAAACGAATCTTCCTTCCACGGATTCCATTATGCCCCTCTGATGATGAGATGCTCCCATTCCAGTTCAAGAGGAAGCAGTTTCCCGTTAGGCTTAGTTTTGCCATGACGGTTAACAAGGCGAAGGGCAGACTATCCCCAATGTTGGTGTGTATTTGCCTGAACTAGTGTTCTCTCATGGTCAGTTGTATGTTGCACTATCTAGAGCCACTGCCAGAGCGAACATCAGGATCCTTATTGTCCCCCTGGTGATAAGAAGGATAACAAAAAGAAGACAACAATTAATGGTACGTACACGAAAAATATTGTCTACAAAGATGTCCTAACACCATAGAAAGATATTGCCTTTTTGTTTTGTATAAGTATTATATATCTTACATTTGAGTCTTTTATAATTTATATTTGTCGTATCTATCTACATTTCATGTAATAGAAAAAGTATGAGAATAATAGGAGACAAGTAGTATATGATGGCTTGTGGGGATATTACTGATTTGGATGTTATATATCTTACATTTGTGTTTTGGAGCTAATTGTTTGTGAGGATATAAGCTTTTACGTATGCTTTATCCGTGCGGCTGTATGTCATCAGAATTTTTGTACGCCCGTAGCGACGCACGAGCACTCAACTAGTTTACTTTTTAAAGTCTTTTATTTAGGCCCTATTCGGTTATTAGGGAATGATAACCAAGGCGTACTTTGATTCTCCGTCGCCATCGAAAGGCCCTGATGAAGGTATTGTCCGCGGCGCCTGCATTGGCAAATGGCCGGCCCGCGGCCTCGTCCTGCCCTCCTGACGCCGCCGTCCTCATAGCTCAGATGCATCTTCAGCTTGGAGCACCGTCGTCACCCTCTTCACATGCATCTTCAGCTTAGAGCCCTGGATTGAGGACTAGGGAAGGAATGCTAGGGATTGGCCCGCGGCCTCCTCGATCGAGCCCTCCTGACGCCGGCGACCTCCTATAATTTTTTTTGGTACACATAGATTTTTCAAGTACATCATATATACACAATTTCTTGATTTTTCAAGTACATCATATATACACAATTTCTTGACAGTTTTTTCAAGTACATCATACATACACAATTTCTTGATTAAAAATAATGGTTATTCAGCTGAATACCCTTGAAATGAATTGGACCTGCCACTGCTAGCTGTGGTGCGGTGAACCAGTACATGAAGGATTTGACTGTTATGGCAATAACAATATACACACAAAAAAGTAATATACAAGGATTCATTGATTGGGAATTCGCAATCCATCTCTATCTGTCCCTAGGACCTGTCCAATGCCTCAGAACGTCAGCAGGTAACAATAACAAGCTGCATCAATATCACGCGTGGTTTTATTTTCCACAGGCCTCTGATGGTGTCTACACAAAACTGACTGCACCCCAAAGGAAACCAGATCCATTTACATGATGTTAGCATACATACTCCTGATGCTCTTCTCCGTCTTCTCGTAATGGTCTTTGTGCTCACATCGAACTTAGCTTTTCTCTCCGCTGTCAGTGGATCCAGTCTCCAGTGTTAGTTGATGTCCGCGCACAAACGCACTTATGTACACCTGCCTTCTTCCTCTTCACTTGTCAACCATGGTCCAGTAGTTAGTGGTCACTTCTTTCTCCGCTCTTGTTCTTCGAGCTTATTCCTAAGACCTTTTAGGGCGTGCACAACCTTTGGGTTCAGCTTGTGCTGCAGGAGTTTTCCTTGCAACGATGTCGACCTGTCAATTTTAGATTCATATAGAATGGATCAGAACAAAATTTAGTGCAGGCATTTTTTGCAGCTCCACAGGTGGCTAGGTAAAGTTGTGTCTCTTTGATGCACAGACCAAATCTTCTAAAACAAAATGATGCACCATCGTTGCAAAGTTGTAACTTAAGACCTGGTTTCCTTCAGCTCTAGATCGAGTTCCTTTTCCGATTCCTTTATCTGCAGAGCCACAAGAAAATATATATTGTTTGAGAAATTCAAATCCATGAAATGCCAAAAAAAAAATCAGGACTAACCTCTTTCACCAATCTTTTAGAGCTCCAGATAAGAGCACCCTACAAAATATACAATACAAAGTACTTTTAAATAATCATGAATGCAACATTTTAATATGTGGTGAAAAAAAGTAGAAACGAACACCATCTTGTATGCTGTAATTATAAACTGTCAACTGCTCTCCATCATTCTTCTTGTTTTTTTTTGACATCCCGTTCATCTTGTTCTGGATGATATTTCCTCACTAATGTAAACATAGCTGCCATATTTTCATATATTCCGATCATCTTCCCTTGATCCCTGTCATTTCCTATTCCATTCCATGTCTATCAATGGTTTTGAAATATGACAATCAGATTCATGTTTCCAAGAAAAGAACCAACAAGCATTTTTTGCAAAACTTGTTCCATGACACTACCGTAAAATTTGTGGCAGAACTTAATAACCAAAGTACAAGACTACACACAGAAACTAATGAATAAATGTCTATTGGCTGGTAGAGACAAATAAAATAGCTTATCCTAGAAAAGGAAGAAAACATACTTCTCCAGGTGCTAATTGTTGCTCCAGCGCATCGGATGTTACTACCCACACTTTCGGGCAACCATCGGCCACCAAAGCTTCGACCTGCATAGGTGAAAGAACCAGCAAAGCACTCAGTAACTACATATTATGCATTTCATTTGTGTCCAGATGTGAATTCATTTCAAGAATATTTATTTCAAAAAAAATCATGTGGCAGCATCCAAATAAAAAATTGTAGTGCCAAAATTAATATATAGTAAAAATGCCTCTTGATGTAATGGGAACAAAATGCATTACTTCGGAGTAGCAAAATGCTCCTATTGATTGTACTTCTTTTGCAAACCCCTTTCCATAGAATCTCTAAAGATTCAATCAGCTGGTTATGAGCCAGCTAGGATTAAGATGTAACACTATGGCCTCGGGCCTCCCTGCATGCTGTAACTGGCTCAATTACTTAACTTTATTTTTGGGGGTCATGTATGCTTCATAACTCCGCCTATGTTGACTGGAAGACTTTCTTAAGTCGTCTCAACATAGCCGGTCCCAAGCCCGGGTAAAGGAGGAGGGTGTGTTAAGGTCTGGCGAACCAACAGTAAAAAAACAGCCACTCATGGATTTGAAACCCACATGTATGCTTCATACAATAGGGCATTTTTGCAGGTAGAACCCCCGGCCCGTTAGCATTGCTGCCAGGACCAAATTCAGGTTCAAATGTTTACAGCATCTGTCCCCAAGAACAGAGAACAAACATGGCTCATGAACCTTCAGTTCAGATATTAGGAAAAGGAAACTACCACCTCCAATGACCACTCAAGGACTACGGAAACAGCACTGGACTGCACCAAAAACATAGCCCAGATAACGAATTCGATCATACACCATACACTGGTGAGTAGCGTCATAATTTTACACAAGGAACTCTAGCCAATGCTTCTGATGTGCAATTCCAACATGTACCTCCTTCTCAATCCAAGAATCAGCAGACAAGTCGGCAGAATATACAACATCGACCCTGTTCGGCAAAATCTGTACGTTAGGTTTTCTCTAATAACTGCCTGTAAAGACCTGATGGAAATATTGAACTTCCACTTATTTTATTAGTCAGATCTCTTTGCATGGATCAATATGTAGTGATAGAAGGGGGGGGGGGGGGGGGGGGGGCTACCACCAAAAGTCAATTTATAGTTTCTTACCCTTTATATGTTTCCTTATGTGTGGAAAGCCCTGAATTGGCAGCATCAAATACCACTACAACTTTTACCTCTGCAATATAATTGGGACAAATGATATAAAAGCCGGCATAAGATTGTACATGGCTATCAAGGAAATTAAAAATTGCTGAGAAATGAAGGGGAAATGGTATTGCCATCAGGTAAAGAAAACCTGATTGAGTTAAGTTCCACACTTGGTTAGTCACATTCATCTGTAAGCTGTGACTAAATTTACTATAAATCGTAGTACACTAAGTAGTTCAACTTCGTATCAGCTTTAAGTTATTGCTGAAGTAGGCAGCATGATTGGGACCCTTTTTCTTTTGAGAAACCACAACTGAGACATTTTCATTATTATAACTGGTTTAATCCTTAAGAGCAGACCTCTTACTGCACTGAAAGATACCAGTTCATCAATGAGCGTTTGTCTAGCAATTTCTTGTCTCCCATTCATGAAATCCTTCTTAAGTTTTCCCCAGTAGCCACATACATTGTAGCCATCCACAAGAATAACTGGTGAAGCAATTTCCAAACCCTCATTTGTCCTATATTAAATTAAAAGGCAAAGTCAGCAACTCAGAATGACCAATTTGATTATTTGAATCACCACTAATTTTAAGAGAAATTGGATTTGAAAGGAAGGACAAGCCTGACAAGTGAAGAGTGGAAGAAGGGTCCTCATAGAAGTCTGTGTCATCAGGAAGCACTTCTTTTATTACTTTATTTTTGCGGTACCTAGTAGAAGGCTGAGGTCCACTTGTTTGCCTCCTTTCAAATTCCTGAGAACAAAGGTTTAGGTAATTGTAACAACTAATGTGTTTTACTCTGAAAATGACGCACCGCATTACAAAGTAGAACTGCTGTGAATCCCTAACATTTCTAACTACAAAAGCATTGCATGCATCTGATAATCTGGCCCCATGCCGGTCTGTAAATGCAAAAGTTAACCTTGCATGCACTCAATGCATTTTTTTGAAACAAAAAAAAATGAACGCATCAAAGGAACACTTGATGCAGTTACAAACTTACAATATGCGATTGCAGATAATTTATATGGTGTTTAGCATGACACGAATTTAAGCACCGGTGGCAGATAGGCAATGGCAATGTTGGAAAGGAAGTTTTAAAACTGAATGCAGGAAAAGTTACCTTCCAAAATTTTAGAATCCTCAAGTTCTGCTTAACATTGGATGTAATCCTAGGAGGTCGTGTCACCTACAAATAAGAGACAGCATTGTTAGGATGCTCCAACCTACTCCTGATCTGTCGCAAATTGCAGAAATCCCACCTCCTAGGTTCAAGATAAGTGATCCCAGTGGAAAATAGTCAGCTTTAGCATTAGCATGAATCTTTTTAATTTGATTTTAGGTGTGATGACATTGAAAGGTAGTTCTCTAGTACTACATGATGCAATAGACGAACTTGCTAGGCCTTGAATTTCCAAAAATCCTGGATTCTGATGGAAGATAGACACTGGAGTAGTTAAAAATAATCCATTTTGAAGATTTGCAGTTTCTCCATGGATCACATATACTGAAAAGCTTACTCAACTCTGGCCTCATTAGTCATAGAGGTTTTGTAAGTACTTGTCTGAACTTGTTATGCTAGAAGTTCTAAAATGTGTAATACAGTCATAGATATATTGAATGCATGCTGACATATATATACCATGTTTTTAGGCTCTGCTCAAATGTTCAGACCACACAGTTTGACTGAAGTAAGAGATCTGCTTTCGATGGGCTTAGATTGTGTCATCATTCTATTTCAGATATGATGAGAAAAAAAATAGAAGAAAAGTATATGGTGCAGGCAGTATACATGGCACTTTGGATTTGCAATCTGCAAGAACTAGGATTTTTTTTTGGTAAGGTGCAAGAACTAAGGTTGGGGTAGCTTTGCAAAATCATTCATACTAGTATCCTGGAACCTTGCTGAAATCTGTTTCTGAGCCGCCCTACTATTGTTGCAGGACTGATGCGCTGCTGCTACCTTTCACAAAACGGAGTGGAACAAAAGAAGGATGCTCCAACTGTACTCCTGATCTGTCACAAATTGCAGAATTCCTACCTCCTAGGTTCAAGGTAAGTGATCCCAATGTGTTCATAATCCTAAAATGCAATGCCTTAAATAACTCTTGCGATGGTATCCCATTAACAATCATTTTCCTGGAAAACCTATTCAACAACAGCAGGAAGCCAAGAACCAATATAAGAGGTTCTCTATCTCTTTTTCTCTGATTATTCACTTGATTGAACCCTCGGCGTATTAAACCCATGAAATTTCCTTTCGTTGTTCCATCTCACCTTCCATGTTCCCAGTAAGCAACGGATAAAATCCAGTAATCCACCCTGCCGAGTTCATTCAGCAAGAAACAACGATTCGATTATACGCACTGTCTCCCCCTGCATTGCTCCATCCCGGACGACTACCCCGCCCAAATCGGAGGCCACGGAATCGGAATTCAGTACGAAGGGGACTGGGCCGAGCGGAGCGGAGGCTGACCTTGTTGGTGCCCGCGGAGCCGCCGCCTCTGACACCCTTGCTGTTGCCGTTGCCCTTGGCCATCGCCACCACGGTGGTAGCGGACGCGGAGTACGTGGCCGAGCCCGCCATCCCCGCTCGCCGGCCACGCTGGCCCCTGCCCTGCCCTGGCCTCCCTCTACGCTACGAGAGCACTTGTGGTGGAGACTGAACTGCGGCTTCGCGGGCAGGAAGCGAGACAGCGAGAGTATGAGAGGCGCGCCGCCACTAGAACGGGTGGTCCGTCACTCCTGCGCCGAAGGCGTAACCGCCTCCGTGCAAAGACGTGCTAGTCAAAACCCACTTACCCACGTTAGGCTTGGTAGGTTGTCCATATATTCATCTTAATTCACATGTGTTGAATTGAATTGGAGTGGAATTAAACTGAGTTTCATTTCATTACACTTCAACACGGTGGATTGAAATGAATACACATACATTCAAATAAGACCTTAATTAGAGTAGGGAAAACAAATAGAAACAACGCAAAAACCCTTGCCGTTATTTTTGTTTGTTTGAAATAAGTAAAAATTACAAGTGTTGGCCGAGTTAGAGTAGAAAAATATTTCAAATTAGTTTGGTGGTGCCCCTTTAGTCCGTGAAGACAAACTATTATGCTTGCATATCTACACAGCTGAACTTATTATGTGGTTCACTCAAGGTTCAAAGCTTGTTGATCATCTATTTGCTTAGCATCTACTCCGTATTCAGATTTGTAAGTCGTTTTGGTTTTTTGTATACATAGATTTTACTACACATCTAGATATAGCGTATACGTAGGTGCATAATCACAATTTAGAAATATTAGAATAACTTATAATTTAGAATGAAGAGAGTATGTGAGGTCTGTTAATTCATGCCACTGAATTGTATTATTTTTGGGTTGCACGTGATAACCTATAATCAATGAAAAAAATATAACACATCCAATGGAGTCCTCTATCTATCTCATATAGCCACGACAATCATATGCTAGTTATTTGGACCTCCAGTACGTGATATAGTAATTAACAAGTTAGGACCTATATGTTGCAAGTAAATTGATAATTTGAGGACTTAGATAACACCATCAATCAAACTCAAGTTCAGTGGCCACTCATCATGAACGTCGTTATAAGTCGTCCTGTGATGACCCAACCGTGAGGGAAATTCCGTTGACTTTTCTCAGTGCATGAGTGATAGACAGCTCTGCGGAATTTTTGTGCGCGTTTCAGTGGACACGTAGAGCCGGCCAACTCGCATTGGGTGGCTCTGGTCGAAACCGTGTCCGTTGAACTCTTCTCTCCTCAACGTCCATTGGTGTGTCCTTCCTGAACAATTAAACAGCACTTGTTCATGAGATGGCGACACAGGGAGTTTCTAAGCTGCAACGATCTGCAATCATACAACGGCCAGTGCAAGAGGGGCTTGTTTGGGGTCAGATCATAATTGAGCCGAGGATTAAGTTATAGATGATGATGACTATGATAATGCATTGGAACGATTCCAAAATCACCTGCCAGCTCAGCATCGAGCGCATGTATTCCTGGTAGGAATGTCTCCAAAATGTTGTGCCTGGTTTTTGGAATATTTTAATATTTTCCATAGTGGGATATGGCTAGATCCACACTGCAATTCCTCCCAGTGCGTGCTCCACGAAAAAGAGCTTTGTTGGACACATTGCTAACCAAAAAAAAAAAAAACACACTTCATGATAACAGCAGGCAAAAGAATCACGATTAGAAAAATACAAATCACCATAATATACTCCATTTCATTTGGGAATACAATTGTTCATGGCTTTTCTTTTAGAAACGCTATGGCAGACATTTTTGACACAAGACAAAAGAAAAAGAGAAAAAGTCTACTTTACCCCCTCAACTATTGATGGTTGTCTACTTCACCCCCTCACCTATAAAACAAGGTATTCTACCCCTCAAACTATTGAAAACCGTCTAAATAACCCCCTGAGACGGTTTTGAAGGTGGTTTCACAAACTTGGCATATTAAAAAAATCTCAATAACCCCTAACATATCAAGTGTCAACTATATAACCCCCTCAACTATAAAATCTAATATTATTGCCCTTAAAGTATCCAATAATATTCAAATGACCCCATTGGATGGTCTTGTAGGTCCCTAAGTACCTATGCTAGTGTGCATGCCACATTTTCTACCTCCACCTCCCGACTCTTTCTAGGCTAACTCACCATCCAACGAGTAGCACCCGATATCTTATCTCTTGCTCCACCTCTCGACACTCGTCGATGACATTGAGCTCAAGCACCATGCCTACACCCTCATCATTCCTCCCCTCCCACATCCTCCATCAGGTTATCCTTTGGTTTTTTAGGTAGGTACAGGAGGAGACAATGAGACAGGGCAATGATGTGGAAGGGGGTCGAATGAGAAGGGTGTAGGTGCAGTGCATGAACTCAATGCCGACGAGGAGTGCCATGAGGTGGAGCAGGAGACGGGGTGGCGCTCGGTGCCGTAATCCTATAAAGAGTAGGGAGAGGGAGGCAACCAATGGGCCTACATGTAAGTATGTGTGCTTAGGCAGGTGGCCCAAGGTGCGTGGTGTGGCCGTACCATTTGCTTGCACGCACGCGCTTGGTCTCCACTCCGGCTTGGGTCTTCCGTTCCAAAGCGAAAACCACAGCCGGACAGCCACCCACAGGCCAGCCAGCAAGCAAGCCGCCAAAGCAACAAGAGCAGGCGAAGTCTAGGAGGAAGAAGCTAGGGAGCAGCAGGCCAGCGCAGCAGGCAGCGAGACAACGAGGCAGCCAGCAGCGGCAGAGTCACGCAAGGCGATCGATCGAGTACACCCACGTCGGAGGGAACAAGGGGGGCCGGAGGTCCCGAGGGGAGGAGCGATGTCGGGCCGGCGGCCGGCGACGTGGGAGCAGGCCGCGGACGACTACGACTACCTGTTCAAGGTGGTGCTGGTGGACGACTCCGGCGTGGGCAAGTCCAACCTCCTCTCCCGCTTCACCCGCAACACCTTCTCCCTCGACTCCAAGTCCACCATCGGCGTCGAGTTCGCCACCCGCACCATCCAGGTACGCACGGCACGTACCGCTCTGCTGCATGACTGCCTGCTCTGCTCTGCTCTGCTCTGCCCAACTCAACTCTTATCATCGACCGATCACGACCACAGGTGGACGGGAAGACGATCAAGGCGCAGATCTGGGACACGGCGGGGCAGGAGCGGTACCGCGCCATCACCAGCGCGCCATCAACAACACCGGTGCGGTGAATTAGAAGCCAAAAAGACTTACCGAGAAAATTACTCGATTTACTGAAGGCAAACCAGCTGACACTGACAGCACCGGTGAATTCAGAAGCGGGCAGGAGACGTCTCGAGTGACACAAGTACCTAAGCTAGAGCGGCGGCTAGAGTGGCCAAAGCATGCCTCCTCCTGGTCCTGGACCGACGTGCGCATGGCGGCAGCCGGCAGGGCCTCGCCTGTCCTTATCCCCGGCCGTTCCGTTCCTCAGACTACAGAAGCACAACTCGGCTTCGTCAAGTGACTCCATCTCGCTCCCCGCATTCGATCTCTTCTCCCTCAGCTCATCCACGCAGCATTCTCATTCAGAGTAAGATCATTGCAGGCAGCAGGGATCAGGTGTGGATCGAGTTGACAGGGGAGTGATCGATCGAGGGAAGAGCTAAATTAAGCTGCGATGGATCGGTTGCTGAACGCGGTGATGGACCTGGTGGTGCCGCCGGCGAGCATGGTGATGCTGGCGTTCGCGTGGCCGACGCGCGGCGTCGAGTGGGCGCTCAAGACCCTCACCAAGGAGGACATGCTCGGCAAGGTCGTCGTCATCACCGGCGCATCCTCCGCAATCGGCGAGGTACGTTCGTATCGTATCGCACGGCAGATTCGTTAATTCGTTCAGATCAATTACTAGCATGACACACGACGACGGCCACACCGCATGCGACGCACAGCAAATCGCGTACGAGTACGCGCGGCGGAACGCGAACCTGGTGCTGGTGGCGCGGCGGGAGCATCGGCTGTTCGGGATCCGCGACAACGCGCGGCAGCTGGGCGCCGGCCAGGTCCTCGTCATCGCCGCCGACGTCGTCAAGGAGGACGACTGCCGGAGGCTCGTCGCCGACACCGTCAGCTACTTCGGGCAGCGTATATACTATACTGAATTCTCAATTCGAGCCGCCGTGTGCAGTCAAATCCTCTTCAATTTGTCAGCAACTGCATGCATGCAATCCCTTGCCTGCTTAATTCTTCTGACAAAACAAAACTAACGAAAACACACCTGGGCTGATGGGCAGTGAACCCATCTGGTGAACACCGTGAGCCTGAGCCACGACTTCAGCTTCGAGGAGGCCGGCGACACCACGGCCTTCCCTCACCTCATGGTATGGTGGTAGGATCGTCTGATCTGATCAGCATGCATGTCATGTCAGCAAGACAGAATCTAAACGCAACGCATGAATGCATGCAGGACATCAACTTCTGGGGCAACGTGTACCCGACCTACGCCGCGCTGCCCTACCTCCGACGGAGCCACGGCCGCGTCGTCGTCAACGCGTCCGTCGAGAGCTGGCTCCCCATGCCCAGGATGAGCCTCTACTCTGTTTGCAATAATGACAAGCAGCCTTTTTCCCCTTTTCTTGTCTGAACTCTGAAGAAGAAAGCTAGCTGTTTGCCGCCGCATAAGGCATAACTACTCTACTGGTAACAGTCAGTGGTTTTTTTTATTGGCCGGAAGTCGTCGATATTTTCGAAATTTCCTTTCCATCCCGGGGTCTGATAAAATTTGATATCAGCCAAATTCTTCCCTTCTTTCCTGTTTCTACACAGACAATCCAAAATCAGCCACGCGACGGTCCGACACTTATAATGATTTATTCTTGTTTTGATTTATGAACAAGTGATGTTTAATATCTTAGGAACAGTTTCAAGTCAAATTCTATATTTTTTTAAAAAAAATTTGATTTTTTTTGAATTTGGTCCGATATTTTCGATATATCTTGCTTATCCTCTCTATCCATGACGTCCGATAAATTTTAATTTCCGATAATGAAAACCTAGATAACAGTAACACGACTGCTGATGTGGCACGTACGGCAGGCGGCGAAGGCGGCGGCGGTGGACTTCTACGAGACGCTCCGGTACGAGGTGAAGGATGAGGTGGGCGTGACCGTGGCGACGCACGGCTGGGTCGGCGGCGACGCCGGCGGCGGCAAGTTCACACTGGACCATCATCAGGAAGGCGCCACGGCGGAGATGCAATGGAAGCAGGAAGAGCGCGAGGCGGCGGCTGCGGCGCTGCCGGGGGGAGCGCACGTGGAGGCGTACGCGCGGGCGCTGGTGGCCGGCGCCTGCCGCGGCGACGCCTACGTGAAGCGCCCCAGCTGGTACGACGTCTTCCTCGTCTTCCGCGTCTTCGCGCCCGACGTCCTCGCCTGGACGTTCCGCCTCCTGCTGTCGTCCACGCCCGCCGCCGGCGGCGGCGGCCCGACCACGAGCGCAATCACCGCACGTCGCCCGCCCCCCGCCGCGCTTCCTGCGCCGCCGGTCCGCCCGCTGCTCGAGTACCCGACGGCGGCATCCCGGAGGCCCGCCCAGATGCAGAAACTGGAATGAGGCTGCATGCGTGTGGTGTGCACGCGATCGAGACAAGAGCTTTCATCTCTGGTGTTTGTGATGATGGATACGACGAGTGATCTGTGCTAGTGGGCAGTGGCAATGCCATTGCATTTGCATGTCGACAGATGTCTTTGTACCAAACTATGAACTGATTTTGGCGGGTGTGTTTGAATAAAACTAAGAAGGTATAGTAATCAAACTACGAATGCACAGACATCGTACAGTGGTCGTGCCGGAGTGGTTATCGGGCATGACTAGAAATCATGTGGGCTTTGCCCGCGCAGGTTCGAATCCTGCCGACCACGTTGTTTTTATTTCCTTTTTTTAATCAGTTTAGTCTTTGAAATTTTTCTCTTTTTTTGGCGTCAAATATACTTCTGAACTTTTCTTCTTTTTTTTTCTCTGTCTTGATATTTTCTTTCTTTTTTTTGCCGTCAAAACAGGTATAATTTTGTTATCGCCGCGTTTTTTTTTACTCCTAACAGCCTAAAATATAAGATACAGAAGCATTTAAAATTCATCTCAAGATATTTTAGGTGAATTAGCACCTCCCGTGATATTTAATTTGATGGTTGTCCATCCGTTTCTCTTAGGTCGAGTGGAGCACCATGATCTATGATTTTAACACTCATTTGCAGAACTGCCATTGTTCGCATGAAGTTAGCAACTGTAATAAGCCATGCTCACTCATTGACCAACCGAAAATACAGTTTCTAAACCATTATATTATGCCGGGAAAAGAACACATGGATCCTAAGAAAAGTTTCAGAACTACAGAATTTGACCATAACATACAAGGAACAATGTTCCTCAAGCCCCTTTTCTCCAGTCAACATATGGGAATTAGGCAGGCAGCTGATGTAACACATGACGGTCTCTTTAATTGAGACATTTAATAGGACATTAAACAGAACATTTATGCGTTCAGGCGATGCAAATGAACCCTGATAGATAGCTAATACAGATCAAGATTTAGGCATCTAGCTAGTGCTAGTGTTTCCATCCTGTAGCATAGCCTTCTGGGGTGTAGGGCTCCAAGAATCCAATGAACTGCAAACGTGGCGAGCAAGCAGTTGAATGATCGGACATAGTTTAGAAATTGTTGCAGCCTAAAGCTATTGCAATGTCCTGACACTCTGGAATAGATTAATATACATGGTAGACACTGATTATAGAAATCTTGTTGGCATCAAATGCTTGACTTGTTATTAGCTGTTCATGACTATGTATCAAGGCAGAAGGAATACACTCCAATAGAAAATCTGCCAGATCATCATTATTAGTCAACTTGTGCTATTTTTTTTTGTAGGATTTGGTCTCTTGATTGGATCACTTTTGGAATCTTTCAGCACCAGATATCAAGTGAACAAACCAACTGCCATTCTACACCAACCATTACAACAATCTTTTCTCAATAAACATTTGTTGCTCCAGCTCATTGATTCAGTATATCTTCTTTCAGAAAATTAGCTCAGTAACATTATGGCAATGTGCATATGGACAACAAAAATCACGGTGAAACTTATCAATTTTTTCTTCTTTGTGGTGTTACAATTTGATGATGTTTTTCCTGCTTGTTTGAGGTACAAAAGTCCTTAAACAATTTTTTACAGAAGTCCTTTACAATTTTTTATATGTGATGAAAAAAGTTCTGAAAAATGATGAATGCAACATTGCAACCTAAGGAATAGGCGAATATCATTAAGAATTATTCCTGACTGACTTTAATTTTATTACAGATGAACCAAAAGGTACTGAGTCTGCAACCAGCAAACTAGGAAAACATTTATTGTGCACACTATATCATTGAGCAAAATTACTAGTGATATCGGTTTTAAATTTGAGCTGAAACTTCTCCGTTGTTTTCAATTTGATACATTAGCATTTTAGTAAACTATAACTTCCACATATCTGCTTCATTACGACAGCATAGTACACTAAGGATGAATTGATTTTAATTTAACAACACAGGGTTTGAGGTATGCCACTTATTTACATCAGCGTCCAGATTTAACATTAATCTAAGAAATAGGAAACTCATACTTATACCTTTGAACCATCTTGAGACCATCTGGCGCCATAACCTTCATGCACACGGATTTCAAAAACAGGACCATAGGGTTGAGTCAGATGAACATTCATCCAACAACATTCACGCAACAAAGAGTCAACAGTTTCAGATGCAACTTGGTTCTTGCTCGAATCTGAAGACAAGCAACGTAACAATGAAATAGATCACAACAGCAGTCTTGAACTCTGGACTCTGGAGTATCAAGGTGGACTTTATCTTTACCACTCCCATTAAAGTTGCCCCACCATCCTTTCCTACTCCTGTGAACATGTTTGGCCAATGCTCTTGCACCATCAGTTAAAGAACAGCCTTTCACCTCCAATTGAACAAGACAGTGCCAGTTTTAGGTGCAAGGGAAATTTCAAATGGTGGAAGTTCTGTAAGATTCAAGAACAAGATGTTTAGATGAATTGGCAGAGTCATAAGAGTTGAACCTACATTTGGTTGGAGTAGTCTCATACAAGATGATAACAGTGCAGATCTTGGAGGAGGTAGTCCATCTGGAACGGTTCCAGTTGTTTTGGCCATACCAAGGAGTCTACCCAATCCATCATAGCCCAATCCCTGACCAAATATAAGAAATTAAGCAGAGTAAGAACCTATTAGAATATTGGGAAATGGCAAGTACCCATGTTAACATTATTCAAGATGATCACCACAGAAGGTTGGTATCCTTTGACAGGATATGAAGAGAACCAATCACAAATATAACTGGTAGGGAATGTGCCTGATGTTCTTATCAACAATTTTTTTAACTGATATACAAAGAGGAAAGTGAGCTGTTTTGTGCTGAATTACTGAGTGTATTCATCATTATGGTCACCTTAGGCAAACCACCAATTTATCTTAAGAAAGTGCATCCATAACAACGATAAATAAGACATGACAGCGGTTTGTCGTGAACAGTATAAAAATGTTCTGGCGATATGATATATGGAGGAAATTTTGGATAAAACTCTGAAGACTGGCACTCACAGCAAGGATATCAGTCATGGTTACATAAGGTTGAGATGTTGGCTTTGAAACTGATATCGCTAAAACTCCATAAGAGTTCTCCTTTTCCTCTGTATAGAACTTCCTATATACTTCCACACCTGCAGAGAGAGTCAAACCTACTGTTTCATAAGTGTTTAGATCTCTGGGTACAATTTTATTAAAAGAAGTGGATACTCCTAGGGTCAGCTTTGAGCCCTTATTTATTTGCTTTGGTGATGAATGAGGTCACAAGGGACATACAAGGTGATATCCCTTGGTGTATGCTCTTGGCTGATGATGTGGTGCTAGTTGACGACAGTAGGGCGGGAGTTAATAGGAAGTTAGAACTATGGAGGCACACGTTAGAGTCGAAAGGGTTCAGACTTAGTAGGACTAAGACCGAGTATATGAGGTGCGATTTCAGCGCGACTAGGCACGAGGAGGGAGACGTTAGCCTCGATGGGCAAGTGGTGGCCAAGAAGGATACTTTTCGGTATTTAGGGTCGATGCTACAAAAGGATGGAGACATTGATGAAGATGTTAGGCATAGAATTTCAGCCGGCTGGTTGAAATGGCGTCAAGCTTTTGGCGTTCTCTGTGACAAAAGGGTGCCTCAGAAGCTGAAAGGTAAGTTCTATAGGACGGCGATTCGTCCGGCGATGTTATATGGTGCTGAGTGTTGGCCTACAAAAAGGCGACATGTCCAGCAATTGAGTGTAGCGGAGATGCGTATGTTGCGTTGGTGTTGTGGGCACACAAGGAGGGATAGAGTACGGAACGACGATATTCGGGATAGGGTTGGGGTGGCACCAATTGAGGAGAAATTGATTCAACATCGGTTGAGATGGTTTGGACATGTCCAACGGAGGCCTCCTGAGGCGCCGGTGCGTAGTGGAGTTCTAAAGCGGGTCGATAATGTAAAGAGCGGTAGAGGTCGACCTAAATTAACTTGGGACGAGTCCGTTAAGAGAGATCTTAAGGAGTGGAATATCCCCAAGGATTTAGCTATGGACAGGAGCGCTTGGAGATTAGCAATCAACGTGCCTGAACCGTGACATCTTTTGTCTTGTGCCCTTTATGTCCCTTTATGTGTCTCCCTGTTTCTCGTCTCTTTTGGGTTTCATCTCTAGCCTACCCCAACTTGCTTGGGACAAAAGGCTATGTTGTTGTTGTTGTTGTTGTTGTAAGTGGATACTCCTATCGGAACCAAGCATTCTTTAATCCCAAGCTATCATATGCCATACTTGACATGTAAAACAGATGACTGAATGACTACACACTGTACGTTTCAAATTCCTGAGGAACAAACTCACTTTACAGAGTGGAAACAAGGAATGTGAAGTGCAAACTATTCACCATAAGAAGCAAGGGTACCATTTTCCTAAAAGCCTAGTCTATAAAAGACCAAAGATGCTGTCGACATGAGGGTTGACCAAGTTTCTGAAGACAATGCAAGAACACTTCCTAATTACCTTTTACAATTGATGAAATACCAGGAAGGACATTTGAGATTATCTCTGCTTGCAGCATCTCAGAGAATGAACTGTACTTCCTAACTGCCTGAAAAAAGCATAAGCAAAGGAGTCTAACAAATTTACAGAAAAAAATGAAGTGAATGTCTGCTTTGGTTAAGAAATTTGCACAATAGAGTAATACTGAAACAAATATAATGTATTCTTAAAGAAGATTTGTAAAATATTAATGTTAGCTGGGCACTACGGATGAGGTGGGTTTGGCTGAAAAAAACTGAGCCTCATCGTCCATGGGCAGCCCTCCCTATTCAGATCCCAGACCAAGTTTACTCCTTCTTCTCAGTAGCTGTTGTATCAGAAGTGGGCAATGGGAATCGCACTTTGTTCTGGACTGATCGTTGGATCCATGGACAGTGTATTGCTGATCTTGCACCTCGACTACTAGAAGCCATCCCAAAGAGAAGGGTGAAGCGATGTACTGTCCAGGAAGCTCTTAATGGTCGCAGTTGGGTTTTGGATATTAAGGGAGCCCGCACTGTTGGTGTTATTGTGGACTTCCTCCATCTCTGGGATTTGCTGTATAACTTTGAGTTAGAACCCTGATGTCGAAGATGTTCCACATATGGCGATTTTCTGCTAGCGGGAAATACTCAGCCAAGTCTGCCTATGAGAGTTTCTTTCTGGGATCTACTCAGTTTGGACCATATGAGAGGATCTGGAAGACCTGGGCACCGCCCAAATGCTGTTTTTTCCTTTGGTTGGTGGCCCACAATCGGTGCTGGACGGTAGATCGCCTTGCGCGTCATGGGCTGCCTCATCCTGAGCAGTGCCCTCTCTGTGACCAGGAGGATGAGACTATTAACCACCTCCTTGTCTCTTGTGTCTTTGCTAGACATTTTTGGTACCTCCTTCTAAGACAGGTCGGCCTCCACTCCTTATCGCCACAGCCTTCGGATACTTCCTTTGATAGCTGGTGGGAAAAGGCTAGTGGAGCAACAAGTGGATTGATACAAAAGGTCTCAACTCTCTCATTGTGCTTGGAGCTTGGACTCTTTGGAACCACCGGAATCGTTGCGTTTTTTATGGTATTACCCCTAACCTTGGTGGTGCTCTCACCCTTGCTGGAGAAGAGCGCCAGTTGTGGAATCTAGCAGGAGCCAAGGGTCTGTCTTCCTTGACAGCCCCTCTTTTTGGTGGTTAGCTTAGTGCTAATGTTTGGTCGTCCTTTGCCCTTTTTCAGGAGCGAATGTAATTCCTGGGTTTGTGTGGGGTTGTGTGTGGTGTGTGGTGTGTGTTGTAGGGCTCTAGCCCCTTTCATTCTTCTAAATATAATGAGACGCAGCTCTCCTGAGTTTTCGAGAAAAAAATATATTAATGTTACACACAAACAGTAACACGAGATAAAGATGTAAAAAAACATAATAAAGTATACTGAGAAGAGTTAGTTATTTAGAAAATAATATTACCTCAACGTTAAGCAAGAGGCATTTATTGAATAGCAGCAAAGAACCTTGTGTAATCCTGGGAAAGAGAGGTAACAAAGCATGTTAGCTGTGCACATTAGAGTAACATGAAATTCCTAACCATGAAAAAGTGGACGAAATCAAAATTAAGAGACAACAAGTTTCCTAAAAGTAGTATGTTTTGCTAGATATTTGTGAGGACTCTAGAAACTTTGCAAACATTTATCTAAAATGAAGAAGCTAAAATCCTGCTACATCTTGTTTTTTTCTAATGACAATAGGAAAGGGCCTATGACTGTTTTTATTAAAAAAAATCACACATTATTGTAAGATGCATTTGTCTCCAAAGTTTTGTCTGTACAGAATGTGAGATTCCTCCAGGACCAGAGCAACCTGAATCTACACTACCACAAAACAATAACGATATAAGGAGTTAAGGACTAGAAGTAGAAAACTAGACTAGATTTGTTTCAGTTTTAATATATATTGATATACTTCTGGTTCATCAACTTGACTACGATTTTGATGATAACAACCATTATGATTCCATGAAAGCACAGTTGTTTATCCACCTTGAATTCCCTAACCGACTTTTAAAATTAAAATGTGCTTACCGGTTGTAGTTACCAGTTGCTAATCTCCCTTCAACTTTCTTGGCTCCGGCTACAGGTATACATGCATCAAGTTAGAAAGGTGGTCCTCAAGGAGGTCAAAGGAAAGTATTATTAAAACACAAACTTCGTCATAAATTAGTTTCTTACAGCTTTTCCCAGAACCATTTTAAAATGAGTTGTCATCGACAAGTTCGATAAATAAGCAGAAAATACAACATATTAAACGTAGTACCACACCTCAATACCTTGTCATGTGCCTGTATTAGAAGGACATCTATATAGGAGTATGAACTAACTGGGTTTAATTTCAATGTATGTTGGTCCATCTTAACATACAGAAGGTCTGCCTTATAATAGCTGTTTAAACTATTGACCATATTTCTATCATGTTCCAAATACATGCGAATGGAGAAGGAATTAGGGAATCATGCAAATGATGTTTACCATTTCAGACCATTGGTTGTGTAAAGCGCACAGAAGGAAAAGAAAAGGTCAAGCTTATTTTTATTTTCAAGATTAAAGAACAAAGCACCATTAGTACATAAATACACAGGATACATACAAGGAAAGAGAAACGTGAATATCAGTTTGATGTTTGGAAGTGAAACGAAGTGAATAAAAAAAAGGCCATTTACCCAGAAGATAAAGATTCAGAGTTACCTCTGAGTTGAGTGAAGTAGGGTTCCTGTACATGCAGCTCAAAGTCAACAGCATCGTACATCTAATGTTTAAAGATGACAAATAGTAAGTTACAAACCCAACAAAAAATGGCTGCATCCCAGCCAGGAATCCACATTGCCTGTTCTTAAAAAAGAAGAAGAAATATGAACATTACTATACTTTTCAAATTTTGGTACTATGCTTTTGTTATACTGGTTAGCTAAAAATTACACAACCCCCAAGCAAAACACCACACGGGATATGCAATTTACGTGATTTGGTGCCTATACAGAAACCGTGTGCAGTGGAATTTGTGGAAACAATTACCCTGCTCATCCTGTATTCCTGTTTGGTCAGAACTCAGAAGCAACTGATGCTAGCGCACCGAAACATTGCAGCAAATGCAAGGCTTCCACAGCGAAAATCGAAGCAGCCAACAATGGTGCCTCTGATTCTTGGCATGCTACTGGATAGCCAACAGTGGTCCCTCTGATCATGGTTCATAGCGACGAAACACAGCAGGAACTGAAGCAACGAAAAGACGAATTACCCGCTTCAACTCGGCGCCTTTCTCCAGCAGCAGCAGCTCCCACCCTCTCTCCTCCGGCCCCTCCTCCGCAGCCGGAATCCCGACCACCGCGGGCGGTCCCGGGAGCCGCCCCTCCTCGAGGCACTGCTGAATACAGGACTCCAGCTTCCCGAACAGCTCGCCGTCGTTGACGAGGCGGGCGCAGTACGAGGGCGAGAGGGGGAACGCGTCCGTGTCGTCACCGGGGTAGGCGGCGGCGTGGGAGGAGAGGACGAAGCGGAGGAGGTCGCCGATACAGGACGAGAGGGCCACGCCGCCGACGCCCGGAGACTGCGGCGCCGGGGTGGCGGCAGGGTCCGAGGTCGCCATTCCGGTGATGTAGTTGACTCCAAAGACGACGAAGGATGAAGGTTGTTTGACTCAAACTCCTGTCGATCAGGGCCGCACTTTCACATCCAACGGCCCAAAAACAGAACGCTGCTCAATTGCGGACGAACACAGCTGCGGCGGCGGCGGCCCCTCCCAAAACCCTCGGCAGCCAACCGTCTCGTTCCTTCCCGGCTGTCCCACTTCTCCTCCGGCGGCGCCGCGGCGGGCAACCTCCCAAAACCACGGCCATGGAAGCCGACATCGCTTCCAGGTACGAGATCCCCCGGACCGTTCAGTTCCTCCGCGACGGCGCCTACACCAGGGTCGCGCTCCAGGTAATCCTGCCCCAAACCATTCCTCGTCGATTCGTCTCTCTCTGGATTCGTGGACTGTTCGTTGGCGCTCCTCTGATTCTTCGGCTCGTTCTCATGGTGCCGTAGTTCCCGGACGAGATGCTCAAGGACGCCGCGGCGGTGGCGAGGGCGCTGCGGCGGGAGCTTGCCTCCGGCGGCGCCGGTGGTGGGGTCAGGGTGTTCGTGATGGCCGACACGGCCTACAACTTCTGCTGCGTCGACGAGGTGGGCGCGTCCCACATCGATGCGCAGTGCGTCGTCCACTACGGCCACGCCTGCATGAGCCCGTGAGCAAACCCGCCCGCCCTCCCCCTGTTCCTCTCAAAAGTTTGATTTTGATTTTGTCTTTGTTTTCCTACTAAACAAATATTAGGACAGACTTTTTAAATGGTTAGATTAGATGCAGTTTGATACCATTCATTGTGTGCTGGCACATTAGTTTGTGCTGTGCTAACATACCTTTGCACTGGCAACTTGAAATGCAGAACATCAAATTTGCCAGCTTTCTTTGTATTTGGGAAGGCACAGTTGGATGTCCACGCATGTGCCAGCACATTGCTTGAGTGCTCAAGAAAAAGCAATAAGTGCATTCTGGTATGCCCCCAAACTATTTCCTCCGCTTAAAAGTTTTATGTTTAGTCAATGGGATGAGCTTCAATCTTTGTATGGCCTATAGCACCCTATCCGAATTCTGGACTTGACAACTTTGCTAAACCACACTATACGATCAACATGCTGATAAATGATAGTGTTTGCTACCCAAGTAAGGAATTTTCCTGGCTAGATTAATAGTGAGAAAGTTTCTTTGGGCAGAAGCCGTGTTTTTATTTAGGTCATAATTCTTATAGTTTTTTTATTCCAAAGGAGATTAAATTAAAAGTAGCCTAAATTAGAGTGACATGAGAATTACAGTAGTCAACCTTCAAATCATTCACAAGTTTGGTCACAAAGAAAGGTGCTACAATTCTAGACCAATACAATAAAGATTCTAAAAACTACAAACACTCCATGATGGACTTGACGGAGTCTAAGATCCTAAAATAATGGTAGAATAATGCAGAATGATCGCCCTCCAAACCACCTCTGTGGTGACGGTTGCTCTCACCAAGATTGTTACAGGAACTTCTGTTAGTCGCTGGATTCGCACTCTTGGTAGTAGCTGAATCCTTACTCTCATCGAGAGAGGATGACACTAGGAGTTAGGGCAATTTTCTGGTTTATTTCTCACACAAACTCATACAATGCCATCCTCTCTCGATGAGAGTAAGGATTAAGCTACTACCAAGAGTGCGAATCCAACGACTAACAAGTGGTATCGGAGCCGTACTATCCTGTAGCCTGAGCATCTCCTGCTCTTCTCCTTCCCCGGCCTCGCAGCAGCCCCAACCGCAGCCGGTAGCAGCAGCAGCTCCGGCTGCCCCTGCTCTCCACACAGCAGCCCCCTCGATAGCGCGCCATGTCCGCAGGCCAGTCTCAGGGCTCGGTCGCCTCGAGCGCGCGGCGTCGGCAGGAGGCCGACCTCGCCGCGGCAGAGAAGCGCGAGCGAGCGGCAGCAGACGCCGCTGCAGCAGCGGCAAGGGCATCGAGGCTGGCAGCAGCGGAGCTAGTAGCAGCTAGAGCGGAGGTGGAAGCAGCGGCGGCGGCGGATGCAGCGCGTGCAGCAGCAGCGGAGGTCGAGGTTCTACGCGGCAGCAACAGCAGCTCCATCGCTGCTGATGATAGCGCCGACGCGGACCTCGAGCTGCTGGAGAGGGAGGCATCGCGAGGGCGAGCGGCGCAGTGGGCAGCCGTGCACGCCCACGAGCGCGGCGGCAGCCCAGACAGGCGCAGACACGCCGGCGGCGCTCCTGAAGGAGGCGCGCACGGCGGTGGCGCTCCTGGAGGAGGCACGCATGGCGGCGGCGGACGGGTCGACGGAGAGCACGGCCTTCACAGGCAGCGCGGCTCTCTCCCCGGTTCGGTACCGTGGTCACCACGAGTACCAGGCTGTCGTCAGGGACGTCGGCCCCGGCGGCGGGTGGCCTACCCTCACCAAGACCAACTATGTTGAGTGGGCTGCGGTGATGAGGGTGAAGCTCCAGGTGCGGCATATGTGGGATGCAGTCCGGTACGACGACGTCGACTACGACCAAGATCGACGGGCGCTGGATGCTCTCATTGCTGCAGTCCCGTCCGAGATGCAGTTTTCGCTTACCAGCAAGCGGACTGCCAAGGAGGCTTGGGACGCCATCGCTGCAGCACGCATCGGCAGCGACCGCGCCCGCAAGTCCACACTGCAAGCACTTCGCAAGGAGTGGGAGAACCTGGCCTTCAAGCCAGGTGAGGACGTTGATGACTTTGCTCTCCATCTTAACACTCTGTTGCAGAAGTTGGTGCAGTTCGGCGACGACACCTACGGCGAGGAGAGCTGTTGAGAAGCTCTTCCGCTGCGTCCCCGAGAAGTACAAGCAGATGGCTCGCTCAATCGAGTCTCTGCTGGATCTCTCCACGATGACGATCGAGGAGGCGTTGGGCCGCCTCAAGGTCGTTGACGGCGATGAGCCACAGCGCCTCTCGGGACCCGTCACCGTTGGCGGAAAGCTCCTCCTCACTCGGGAGCAGTGGGCTGACGGCCAAGGTGACAGGAAGAAGGGGGAGCCTTCTTCCACGACAGGCGGCCGCAAGCGTGGCAAGCGTGGCAAGCCGCGCAAAGACGCCCAGGCAGGGGCGCGAGGACGTGCCGAGGGTGATGATCGTGGAGGCGCCCAGGGCGGCGCCGCTGGCAAGCAAAAGCCAGCACGAGGCGACCCTTGCTACAACTGCGGCAAGCTTGGTCATTGGGCCAAGGATTGTCGACAGCCACGACGCGGCCAGGCCCACGTCGCGCAGGCGGAAGAGGAGGAGCAGCCGGCTCTGTTCATTGCTCATGCGAGCATCGAACTACCTCCAGCGGCACCGGCCGCAACGGCTTTCCTCCACCTTGACGAGCCAAAAGCACACGCCCTCCTCGACGACAGCTCCGGCAACGACAAGACCGACGGGTGGTGCCTTGACACCGGCGCCACCCACCACATGACCGGGCGGCGGGAGTTCTTCACCGAGCTCGACCCAAGCGTTCGAGGCACCGTCAAGTTCGGCGACGCCTCCGCTGTGGAGATCAAGGGCGTCGGCTCTGTCGTCTTCGTCGCCAAGACTGGCGAGCACAGGCTGCTCACCGGTGTCTACTACATCCCCGCGTTGAGGAACTCCATCATCAGCTTGGGACAGCTGGATGAGAGCGGATCACGCGTGGAGATCGAGCACGGGGTGCTGCGCATCTGGGATCATCGACACCGGCTCCTGGTCAAGGTCAACAGGAGCAACCGCCTCTACGTCCTTCACGCACAGGTGGCGCAACCTCTTTGTCTTGCAGCCCGCCGCGACGACGACGCTTGGAGGTGGCACGAGCGCTTTGGGCACCTCAACTTTGAGGCCCTGAGGCAGCTCGGCAGCAAGGAGATGGTGCGGGGCATGCCGCACGTCGACCACGTGGAGCAATTCTGCGACACCTGCGTCCTCACCAAGCTGCGGCGGCTCCCTTTCCCCCGCCAGGCGAGCTTCCGCGCCAAGGAGAAGCTGGAGCTCGTACACGGTGACCTCTGTGGCCCCGTGACACCGGCTACACCTGGAGGCCGGCGCTACTTCCTCCTCGTCGACGACGTGTCCCGCTACATGTGGGCTGTCCTGCTCGACGCCAAGGCAGCCGCAACGGACGCCATCAAGCGCCTTCAAGCTGCTGCGGAGGCGGAGTGCGGCCGCAAGCTTCGGGTCCTACGCACGGACAACGGCGGCGAGTTCACGGCGGCCGAGTTCGCGGCGTACTGCGCTGATGAGGGGATCCACCACCACTTCTCCGCGCCGTACACTCCGCAGCAGAACGGCGGCGTCGAGCGCCGCAACCAGACGATGGTGGCCACTGCCCGTGCCCTCCTCAAGCAGAGAGGGATGCCGGCGATCTACTGGGGTGAGGCGGTGATGACCGTCGTCCACTTGCTCAACCGCTCCCCCACCAAGGCCCTCGACGGCAAGACGCCATACGAGGCCTGGCACGGGCGCAAGCCCGCGGTGAGCCACCTTCGCGTCTTCGGCTGCCTGGCCTTCGTCAAGGAGCTCAACCATGTCGGCAAGCTCGACGACCGGAGCACGCTAGGGGTCTTCATCGGCTACGCGGAGGGCGCCAAGGCCTACCGCGTCCTCGACCCTGCGACACGGCGCGTGCGCATCACGCGTGACGTCGCGTTCGACGAGGGGCGAAGCTGGACGTGGGGCAAGATGGTGGATGACGACTCGACTCCGACGACCAGCGATTTCGTCGTCGACTACGTCCACTTCAAGGAGGCGGGGGGAGCTAGCAGCTCGTCCTCACCGAGCTCGCCTACCCCACCACCTTGTTCGCCACCACCTCCGGCGAGTCCTTCACCACCGCCACCACCAGCTCCGGCAAGTCCACAGGCTCCGGCGAGTCCACCACCAGCACCGCCGGCCACGCCTCGCTCTCCTACACCGGACCCTACCTCTTCAGGCTCGGCACCGGCAGCTTCGGCCCACGACGAGCAGCGCACAGTGGAGTTCGCAACTCCGCTGTCCAACGACGAGGATCGCATCGACGCCTACCACGGCGGCGAGCCTCTGCGCTACCGTACCGTGGACAACCTCCTCGGCGAGCAGCCGGTCCCTGGACTGGCACAGCACGACTTTGAGGCGGAGCTGCACCTCGCACAGGACGATGGCGAGCCTCGTTCCTTCGCCGAGGCGGAGAGGGACGCGGCATGGCGTGCCGCGATGCAGATGGAGATGGACGCCGTCGAGCGGAACAAGACGTGGGAGCTGGCCGATCTTCCAGCCGGCCACCACGCCATCTCTCTCAAGTGGGTCTTCAAGCTCAAGAAGGACGAGACCGGAGAGGTGATCAAGCACAAGGCGCGTCTGGTGGCGTGCGGCTTCGTCCAGCAAGAAGGAATCGACTTCGACGACGCCTTCGCGCCCGTTGCATGGATGGAGTCCGTGCGACTCCTCCTTGCGCTAGCTGCCCAGGAGGGCTGGCGTGTCCATCACATGGATGTCAAGTCGGCGTTCCTTAATGGCGACTTGAAGGAGGAGGTCTACGTGCATCAGCCGCCGGGATTTGCGATTCCCGGCAAGGAGGGCAAGGTGCTTCGCCTGCGCAAGGCCCTCTATGGCTTGCGACAGGCACCGAGGGCGTGGAATGCCAAGCTGGATTCCACGCTGAAGGGGATGGGCTTCGAGCAAAGCCCACACGAGGCGGCCATCTACCGGCGGGGCAGCGGAGGAAAGGCCCTGCTGGTAGGCGTCTACGTCGACGACTTGGTGATCACCGGCACCAAGGAGGTGGAGATCGAGGCGTTCAAGGAGAAGATGAGGGCGACTTTCCAGATGAGCGACTAACAACTTCCACCAATCACAAGATCAAAGCCGCCAATCCTTCTCATATGCCTCGATCCTCTCATATGTCAGTCTCTGCACATCAGTAATCTCAATCAAAGTGCCAGTCTGTGTCTAACCTCACCAACTCTTCAGAATCGTCCGAAACAACTCCTCCAATACCAGAGAATGAAGACAGTACATTCATGCCTTGTGGGAACATATCTGTTTCCACATCAAAAACAACAAAAACTAGCGCAAACAAAAAAAAGCGTATTCGGAATTGTAACCAAGCCCCCCCATGGGTTCTATACCCGATTCATAACTAGAAAGCTTCTCTGGTCCTTCACTAACCGGGGCTAAAAGTCCTGAAATCCAAAATACCAAAATAGGAATAAGGCTTGCTATTATTAGAAATGTCCAAAAAATATAATATTCGTGAAGCAGAAACATAAATGTACCCCACCAACTCTTCAAAATCGTCTGAAATAACTCCAATACCAGAGAATGAAGACAGTACATTCATGCCTTGTGGGAACATATCCTTGAGGACTGAGAGATGGTAAGCAACAGTATCAACTTGAAATGAATTTCCTAGAGATCGATACCTCTCTGTCCTGCTGATACCTCTGGTTTGATCCTTCGGAAAGCCGGGTAGAAACTCCATCTCATTAGGCTCTAGAGGAGCAACCTTGTTTAAGCCAACCCAAGCGAGATTTCATTTCCTACACTCCAACACAAACTTCTGAACTCTTGGAGGAGGTGGATCTGAACTGTTTATAAGGGCTACACGAATCCTCTCTAACAATTTTGCACTAGACACACAAGTATGGAGGCAATTGAAGTGTCATCTTGGTTCCCATGACGGCCACCACCTCTTGGTACGAGGTAATGCTTCGGTATTATCTTTGGAGGTATAGGGAGGAGAGGTGACCTGTTGTCAATTGGCAGATTAAGTATGTAACCCCTTTTCCTGGCAGCAGCACAGAAGTACTTCGAGTCCACAAACTCTGGCTGAATATCATACAAGAATCTTGATATGGTAGTCCAGACACCTTTTGGAGCAAGAACAACATTCTCGTAGTAGAAGTATGGTGGATCAATAGCTTGTGCAGGCAGCAATTTGTCCACTGGTCTTCACCACTGGTTTGGCAAGTTAAATCCAACCATTGGATGTGGGAGAGGCATGGGTTCATCGCAGCTACCATCTAATGGGCCTCTACTTCCCTGTGCTTGACCCACATATCTCTCTCTCTCTTTTTGTTTCCATAACCTTCCTTTGTTTCTCCCTCCATAGGAATTATCCTCCAGTATTGCAAACACAGTTCCATTATCAGACCATTCAATTAGAACTAAATCTTATTGCAGACTTATATGTACAGTTCACCTAAGACGAACCTCATAGTCAGACAAATTGCCACAGTAACCATCTCGTGCGGTCTGTGAAGCATAAATTGAATCCACCAGAACAGAAATAGACGCATCCTGCCCGCATCTAGTAATAGCCAGTGCAGGCACAAAAATAGGTCGGCGGAAAAATCTTTTTGTATTTCCTGTCGTCTTCCACTCTTCCTGTTATGGTACAAGTAACGCTACAATAGGAGTAGGTAATGCAATATTCGTGTAACATTATGCTGGTTCAAACAGCAATTCTATATCATGTCTAGGATTTTCATTGATCTGCTTACTTCAGGTTTCTGTTGCCTTGCATTTACACTAGTACAATTGGCATGTTTTACCGATAAATAATTAACTATGTTATGCTATCTGTTGGATTAATGATTCTCTATTGATTAGGCTAACCCTAGATGGGTAGCTATATAGGTTCCATACATGGGCCACATGGGCCTTAGCCTCATGGGCCTAAACACATACTCCAACACCCCCCCGCAGTCTGAACTACCGGCGCAGCGGAGTTCGAGGCTAAACAAGAAAGAACACACACAACCCCCCCACAGACGCAACTAGCCACCGGTGATGTTGAGGCTGGAGCGAAACTCGGCGAAGGTCGAGGACGGGAGGCCTTTGGTGAAGATGTCCGCGAACTGGGAGGTCGTCGGAACATGAAGGACCCGCACCTCGCCCAAGGCCACCCGATCACGGACAAAGTGGAGGTCGATCTCCACATGCTTCGTCCGCTGGTGCTGGATGGGGTTGGTGGAGAGGTAGACCGCACTGACGTTGTCGCAGTAGATTAGTGTGCTCCGGGAGGGCGGAGTGTGCAGCTCAGCAAGCAGCTGCCTGAGCCAGGCGGCCTCCGCCACGCCGTTAGCAACGGCGCGGTACTCCGCCTCGGCACTGGACCGGGAGACCACCGGCTGGCGCTTGGACGACCAAGACACCAGGTTGCCGCCCAGGAAGACGGCGTAGCCGGAGGTGGAGCGGCGAGTATCCGGGCACCCGGCCCAGTCAGCGTCGGTGTAGACGACGAGGTCGGTGGAGGAGGCCCGGTGTAGGAGGAGGCCGTAGTCGAGTGTGCCCCGGAGGTAGCGGAGGAGGCGCTTGAGAGCCGTGAGGTGAGGCTCCCGGGGATCATGCATGTGGAGGCAGACCTGCTGAACTGCATAGGTGATGTCCGGCCGGGTGAAGGTGAGGTACTGTAGGGCCCCGGCAAGACTCCTGTACGCAGTGGGGTCGGCCACCGGTGGTCCCTCAGCTTCAGACAGCTTGCCCTGAGTGTCGACCGGAGTGGAGCAGGGCTTGCAGTCAGACATCCCAGCCCGCTCCAGGATATCCCGAGTGTACTGCCGCTGGTGAAGAAGGAGCCCAGCAGGACGGTGCTCAACAGTGACACCGAGGAAGTGGTGGAGCTCACCCAAGTCCTTCATCGCAAACTCCTGCTGGAGAGCTGCAATGATCTGGCGGAGAAGTGGCTCGCTGGAGGCGGTGAGGACAATGTCATCAACATAGAGCAACAAGTATGCAGTGTCGGCCCCATGGTGGTAGACGAACAGGGATGTATCAGACTTGGCCTCTACGAACCCCAGGGTCAGCAAGAAAGCAGCGAACCGGTGGTTCCACGCCCGAGGTGCCTGCTTGAGGCCGTAGAGGGACCTGTTGAGCCGGCAGACCATGTCAGGACGGGTGGTGTCGACGAACCCCGCCGGCTGACTGCAGTACACCGTCTCGGTAAGAAGGCCGTGGAGGAAGGCGTTCTTGACGTCCAGCTGGTGGACGGGCCAAGACCGAGCAAGCGCCAGCGATAGCACGGTACGGACGGTGGCCGGCTTGACCACCGGGCTGAAAGTCTCATCGTAGTCGACGCCAGGGCGCTGAGTGAAACCCCGGAGGACCCATCGAGCCTTGTAGCGCTCGAGAGAGCCGTCCGCTCGGCGCTTGTGAGTCCAAATCCACTTGCCGGTGACGACATTGGCGCCCGGCGGCCGGGGCACCAACTCCCACGTCTGGTTGGCGAGTAGCGCGGCGTACTCCTCTTCCATCGCGCGGCGCCAGTGAGGGTCCAACAGGGCGTCTCGGACGGAGGAGGGTACCGGAGAGACCACCGCGTCGCCGGTCGAAGCCTCGAGGGCTCGAGGCGGCAGGGTGTCAGCCGCGTGTCGTGTCACCATCCGGTGAACATGCCGCGGGTGTCGGTGAAGCAGCGGCGGGTGGTAGACCGGCGAGGCACCACGGGCCGGCGGAGACAGTGGCGGTGGTGTCGGTGTCCCCGGTGGAGAAGGGACCACAAGCGGCGGTGGCCGCGGCCTGCGCTGGTATACCCGTACCGGCGCAGCGAACCTCGACGGAGGCGTCGGGGCAGGTGCCGAGACGGGATCCGGCGTCGGCAACCAGCACGACCCCCCCGGGGCAGAAGCGGGGGAGGAATGCCCCGGGTCTGCACCAACTGGAGAAGACTGGGCCGCGCCGGAGGACGAGGGGCCCGGACTCGCAGTGGAGCCGGGACCGGTGGCCGGCGCTGAGCGCGGCGAAGCGGTACCTGCAGGAGACCACGAAAAAGGTGGCTGGACCACCGGGTCAGTGGGAAACAGGGAGGGTGGGTCAGTGACCGGAGGTGTAGTGGTGGTGGAAAAGGGAAAGACGGACTCATCGAACACCACATGGCGCGAGATGAGAACACGTCGGGAGGTAAGGTCGAAGCATCGGTACCCCTTGTGATCTGGGGAGTACCCGAGGAAGACACATAGCGTGGAGCGAGGGTCCAGCTTGTGAGAAGAGGTGGCAGCAGTGTTGGGGTAACAAGCACACCCAAACACGCGGAGGTGATCGTACCGAGGCGGGGTACCGAAGAGGGCGTGGTGAGGTGTGGAAGCGGGACAGGCAGCGGAAGGAAGGCGGTTAAGAAGGTAGGTGGAGGTGTGCAGGCCCTCAGCCCAGAAGCGAGCAGGAAGAGAGGCCTGAAACAGAAGAGTGCGCACGGTGTCATTGGTGGTGCGAATCATCCGCTCTGCCTTGCCATTCTGCGAAGAGGTGTATGGGCAAGACATGCGCAACTGAACACCGTGAGAGAGGAAGAAAGCTCGGGAGGTGGAGTTATCAAACTCGCGACCATTGTCACACCGGATGGCCTTGATGGTGAGACCGAACTGAGTAGACACCCAAGTAAAGAAGTGAAGGAGCGTGGTAAACGTATCCGACTTCGCACGTAGGGGAAAAGTCCATGAATAATGCGAAAAATCATCAACAACCACAAGATAGTACTTATAACCAGAAATACTGATAACAGGAGAGGTCCATAGGTCACAATGTACAAGATCAAAAATGCGGGCCGCATGAGAAGAACTAGAAAAAGGAAGACGAACATGTCGGCCCAATTGGCACGCATGACACAGTTGCTCATCATGAGCTCGAGTACATGGAAGACCAGAGCTACGACTGAGCTGTATCAGGGCATCACGTCCAGGATGGCCGAGGCGCCGGTGCCAAGTAGTAGAGGAAGTAGAAGCGGCGAAGGCAGCTGACAAAAGGGACGGCGAAGAAGACGAATGCGCCGCCGGGAAGCGAAGGGTGTAAAGGGGCCCGGTGCTGTCACATCGGAGCAGAGGACGCCGGGAAGCCAAATCCTTTACAGTAAGACCAGAAGAGTCAAATTCCACAGAACAAGAATTGTCAGCTGTAAAACGACGAATAGAAAGAAGGTTATGAACCATAGAGGGGGCAACAAGAACATCAGGAAGACGAAAGGAGCCATGAGCACCGGCGGTACCCACAGACGTGACAGGAAGACAAGAACCATTGGCGACCATAATGGACGAAGGAAGAGAGGAGGAAGGAGAGTGGAGCGACGAAAGTATACCGGGGTCAGGAGTGGTGTGGTAGGTGGCTCCTGAATCAGCGATCCACTCGGGTCCGACCGGAGGTGTCAGACCCATGGTGCTGAACGAGCGAGCCAGGGCCGCCTGGTCCCATCCGGCGACCCCCGGTGGAGTCCACGCTGTAGCAGGAAAGGCGCCGGGTGGAGGACCAGCAGGAGGAGCGCCGGTGAGCATGGCCACCGGTGGGCGCGAGTCGGCCCCGGTGGTGTGGTAGGGCCACATAGAGATGCGCCCTGACCATGGGTGCTGGAAGGAGGGCCATGATGCCCCCCTGGTAACCCACCGGGAACCGGAGCCTGGGTGTGGCCGCCCCGGCCACCCCCGCGACCCCCACCGCGGCGACGGCGACCGCCACGACCCCCCCCCCCCCCGCCTCCGCTCGGCCCGGAGGGAGGAGGACCCAGGAGAGACGACGGCGGTGGAGCAGTGGTCCGCGGTGGAGCAGACGGGCGCGGTGAAGTAGCAGCCAGGGCCGTCGAGAAGGACGACGACCCCGCGGGAGTGGTGGAGACCGGCTGGAGGCCCTGCGTGAGCTCCTCCATGACGAGATCGTCGCGGACTTCCAGGAAGGTGGGGAAGGGCCGCTGGCGGGTGATCCACGTCCGGAGGTGGGCGTAGCGGTCGCTGAGCCCCCGGAGGACGTTGAGGACCAAGATGCGATCCTCCACGGGCCACCCAAGGTCCCCCAGGGAGTCGGCCATGCCCTTCATCCGGCGGCAGAACTCACCGACGGAGAGGTCACCCTGGACGAAAGTCCGGAAGCTCGCGTCGAGGCGTAGAGCCCGGGCCTCGGCGTTGCCCAGGAACTGGCCCTCAAGGGCAAGCCAAGCCCGGCGCGCGTCAGGAGAGGTGCGGACGAGGTCGTGGAGGTCGAGAGAGATCGTCCCCAGAATCCAGGAGAGGACGATGCTGTCCAGACGAAGCCACGACGGGGTCTGGACGGCGGCCGAAGCGTCGAGGAGGACGTGGTCGTCGAGGGCGTAGCGGCGAAGAGTGAGAACCACGAGGTCCCGCCAGCGGGCGTAGGAGGGTGACTCCGGCTCGAGAACGACCGGCACGAGGAGGCGAATGTTCTGGACCCCCCCGGCCTGGTAGTGAAGCTGCGCCACGAGCGGGTCAGCCGGGTCGTGCCAGAGGACAGCGGTGTGAGACACACGGCGACCCGGCGAGGCAGAGGAGTTGGCCCCAGCCGGAGAGGCGGGAGAGAGGAGCCGCTCCGCCTCGGCAATCTGGCGAGTCAGGGCGTCGGCCGCTTCGCGCTCGTGCTCCCACACGAGGGTGGCCGCCCGCACCCGGGCCTGCCCCTCCGCGGCGGCGGCACGCGCGGCGACGAGAGCAGCGGCGAGAGGAGAGGTGTCACGGACGGCGTAGGGTTGGGAGCCGGCGTAGATGTGGGAGAGTAGTGGTGGTGTCGGGGCCGGGAAGGCCTGGGCACCGGCAGGAAGGTGGGTGCCGGTGTCCAGCCCGGCGCCGGGAAGTTGGACGGCGTCGGCGGGGCGCTCTGTCAGGGCATCAACCCCCCCATCCTCAACACCTCCTGCAGGAAGGGTTGCAGCAGGGGCCCCCCCATTCCCCCAAACCGCCGGAGCAGTGAGGGAGGAGGAGCCCGAGCCCCCTGCGGCGCCCTCAACAGCAGCGGCTGCTGTGAGGGCAGCAGCAGAGGGAGGGGAGGCGCTGAGGCCAGGGAGGAGAGCAGGGGAAGGGCGGCCCTCCAGAGCGTAGCCGACGGCGTGAGGATGGAGATGGGAAAGGGCAGCAGCAGGGAAATCCGGCCGGGCGGCCAGGGCGGGCAGACCCCCAGCGGCGGCGGGTGGGGTGGCGGGCAGACCCCCAGCGGCGGCTATCTGGGCCCAGCAGGAGATGGGGAGAGACGGTGGTCGCGGGCCCTGGACGTCCGCCCCCGACCCGGGCGCGGCAGGGAAATCCCGCGCGGGTGTGCGACCCGCGGCAGGGGAGATAGCGGCGGGCGCGGCCCCAGGCGGGGACGCCGCGATCTGCGCCCAGGAAGGGTGGGAGGGGGAAGGGAAGGAGAAGAGGGAGGGAAAGGAGGGGGGCCGGTCAGCCATGGCCGGCGGCGGCAGAGGGAGCAGCGCCGGCGGGTGGTGGTTGGCCGGCGGCTCAGGATAGGGAAAGAGGAGAAATTAGGCTTGATACCATGTTGGAATAATGATTCTCTATTGATTAGGCTAACCCTAGATGGGTAGCTATATAGGTTCCATACATGGGCCACATGGGCCTTAGCCTCATGGGCCTAAACACATACTCCAACACTATCAATGATAGTTTACATTCTACATATTCTATTTGTACTAATCTTGGCTATTATGGCTTACCAAACAGGTTTTATATGGACTAGAGTACGCATATGCATTGGATGATCTTAAACGAGCTTTCATGGAGTCATGTAAATCAAATTCTGGCAATCCTGAAGTCCAGTATGCAGAAGTTCTGTGTTCAGTTATGAGTCCATCGTCAAGTACTACAGAAGAAAACACAATTCCTCAGTCGAGTGGCACCTCTTGTAATGGAGATATCACAAGAAACATTGATGTAGCAACATTCCTGGACAATCGTTATGGCATGAAATGTTCCAGTTCCACACAAAAGTACAGCCTTGGTGGCATTACATGGAATATTTCAGTTGATGAGAAAATGGAGGACTATTTGATATTTTGGATTGGACAAGATAACTCAGCATTTGCCAGCATAGTCCTTACCTTCAATAAATGTGAAATAGGTGTGTTCTCTTCATCCTCATTTTGTGTATGGCAGGAGGATTGTTTTAATTTGTGCAAGTCTTGTTTTCCTAAGCTTGTAGTTGTTTTTCTCTTGAATAATCAGCAGTGTGATATTCAATACGGCATATGACAACCAATGTGATGTACTTGGAGTACAGCTTGTTTGAAATCTAAAATTTGATTCTTGATCGGCAGTGATCTTGTAACTTCTGCTTAGCGATGCGTGATGTAGATGTTATAGTCCTCTTCTTTACATTATTTGCAACTGCACATGCTTACATTTTCCATTCTGTAATTGATCATCTTTTGCAGTAAGTTTAAATAATCTTCCATTTGGTTAAGATAATTGCTCTAATGCAGGGATCTTCTGAATGTAATGCATTTGAATGTTAATGTTTCTTTTGTAGTTAGATATGACGCAATAGAAAATCAACTCACAGCTGACATCTCTCATCTGATGAAAATTCTTAGGCGAAGGTACTTTATTTTTGCAGCATTCATGTACTTTTTTTCTTACAATATTTGGTACTGCTTACAAAATATAATTTTTTATTGTAGATATTACCTTGTGGAGAAGGCGAAGGATGCAAATATTATTGGCATTTTGGTGGGAACTCTGGGTGTTGGTATGCACATTGTTAACTTGAACATAAAAAGTAGTTATGCCAATGTTAAGGCATTGTTAGATTGTGACCTCAGCCATGAGGTTTACCTTTATATTTCAGCCATGCATGCCTCTTAGAAAGGCATTGTACTATGCAAGATCTGATCCATGCCTTATTGGTTCATCACAAGGCTGGTTTAGTTTGGCTATAAGCAGATCAAGCGGGAGATGAACTCCCTAACTAGTTTCATGGTTTGCCTAGACCAGACATTCCTCATTTCTTTACTGGTATTGATTTAGTACATTTCTCATAATCACAAATACGACCACTTGAATATTATTATTTTAGTTCTCATGTTATCTGGCCTGGAATTTTGCTAGAAAAAACTTAAATTTTGTGATGTGGTGCTTTGCACTCCTTGATGATGCAGCTGGTTGTCTTCATATAATCGAACAAATGAAAGAACTGATCAAGGCCGCTGGAAAGAAATCTTATACATTGGTCATGGGCAGGCCTAATTCTGCAAAACTTGCGAATTTTCCAGAGGTGTGCTACTTTAATTTAACTCTGAACTGTTTTTTCTCTGTTCACCTATCTATAGCATCTGACATTGTTGTTCCTTGGAGCAGTGCGAAGTTTTTATTTATGTTTCTTGTGCCCAAACCGCTCTGCTGGATAGCAAGGATTTTTTAGCTCCAGTTATTACCCCTTTTGAAGCTGTACTAGCTTTTGGCAGGTATGCTACAGTTGTCCTCTATTAGAACCCAAGATACTTGTATTCTTTGTGCCTGATTACAAATCTATATGAAGGGCCTCATGTGGCATCAATTTACATAATTTTGCTATGGTTCTGACGCCAGAAGCAACATGTTTTCAGGGGAAGAGAGTGGACTGGAGAATATCTTTTGGATTTCAAGGATTTGATCTCTTTAGAGAAACAAGAAGTTGTGAGCACAACAGAAGAAGCACGTTTTTCTTTTATCAAAGGTGTCTATGTGGAAGATAATTGCCCTCAAGGTACATCATATGCAGTTGGGTCTATTCATCTGTCACTGTTTGAACAAGTTCTGTCCTTTAATAGTGCTGTGGTTGGCTCACTCATTTGCTTTTATTTTGTTTCATCTATTTTTTTAAATAATTATCACACATGTTTTCTAATCGTTTTCCCCCACAGAAAATGAGGAGCAATCAGAAACGTCGCTCGCACTGGCTGAGGTAACAGAAAAGGCACTAAGCATCCAAAACCAGCACAATGACGCTGTCCTTTACCAAGGAAGAGCAATGTCCTCAATCGACTACCTGAAGGCACGTTCGTACCGTGGTCTAACTGGAGAATATGAAGGTCCAGTGCCTAATTCAATCTTGGTAGGCAGAACCGGCAGGGCGGCTGGTTACAGTGATGAGAAAACCGAGAACGCACAATTAATGTAGCATCGTGCCAGTTGACCACTTACTCTCCCTTGTTTTGGCGGTGAAAAAACAGTCTGCACAATGATTCAATCTTACCCTGGATGGCTTTGCCTTTTGTTTTGGAGGGGAAACAGGTTTACAGACAATTGTCAACATTTTTATCGACGAGAACACCTGTTTCTAGTCCCAGGGAACAATGCTTTGGATGCTGTTCGTTCAGGTGTTTTGCTATTAGAAACTGTGTGTGCATAGTCGGTTTGGATGCGTGTCACAAGTTTTGCGAATTTGTGAGGTTTCTAACAACTGTGGCATGTGTTCAGAAGATGGGATATACGTTGTTCACAACCTGTACTGTAGTCGTCCATTATGTTTGTACCAGACAAAGTTTACCATGTATATTCTTATTTATTGACTGCTAGGAGTACTAGTTCTTAAAGCACCATTTGGTAAAACCTTTTCGTCTAGTTTGCCTTTATTGATTACAGCTGTTTCGGGCATCTTGTACACGCTGATAGAAAGGTCTCACAGTGAGGCGGACACACTGAGTACCCAAATAACGAAATTTACCTCAACTTGAAGCATCAAACTTGACCATGGATATCCCTAATGCATACCACTCATCATAAAATTAGGAACACCATGATAAGAATTAACTTTGTTTTGAAACAAAACCAGGTGTCTAAACAAAATGTTCTAAATAAAAAAAACTGCCTTCACCCTTTGTTTTAAAATAAAATCAGGTGTCTAACCAAAAGGGAACTACATAAAACTGCCTTCGTCATGTTTTTTTTTTCTTTGACATAATCTTCATTTGCATAGCGTCCGACCGAGTTTGCTCAGAGCAGCACACGACATGTCTGCACAGTTCCTCTAGTTAGTTCCCCTAGTATCCATTCCCGCAACATTCAAATTAGTGTTACACTTCAAACCAGTTTCGCAGAGGCTCCTGCCCTGTTCTAGACAGTCTATCTTCTGTAAAGCTGGAGAACATCATTCTCCGAAGTGTACTCTGTTCTTAAGTTTAATACATTTTGTTCCTTATCAAAAAAAAAAGTGTTAACACGCTTACATTTTCCCCAACACTACAACTCTCAAACCTCAAGGCTCAACATTTGGAATCAACAAACATACTCCGTTGTTTAGTATGTCGAGCTTTAGAATTTTCCCAGCCTATGTTACTCCATCTTCATCCCTGCCTGTCCCAGTAGTGATTTTCTGGCCTACATTCCAGGTTAGAAGTCATATTCTCCATTGCCAGCAAACCCATCGATGCCAAAACTGTGAGACATCCGGTGGCAGATCGAACACAGTTTAGAAGTCAATAACTCCGGCAATGTCATGTGCGCCAATTTTCAGTTCCTTCAGCACTGATTTCGGAAGATCCATCTGGGTGAATGAAGGACCCCCAACCTAAGTATAAGTCGTGAACTAACCATGCCCAGGCACCAAAAAACATAAGCTGGAAGGAAACAATTATAACTGTGTTCTCTGTAATAGCAATGTGGAAGAAACTGCTTTTCACTTGTTCTTTAGCTGCACCTTCAGTCGAGCTTGTTGGCAGCACCTAGGAATCCAATGGAATTTTGCAAGTGATTTCTTCCAAATGCTGATACAAGCCAAGCAACAATTTTCGAATTCTTACTTTATGGAGATCTTCATCATTGCGGCTTGGCAGATTTGGAAACAAAGGAATAACTTCATCTTTGATAGGGGTCGTCCTTCCTTAGATTCTTGGAAGTCCAGCTTTACTGAGGAAGCTCGACTTCAGGCCCATAGGTTCTGTGAGGCTAAGCGTCCTGCTTTCCTTTTCTGTATAGATTCTCTAGCCTAGTTTCTTTGCCTCTCTCAGGCTTTCTGCTGTTCGGTGTTGGCTTGTTCAGCTTTGTGCCTTGTACAGCTTCTTTTTTTATTTATATTAATATAAAAGCTTACAGTGGGGGCTTCCCCTGCTGTACCATTTTCAAAAAAAACAATGCTACAACTGTAATGAACCAAGGCTATCAGGAACAAGATTAGCAAAAGCTGCACTTCCCATGCGTAATGCTCAACTCACAGCTGCTGTGCCCTGTGCCAACAGAGGAACATACAAGAAAGCATCAAAACTACAGTGAGATTGCAGAAAGAACTGCTCTTTAGGTCACTGATGAAAAGACAGACATCCATGCAAAAGATTATATGATCATACCTGTGTTGCATTGGACTTGCTGGAGCATTAGTTACATGCATTGACTCTAAAGACCTCGTTCTTTTCCTACGAGGCTGCAACTAATGGAAACAAGATTTCACTTGTTTTTACTCCACTGTACATCCACAAGAGTAATGTGGATGCGGAGGCTGCTTATGATTGATACCACGAGCATCTTCACATCACCTCATGAGTCATGCACTGAATTAATGAGCTGATCCTCATCTATGGATAACTTTCTTAAAGCTTTAGACAGCAGTGTATATCTTGTGACAACTTTCCTATACAGATCATGCAGCTGCTTGACTTCCCCTGGAGTCAAGCTTTCAGTTTCTGAATCCATGAAAGGGAATCTGGGACCTGTCACATGTATCACTTTGAATATTATGATTATTCAACAATACTAAGCACTGGATTAAAACCCTGAAAATTGCAGGGAATGCATAACAGCCATTTAAAGGAAAAAAATCTACAAGAGCTAACCATTTTATTTTATTTGATAGGTAAAATGGTTCTTGGATAAGATCACAAACCACATTATGTTTTTCTTTAAACAAAAAAAACCACATTTTGTTTGACGCCAAAAATGAACTGTTGTGAGAGAAAACTGGAATGCAAACCCATGGTCAAACAAACTTCTTTGAATAAATTGATTAATATAGTAAGCAAACCTGCCATATCAATTTCCTCCTGATTTGCCCTTGCAGATTGGCAATCAACGTGCCTGAACCGTGACCTCTTTTTGTCTTGTGCCCTTTATGTCCCTTTATGTGTCTTCCTGTTTCTCGTCTCTTTTGGGTTTCATCTCTAGCCTACCCCAACTTGCTTGGGACAAAAGGCTATGTTGTTGTTGTTGTTGTATTTGTCCTTGCAGATGTGGGGAGCCCCTGTGAGCTACTTGGGCTAGCAACAGATACTTGAGTAGCTAGTCTTGCCAATTCCATATGTTTCTGAAACTCGCTTTCGTCCATTGATAGTGAGCGAGCATTGACATCTATTATAAACATCTTAGCTGAAATGAGGTTCGTCAGATAATATTCGACTTCCGAAATTAGCTTTGTTTCTCTTCTAAAGAGCTGAACAAACTTCAGATTGGAGTGCAGCTGAGGAGGATTGGCCTACATCAAATTTTCAGAAAGCTTCTCTGTGTAGTCAATCAGTAAGAAGAAATAGCAAGAATAAACAGTTGCCAAGAGTTGCTTGCCTTGATAGTAATATAGATAAGAATAGGAAGGAATTCGTCAGCCCCAGATAATGTTCGGTCATTTGACATTGATATGTTCAGAAGCAAGTTATTGATGACTTGACAACAGCTCATGATGCACTGAAGCTTCTCGCGTGGAGCTTTGAAGGAATTAATCTTCTGCAACTCTTTCACTGCAAGCTAGAGTGGCATGTGCAGAAAAAAGAATGGTCATAGTTAGCATGAGCTTTGTCTGTATCACTGGAACAATTTCTTTCATGGGAATTTTGGATAATTAAATTTTTTTGGATGTTACATGATTAAAACCAGGGACTTCTTGAATATACAGTACAATGAGGACATAATTGATAACATAAAAAAATAGAGCTGAATACTTGACAATTGACACCTTTTCAATATATTGAAGCTAGTGAATGTATCCAAGTAATACTATTTTGGGGCTTCATTTCGATCAAACATATAATGATATAAAACTATTAAAATGCGGTATACATTGATTACTCCCATCCTTGCAACTTATGACAACCATCAGACTGAAATCGCATTGTGAATGTTTGAAGCTCAGAATGAATTACCAGCCACGATGCCTCGTTATGCAGGACCTTGGGTATATCCAAGTGATGAGGCTTAACAAACTGCTGCAAGAGACCAATCTTCTCCGAGATCTCCATGTCGGTAACGGCATCCTCAGTGGAGGTCCCAAACGTGCGGTCGAACAATTTGGTCATGACGTACTTCTCCAGGCCCTAGTAGCACACAAAAAACCTCATCGCGTCTGGAACCCAAACTTGTCAATGAAGGTGAAAAACAAGGATCAGTGGGGCAGGGCTTCTTCACCTCGAGTGCGTGGTCGATCTCCTGGCTGGTGGCGTTGGCCCAGAGCGGATGGTCCCTGATGGCGCTCTCCATCTCGGCGAGGAAGGTCTGGACCTTGCTGCCGTCCTCCTCGTCGTTGGGCTCGTGGAAGGAGAAGGACACGAGGAAACTGCCGGCGCCAAGCTAACCGCAGGTCAGCGAAATCCATAGGAAGCAGGTGCGTTCTACTCACTCTATCTACATCTAGAAATTCTAGATTGACCGATTGATTCAAGCTACGATTTTTCCGGGGGCGTGCGTGCGTGTCCAGGCCGGAGCACGGGGCGGGCGGGTTACAGGTGACTGACCTCTTGATGGAGCGGAAGAGGTCGGCGGCGGCGGGGCGGCGCATGCGGTCGAGGAAGTCGTGGAAGTCGGGGCGCGACGCCGTCGACGTGGGGCTCCCCATCGCAAGGCAACGCCGGCGCCCGCGCTTGCGTCGGCCGATCTGGCAGACAAGCCTACAAGGACGAGCCCGGTGCCGTGTGCTGTGCGCGGGCACCCCGGGTTGAATTCCACTTCCAGCCTGTTCTACACAGTGTTGACCCAAACTGGAGGATCCACGCGACGATTTCTTCGCCTCGATCTCGCAAAAAAAAAAAAAAGTGCTGAATACGAGCGACAGAGATGGCAGCAAAGAGTTCGATCTGGCGAATTCTTGATGATGCAGAAACAAGTACTCTCAACTGTCTTCCGAAAAGGAAACGACAGGGTTTTCTTCGGAAAACGACAGCGAAGAGAACACAGCAACAACGTAGCCTTTTGTCCCAAGCAAGTTGGGGTAGGCTAGAGATGAAACCCAAAAGAGACGAGAAACAGGGAGACACATAAAGGGACATAAATGACACAAGACAAAAAGATGTCACGGTTCAGGCACGTTGATTGCCAATCTCCAAGCGCTCCTGTCCGTAGCTAAATCCTTGGAGATATTCCACTCCTTAAGATCTCTCTTAACGGACTCGTCCCAAGTTAGTTTAGGTCGACCTCTACTGCTCTTTACATTATCGGGCCGCTTTAGAACTCCACTACGCACCGGCGCCTCAGGAGGCCTCCGTTGGACATGTCCAAACCATCTCAACCGATGTTGAATCAATTTCTCCTCAATTGGTGCCACCCCAACCCTATCCCGAATATCGTCGTTCCGGACTCTATCCCTCCTTGTGTGCCCACAACACCAACGCAACATACGCATCTCTGCTACACTCAATTGCTGGACATGTCGCCTTTTTGTAGGCCAACACTCAGCACCGTATAACATCGCCGGACGAATCGCCGTCCTATAGAACTTACCTTTCAACTTCTGAGGCACCCTTTTGTCACAGAGAACGCCAGAAGCTTGACGCCATTTCAGCCAGCCGGCTGAAATTCTATGCCTAACATCTTCATCAATGTCTCCATCCTTTTGTAGCATCGACCCTAAAAACCGGAAAGTATCCTTCTTGGCCACCACTTGCCCATCGAGGCTAACGTCTCCCTCCTCGTGTCTAGTCGCGCTGAAATCGCACCTCATGTACTCGGTCTTAGCCCTACTAAGTCTGAACCCTTTCGACTCTAACGTGTGCCTCCATAGTTCTAACTTCCTATTAACCCTCGCCCTACTGTCGTCAACTAGCACCACATCATTAGCAAAGAGCATACACCAAGGGATATCACCTTGTATGTCCCTTGTGACCTCATCCATCACCAAAACAAATAAATAAGGGCTCAAAGCTGACCCCTGATGCAGTCCTATTTTAATTGGAAAGTCACTGGTGTCGCCATCACATGTTCGGACAAACGTCACCACATCCCTATACATATCCTTGATGTCGGACAAACGACAGGGAAGAGAAGAAAGAAAAAAAGGCAGCGGCAGCACTGTGACACAGAAGCAGTTTTTTGATCTTTCTCTGAAAAAAAAACAACTCAAAAAGGGGCCCGATTTGACAAACTATGGGTTTCTCCAGTACACAATCATGATCATGCACGCTGAATATATCTCTTATCTTCTACACTCTACAAACACATGAACAGACCAGACTCCATGATCCATCCCAGCAGAAACAACTCCAAGCACCCAATGCCCAGCTGTTCAAAGGATCGCGTTTGAGTCTTGCGCAACAACTTCCTGTTTGATCCACCCCCTTGCCCTTGCTACCATCGCGAACGCCAAAGTTTCAGGGACACATTTTCCACGCAAGACGCATCACATCGTCATCGATGTATGGCCGTAAATTCCACATGAGGCAGTATCCCTCGAGCTCTGATGAAGGTGTTTTCAAGGACAATGCACTGACAATCTTTTCCTGTAGAAGAGAACAGTGGCCTTCGTTAATCAAGAGGGCGAAAGAAATAGAGCTGGGATGCCACAAAATGTAAAGCGCGATATGCACATTCTGGCTGGCACATGGATGTGGTTTAATTTACCTGCATCATGTAGTCAAGCTTCAGCATGTTGCGAACCATGACCATCACCGTAACAAATGATACATCCGTGTCCAACTGATCTGCACTTTTATCCTCCTCTTGTGTAGAAACACCCTGTCACCCATTTTCCATTTCACTTCATCATTGCAGACAGCAAGTTTTTTCTCTGATGAACAGAGCACTGAAAGTACTAGAAAAAGGAATATGGAAACAGAAAACTCTACCTCCATGGAGCAGCAATCAGTACTTAGCATGTTGTCAAGGCACTGACTGTCTGAAACTTCCAGAGCACTTAAACTGGCTGTTAGTGTGCTGCCATAGACATTCTCGACTAGACATTCCAGCTCTTCAAGCAAAGTCTTAACTAGGAGAAAATAAAAAGAACACAAGGTCAATTAGAGCCAAAGAGTTTCACAAACATGTAAAAAGGTGATATTATAAACCCATAGCTCCAACTTTAAATATGAACCAAGGACAAAAATCGCAATAATGCATGTATCTTGGTCAAACGTTTTCCCTCTGTCTACTAATGGAAAGATAGGCAGCCCTTCTTCCTATTCTTAAGGAAGGGAGGGGTAGGAGGGACTTGTGGCCAAACGTAGAGCCAAACAGCCATGTAGAGACCAAAACATGACAAGTGTAAGGCTTCAAACTTGGTAACCGGTTAACAAATGGGTTGGTCTCTAAAAACGGTATCTTGACCAAATTGATATGGTCGCTCTATGTATGCTATCATTATTGCATAACATAAAATGCAGGATTATGATTCACTTTATACATTAGTTAACGTTTCATTGTCCAACATAAGAATAAATCCCTTTGGATCACAATCAAACGTTTGCTGCGCCAATCTGACTGCATCTGGCCACTCAGGCAGTCTATAAATTTTGCACAAGAATTGCAGCAAGGTCTTAGCACTAAAAAGTGCTTGTGAATATTGAACAGGATAAAGATAAACAAACTCATATAAGATACAAAGATCAAGTACCTTTCTTTATATGATCTTTAAGTCTATCTTCGCATGAGCTTACTGGCACAAGGAAAAGAAAAAATCAATATCAAACTGATTAAAGGGTATGGAATTATCATTAAAATTGAACAATTATGTTGTCTAGAACTCATACTTCAACAAGAAATCCAAGAATAACAGCAGAATACATAGAAGTAGCTCAAAAATCACAATTTTTTTTAAAGTAAAGGCAGGAGCTCTGCCACTCAATTAAGAGGAAGCTCTACAGTCAGGACCTGCCATCCGTGCTACTTCCGTTCAGGAAAAAAAAACATGTACAGAACGAATTCAGATAAGCGCGTCATATCAACCATTAGCATGTAAGAATAAAAAGGGCTGTTCACTAACAAAGATATATAACATACACTGATTTATGTTTGAGATGTTTTGGCAGTGAAGCCTGCAGCCAGCTTCAATATAGGACCTCATTCTGACAGTGCAGTTGGATTTAAGTATCTGCTTCATGACATCTGATTCCTTAGGAATCTGCGGCCTACGAAAATACTCTGCAATAAGATTGTTCAGTGCCTCAGTCAACACAATTACAGAAAATTAACCGGTGAACAGTACATAATACCATCACAATGTCAAAGATTGCGTCCCAGTGGATAATATAAACTGAACCTCCATGGCATATCAGTTGTCCCAACAAAAGAGGAAGGAGAGCATATCAGAGTAACTAACCAAGCTCCTCACGAAATCTCTCAAGCAATCGCTCCCCAGAATCAGCGAGCTCCTCGAACTGAGCGACCCTGTGTCGCCACAGATCGAAGAATCAGCTTAGCTCAGGTTAACACAAATTTCAGTCAAAAAAGGAAACAGATTATGTTCGCATAAGAGAGGATGAATTACTTGGTCATGAACTCCATGAAGACACCGCGGCAACTGCTCTCATCCTCACCCGCCACCTCAGGCGGCAGCGGCGGCTGCGCGGCGAGCATAGCTGGAACCTCTCCCCTGCCAATAGTGGTGGGTCCAGTATTTTGAGGTTGGGTATTAAAAGACATGAAGGGGGTTAAAAAAATAACAACCTAAAGTTTAGTATCTGGCATATATACTACCACACAATTATAATTGTATAATATATAGCAGATGTAACACATAATATATAGCAGATGCAACTGTGAGCACAAATGGACTCACAGTGAAACTGGTAGTTGCGAGTAGCAATTCTAATCAATGTTATTGAAACGATCTTGATCTCTAATTTAATCAGCAGGATTGAGTATGTATTATTCTGATGATTTCTTAAGTGCGTAGCAGATTGCATGGATCAATAATCATTAGTCGTTGCTTGTGGCCTTGTTCCCTTGTTCAACGAATCAAAGGTTGGCCTTTCTGATTATTTTCACCACTGGATGACAGACTGGCTATTGTGTCATTATGTCTCTCGCTTCAAACCATTTAAAGTAAGCGTGGAGGCGTGCACCTCCAGTCCAACACTTACTCTCTGAACTGTGCAGACCACTCGATCAAGCTCTCCACTGTCTCACGATAACAGCAATAGTTGCCATCGCCGTCTTGGTGATTAAGATTCAGTTTTCAGTGAAAAGATGTTGCAAGTTCTGTCTGTCTCTACCGGTATATTCCTGAATCAAGCCTTTCTCTTCCTTTGCCCTTATTTCAATATTGAAGGAGTTTAAAAAAAAATCGAATACTGATCTAATATCAGTAAATGGGAAGCCAATTGAATATTGAATTGATTCACAGTTGGTGCTGCAATCGATCGGAGACTCAGAGTATTCAAACCTGCTCGGCTGCTCCTCTTCCGTTGTTCGCTGTTCGGTGCACGGTGCTCCAGCCTCCTCGGTGGGACGGTGGCTCGGTGCCGCACTGACGCGCCGACCTCGAGCCGCGGAGCCGCCGCCGCCGGCCTCAGTGGGTGCGAGCGTGACGGCGCCCCTGGCTGCGGCGGCGCTGCCCCTGCCGCAGACCGCCCAACCGCTGGCCACTGCCCGCCAGCAGGTGCGCGACGCGGCAGCCGACCAAGCCAAGCCGAGCGGAGAGCTGCCTGTCCGCCGCCGCCTGGAACGGACCTAGGCCCTGCAGCAAAGCTTCAACGGAGCTCGCCTCGACGGCGACGGCGAGATGAGCCCAGTATAATAAATATTTAATGGGCCGGATCGACACTTCGGGCTGACTTTCTGAGCCTATGGGCCTAAAGCCCAGGTTCTCTGGGCCCATGTAGCTTTGATCCACGGCGCGGTGGCATCGGCATCGCTTCGTCCTGGACGAGGCAACGGCCGCCGCGAACGGAGAATGGCCGGCGACGCGCCACGTGTCCCCTGCCGCGGCCTCACTCGCACTACTCCCTCGCCCTGCTCGTCGTCTCCCGCCAGTTGCCTTCTCCTCGCCGGACGCCGTCGCCTTCCGCTTCTGCGACTCCGAGATGGCCGCCTCCACATTGGCCTCCCGCGCGCTGCGGCCTCCGCACGGCCGCCACCCTGCCGCCCCTTCGCCGCGTCCGCGCCTGCGTGCGCGTGCGCGCTCGGCAACCGCCGCCGCTCCAAGGGCGCGCTGCCGCGCGGTGGCTGCGGACGAGCGCCCCGCCGACCCCGCGTTCCCCGAGGGCCAGAACCGCGGGATTTCCGGGTACGGGCTGCAACGCACCAACCGAACTGACAATTCGAATTTCAGACTTCGCCTAACGCCTCCTCATCGCCTCGCCGTTGTTGCGTTGGTTTGGTTGGTCTGCGGTCCAGGGCGGTGGAGAGGCCGGAGGCAGACGTCGTTGTGATAGGTAGCGGGCTCGGCGGGCTGTGCTGCGCTGGCCTCCTGGCGAGGTACGGCCAGGACGTGCTGGTGCTTGAGAGCCATGACCGCCCGGGAGGCGCCGCGCACTCGTTCGATATCAAGGGCTTCAGCTTCGATTCAGGGCCATCCTTGTTCTCCGGATTCCAGTCCAGAGCCCCCCAGGCAAATCCACTTGCTCAGGTGAAGTGCTTCGTCATTGTGCATAGCCTTTTGTCATTTTTGTAGTTGGATGGACGGAGACAGACAATGATATTGATCATGGTGACAGCTTCAAATTGTTCTGATTTGTTTGCCTGGCTCAGGTCCTTGATGCGTTAGGCCAATCAGTCCCTTGCGCGTCTTATGACTCTTGGATGGTTTATGTACCTGAAGGACAATTCCTCTCACGGATAGGACCAACTGAATTCCTCAAGGTAATATTTCTTGATTAGGCCACTGGGTGCATTACTACAGTCTCAATTTCATCTTGTGCATTTTCTTGATTTTCAACAAGTTGGTTCAGTACCCATTGGCATGTTTTATTATTGTCTAATTAGTAACTGTTGGGTATCCTCGTAATCAATTTTTTTGTGCTTATACTTATAATGACAATAATGAAGAAACCAAAGAAGAGTTGTTTATTAATGAAATGATAAACAGACATGGCTCAATTTATGAGCATTTCTATACTGGACAAGGGGGTCCTTGGATGATACCCTATTAGCCTGCGATGTTGTATGCTCCACGGTGCACACTTGTGCTTGAAAGAGGGAGGGGCGATTTCTGTCGCAATAGCTGGCTAAGATTTTCTGTGGTGAACAGCACAGATTATTAAATGTAGCAATGCTCTTTCACATTTAACAATATCTGTTGTTAGCATTTTTTTTAATGTTGGGATGCTCCCACTCTTGATTGGATCCTGATACCTAGCTTGTAATCCCTGCAGGACCTTGAGATGTTTGTTGGTGTTGACGCTGTCCAGGAGTGGAAAAAACTTCTTGTGAGTTTGCATCATATTTAGATTCTTGGGTTTGGTAAAAGCTCTGCTAGATGTAGATGAACACTTTGAACTACTGAACAATGCATGGGTAATGCACTAGGTGTTATCCTCCTTGTGCGTTAGCACTTGTATGCACTATATCACACAAATTTCATAACTTAGGATGCTATATTCCTTTAAAGTGTGCTAATACCATACTGAAAACAATCTCAGGATGCAGTTATTCCTATGTCTGCAGCTGCAATGGCTTTGCCTCCACTTTCCATTCGAGGCGATTTGGGCATTCTATCTACAGCTGCCGGTAGATATGCTCCTTCGTTGTTGAAATCATTCATACAAATGGGACCCCAAGGAGCTCTGGGCGCTACAAAACTGCTACGTCCATTCAAAGAAATTGTTGATTCGCTGGGGCTGAAAAATCCCTTTGTTCGTAACTGGATCGATCTCCTGTGCTTTCTACTTGCTGGAGTTAAATCTGATGGTGCTCTTTTTGCAGAAATGGTAATCTAATTTCCAACATAAAAAACTTCCTCTTCAGTGCTTTCCCAAACTTTAGCACATGATGAAAATTGTGCATTGCAGAATGTGAGCAAATTCAGTATCTGTTGCCTTGCCTGTATCTGGGAATCTAAGGTTGAGGCATCCTCATTACTACATAAAATGAATGTGCAGTGCATTTGGATTTTCCTGATGTGACACTTTTCAGAACTAATAGATCATATGCATCAGCATGAACTGCATTAACAAAAACTTGCATTATGTGTTTGTTTTAAACAAGTTTGTGTCCTATCAATCGGACAGATGTAATGATCTATTTCCGGATCTGTGTGACTACTACTGTCAGTGCATAGATTCTGGTGGCGAGGGCCAAAGGAGATAGGGAACATAGGAGTATTGTTGTAACACTGCCCCTTCATTTCATTTAAATAGATATGCTGGTGTTGGCAAGAATTTATTCTTATTGGCTTTTTACGCCACCTGATTCATCTAAACTTGTGACAATTTTATCGTAACATATCTGTACCTAGGATTTGTGTATCAGGTGCTGTATTTCAGGACGTATAGCAAGTCACTACCATCTGCTTCTTGTTAGTCGCTGGATTCGCACTCTTGGTAGCAGTAGAATCCTTACTCTCATCGAGAGAGGATGACACTAGGAGTTGAGACAATTTTTTGGTTTATTTCTCACACAAACTAATACAATGCCATGCCAACCTGAGGGGTTGGGGTTGCATACTTATAGGCTGCTAGCCAGCCAAGCATATGCCAAGATGCTAGTCTAAGATGCTAGTCTAGATGCTAACTGCTTAGTCTAAGATGTTATCCTAGATGCCAACTGCTGTCCTAAAAGCAGATGTTGTCCTAGATGCTAACTGCTGTCCTAACAACAATCAAAAGATGCTGAACACAAAGATCATGTGTTGCGTACTGCAGTAGCCCCACAACCACCAGCCAACACAGAGACTTATCCATCACTCTCCCCCTAAGTCTTGTGTGGCTCCTTGTGAGGTATCTGAGCCATCCCGATCCTGGCGCGAAGTTCCTGGAACTTGACCCGCCCAAGGGACTTGGTCAGGAAGTCGGCGAGCTGGTCTTGGGTGTTGATGTAGTTGGCCCGGACACTCCTTTCCTCCAGACAGCTTCTGATGAAGTGGTACCTCACTCGGATGTGCTTGCTGCGCTCGTGGAAGACAGGATTCTTTGCCAAGGCCAAGGCGGACTTGCTGTCCACCCTGAGCTCCACTGCCTCTGCATCTCTGCCAAGGAGATCACCAAGCAACCGAGCCAGCCACAAAGCCTGAGTAGCAGCAGTAGTGGCTGCGATGTACTCTGCCTCGCAGCTGGACAGAGCCACCACCTGCTGCTTGACCGACTGCCAGCTGATCGGACACTTGCCGAGGAAGAACAGCGTCCCGCTGGTGCTCTTGCTCGTGTCGATGTCGCCGGCGTGGTCGCTGTCGCTGTACCCGATGGAATGCGCCGCACCGGGGCACCTCGGGTAGTGCAAGCCGTAATCGAAGGTGCCTGCGACGTAGCGGAGGATCCTCTTTACAGCCTGCTGGTGCTCCGCCGTCGGTCGTTGCATGAACCGGCTGACGTAGCCGACGACGAACGCCAAGTCCGGTCGCGTGTGGACAAGGTAGCGGAGGCTGCCCACAATGCGTCGGTACTGCGTCGCGTCCACCTCCTCCTCCGTACTCTCCTGACTCAGCCTCAGCCTCTCCTCCATAGGAGTGTGGGCTGGATTGCAGCCGGTGAGACCGCCTAGCTCCACAATGCGCTTGGCGTAGGCAGTCTGGCGAAGAGAGGTGCCGGAGCTGTCCTGGTGGACCTTGATCCCTAGATAGAAGGAGAGAGGACCCAAGTCGCTCATCTGGAAAGTCGCCCTCATCTTCTCCTTGAACGCCTCGATCTCCACCTCCTTGGTGCCGGTGATCACCAAGTCGTCGACGTAGACGCCTACCAGCAGGACCTTTCCTCCGTTGCCCCGCCGGTAGATGGCCGCCTCGTGTGGGCTTTGCTCGAAGCTCATCCCCTTCAGCGTGGAATCCAGCTTGGCATTCCACGCCCTCGGTGCCTGCCGCAAGCCATAGATGGCCTTGCACAGGCGAAGCACCTTGCCTTCCTTGTCGGGAATCGCAAATCCCGGCGGCTGATGCACGTAGACCTCTTCCTTCAAGTCGCCGTTAAGGAACGCCGACTTGACATCCATGTGATGGACACGTTAGCCCTCCTGGGCAGCTAGCGCAAGGAGGAGTCGCACGGACTCCATCCGTGCAACGGGCGCGAAGGCGTCATCAAAGTCGATTCCTTCTTACTGGACGAAGCCGCGCGCCACCAGACGCGCCTTGTGCTTGATCACCTATCCGGTCTCGTCCTTCTTGAGCTTGAAGACCCACTTAAGAGAGATGGCGTGGTGGCCGGCTGGAAGATCGGTCAGCTCCCACGTCTTGTTCCGCTCGACGACGTCCATCTCCATCTGCATCGCGGCACGCCATGCCGCGTCCCTCTCCGCCTCGGCGAAGGAACGAGGCTCGCCATCGTCCTGTGCGAGGTGCAGCTCCGCCTCAAAGTCGTGTTGTGCCAGTCCAGGGACCGGCTGCTCACCGAGGAGGTTGTCCACGGTACGGTAGCGCAGAGGCTCGCCGCCGCGGTAGGCGTCGATGCGATCCTCGTCGTTGGACAGCGGAGTGGCGAACTCCACTGTGCGTTGCTCGTCGTGGGCTGAAGTTGCCGGTGCTGAGCCTGAAGGGGTAGGGTCCGGTGTAGGAGAGCGAGGCGTGGCCGGCGGTGCTGGTGGTGGACTCGCCGGAGCTGGTGGTGGCGGTGGTGAAGGACTCGCCGGAGGTGGTGGCGAACGAGGTGGTGGGGTAGGCGAGCTCGGTGAGGACGAGCTGCTAGCTCCCCCCGCCTCCTTGAAGTGGACGTAGTCGACGACGAAATCGTTAGTCGTCGGAATCGAGCCGTCATCCACCATCTTGTCCCACGTCCAGCTTCGCCCCTCGTCGAACACGACGTCACGCGTGATGCGCACGCGCCGTGTCGCAGGGTCGAGGATGCGGTAGGCCTTGGCGCCCTCCGCGTAGCCGATGAAGACCCCTGGTGTGCTCCGGTCGTCGAGCTTGCCGACGTGGTTGAGCTCCTTGACGAAGGCCAGACAGCCGAAAACGCGAAGGTGGCTCACCGCGGGCTTGCGCCCGTGCCAAGCCTCGTATGGCGTCTTGCCATCGAGGGCCTTGGTGGGGGAGCGGTTGAGCAAGTGGACGGCAGTCATCACCGCCTCACCCCAGTAGATCGCCGGCATCCCTCTCTGCTTGAGGAGGGCACAGGCGGTGGCCACCACCGTCTGGTTGCGGCGCTCGATGACGCCGTTCTGCTGCGGAGTGTACGGCGCGGAGAAGTGGCGGTGGATCCCCTCATCGGCGCAGTACACCGCGAACTCGGCCGCCGTGAACTCGCCGCCGTTGTCCGTGCGTAGGACCCGAAGCTTGCGGCCGCACTCCGCCTCCGCAGCAGCTTGAAGACGCTTGATGGCGTCCGCCGCGGCTGCCTTGGCGTCGAGCAGGACAGCCCACATGTAGTGGGACACGTCGTCGACGAGGAGGAAGTAGCGCCGGCCTCCAGGTGTAGCTGGTGTCACGGGACCACAGAGGTCACCGTGTACGAGCTCCAGCTTCTCCTTGGCGCGGAAGCTTGCCTGGCGAGGGAAAGGGAGCCACCGCATTTGGTGAGGACGCAGGTGTCGCAGAACTGCTCCACGTGATCGATGTGCGGCATGCCCCGCACCATCTCCTTGCTGCCGAGCTGCCTCAGGGCCTCAAAGTTGAGGTGCCCAAAGCGCTCGTGCCACCTCCAAGCGTCGTCGTCGCAGCGGGCTGCAAGACAAAGAGGTTACGCCACCTGCGCGTGAAGGACGTAGAGGTGGTTGCTCCTGTTGACCTTGACCAGGAGCCGGTGTCGATGATCCCAGATGCGCAACACCCCGTTGAAAGCCCAAGTTTGGTTTTGGTAATCAATGACACCAAGTTGCTAATGTCATGTGTTAAGTGTTTTGAGTTAGGCATAAGCAACACATGTGATGAAGGTGTATGTGGCAAGGAGTGGTGGCCACAAGATCACAAAGAGATGGTGCATGGACATGAAATGATGATCATGGTGGAGATGCACATAAAATGAAGGACAAGATGATCAAGTGAAAGAGAAGGATCTAAGAGCGCAAGGCAAAGGTATAACCATAGGGTTTTCCTTTTGCCGGTCTAAGATGAGTAGAGAAGTGATTGACCGGGTTTAGGATACATAGCCGACTATCAAGAGGGGCAATCACGGTTAGCTCGGAAATCAAGTGCCACTAGATCAACGTCTTGAGCATATGCATTAGGATCTAGTAAAGAGCTAACATAACGCCTTGAAAAATGATTGTGAAATGCTAACACACATGCACATGGAGGTGTACACTTGGTGGTGTTAGCACAGTTGCGAAGGCGGTGGAGTTTAAGCGGTAGAGAGGGGTTTGGGGTTCGCTCTCCCTCCCGCCGAGCGTGCGAGCGCGGGATTCAGGCGTTTTCGAGAAAATGAAATGCCTATTTTCTATTGCGCCGGAGGCGAGAAAAGGTGGTGAAAGTCCGAATTGTTTTTCACTGAAAAACGGCGATCGGACGCTGCACCGGACGCTGCACCGGACGCTGCACCGGACGCTGCACCGGACGCGGTCTCGGTTTGACCGGGCGCGTCCGGTCAGTTCAACTGGGCGTAAGAGAGAAGCGCGCGACCGGCGCGTCCGGTCCTTCACGGGACCGGAGCGTCCGGTCACGCGTCCAGAAACACAGAGCGAAGCGGAGTGACGATCGGACGCGCGGCGCGTCCGGTCACGTGCGATCGGACGCGTCCGGTCGTAGCTGGAGCTTACTGGAACGCGACCGGACGCTGGCACTGTCGCGTCCGGTCACTCGTTGAGCGCGTCCGGTCACTCGGTTCAGCGCGTCCGGTCAGGGCAACGGCTAGTTCTGACGCGCACTGTTCACGTTTGTCGTGTAGTGACCGGACGCGTCCGGTCACCCTGACCGGAGCGTCCGGTCAGCACGATTTTCGCTGAGTCGTCTGTAACGGCTAGCTGCGTACCCCTTCGTTATAAATAGACGTTGGCCGGGGTTTGAGGGTAACTCTTGCACATTTTGAGATATAGAGACATACTTTGAGCTAGAGAACAACCCCTCCACTCATCTCTTTGCATAGTTGCACATCTTGAGTGAGATTGAGTGAGATTCAAGTGCATTGCTTGAGAGTTGCATTCTAGAGGCACTTGATCTTCGAGTTGCTGCGTATTTCTTGTTACTCTTCCGTGTTTCCCGACACGGTAGACGGCTTGGAGCAGCGGAGGTGATTGAGCTCGCGATTGGAGATTATTGGAGCCTTCACCAAGTGTTGTAAGGGGTTCTTGATCCTTCCCCGCGGGAGTTCGTGAATTGGATACTCTAGTGGAGCTCGTGGCTTGGAGGATCCCCGTCTTGTGTGCGGTTGTGCGGCGCCCGCCGAGGGCTCAACTCTTGATAGTTGATTAGCTCGCGAACCGACAAGTGGGTGCATCGCCACAACGAGGAGTAGCTTGCCGGGAAGCAAGTGAACCTCGGGATAAATTCTTGTGTCATTCTCTTCCCGAGGATTTCTCTTGTGTGATTGATTGATTGGTACTTCTCATTTCTACACGGCGGTATAATCACTCGAAGCTCTTCTCTCGTTTTACATCTTGTATCTAGCTTGTTGTTGTTGTAGTGTTTAGTGGATAGCCTTGTACTAGACTTGTGTAGGTGGCTTGCTTAATTAGTTAGAGCTAGTGCGTTTTGCTCCGCCACCTTTTATACTAACTTGTGGTTAAGTAATTCTTGTAGAAGTTTTTATTAGGCTATTCACCCCCCCCTCTAGCCATTCGGACCTTACAAGTGGTATCAGAGCCGAGGCACCGTTTATTTGAGGCTTAACAACCTACGGTGAAAAAGAAATGGCTCAATTAAGCTTGCACATCAACAACACCAAGAAGGCACCTCACTTTGATGGCACAAATTATGCATATTGGAAGGTTAAGATGACCGCACACCTAAAGTCAATCAATAGAGAAGTGTGGAAGGTCACCGAAACAAAATTTGAGGTTGCTAATCCGGAAGCACCTACACCGGTAGAGGAGAAGAAGCTCCAATGCAATGATATTGCCATTAGTGCTCTTCATGAGGCACTAGATGACAAGACATTTGAGCAAGTAAAGAACATAGAGATTGCTCATGATGCTTGGGCCAAGCTAGAAGAAACATTTGAGGGCACCGAAGGTACAAAGACCGCTAAAGCATATATCTTGCAAGAAAAATTTTCAAGCTTCAAGATGCAAGATGATGAGAGTGTACCGGAGATGTTTCATAGGTTGCAAGTCATCGTCAATGAGCTCAAGGCACTTGGTGAGGAGGTCAAGGACAATCAATTCTCTATGAAGTTCTTGAGAAGCTTGCCCAAGAGATTTGATACATTGATCACCGTGCTAGTAAGGACTACATTGAAGGATTCAACTCCTCAACAAATATTTCAAGAGGTGATGACCGATGATTCATATAGAGAAGATGATGAGAAGGATGAGTTGGTCAAGAAGAAGAAGAAGGAAAATGAAAAGAAAGATGATGAAAAGAAGAAGAGTGTGGCATTCAAAGCCACCACATCCAAGGGCAAGTCCAAGATTGAATCATCAAGTGATGAAGACTCAAGCTCTTGTGATAGTAATGACATTGATGAGAAGATGGCTCTCTTTGTCAAGCAATTTGGCAAATTCATGAAGAAGAAGGGCTATCGTGCAAGGAGGAGGAAGAACTCATCTAAGAAGAATGAGCATAACATGAGATGCTTTAGATGCCATAGCAAGGATCATCTTATTGCAAAGTGTCCTTATGATAGTGATGATGAAGATGCTATCAAGAAGGAGAGGAAGAAGCAAAAGAAGAAGCAAGAAAAGAAGGAGAGCTCTCATAAAAGGAAGAATGATTCTCATGTTGCTACATGGGATAGTGATGATTCCTCAAGTGATGATGATGATGACTACAAGAGCAAGAAGAAGGGACATGCTAGCATTGCCATCCAAAAGAAGGTCTCCCTCTTCGACACTCCATCATGCTTCATGGCTAAGGCCGCTAAGGTATCATCCGATGATGAGAGTGATCATGATAATGCTAGTGATAGTGATAGTGATGAAGAGGAATTCACCAAAGATGAACTAATCACTATGCTAGAAGATTGCACTCAACATTTTAAAGAATCTAGAAAGGAGTGCAAGGGCTTGCTTAAGGAAAAGAAAAACCTTATGCAAGAACTTGATGAGCTTAGGGCATCTTATGAGAGTCTAAAGGAAGACCATAAGAAGCTTCAAAAGTCTCACACTAAGCTTGAAGAAGCTCATTCCTCTCTAGTTGAAAAATGTGAAAACATGCCAACTAATGTTGAGAAAGCTAAAACTTGCAACATAGGCATATCTTGTGATATAATTGATGAATCTTGTCATAAGCCTATTGTTGTTGCTCCCACTAATCTTTCATGTAGCACATCCACATCTTCCTCATCTAGTAGTGACGGTTTCACTTGTGATTCCACACTAATAGTTGAAAATGAAAATCTCAAGAAGGAGGTAAAAGAGCTCAATCACACCTTAGCTAAGGCTTATGGTGGTGAGGACCGCTTGCTTATGTGCTTGGGTAGCCAAAGAGCTTCTCTCTACAAAGAGGGATTGGGCTATAACCCCAAGAAAGGCAAGGCCGCTTTTGCTCCTCACAAGACTCGTTTTGTGAAGAACAAAGGTAGCTATTGCAAAAGTTGCAAGCAAATTGGTCACATAGAGCAACAATGCATGAACAAGAAATCCAATGCTAATGTATCCTCAATCAAGTTTGATTCTTTCTATATACTTACCAAGGGTACAAATGGTGTTCATGCTAAGTTCATTGGTGCACCATGGATGGGCTCAAAGAAGAAAGCCATTTGGGTACCAAAGAGCTTAGTCTCTAACCTTGGAGGACCCAAACAAGTTTGGGTACCTAAAAAGAATTGATCTTGTCTTGTAGGTCAATTACAAAGCCGGAGGAAGGCATTGGGTGCTTGATAGTGGGTGCACTCAACATATGACCGGGGATTCTTGTATGTTCAAATCAATTGATACTAGTCAAAATGGTGGTTTTGATGCTATCACTTTTGGCAACAACAAGAAAGGCAAGGTCAAGGGGCTTGGTAAAATTGCTATCTCAAATGACATGAGCATATCTAATGTGTTGCTAGTTGAGAGCTTAGATTTCAATCTTTTATCGGTGGCACAACTTTGTGATCTTGGCTTCAAGTGCATATTTGGTAGTGATGATGTTGAAGTCATAAGTGTTGATGGATCAAATTTGATATTCAAAGGATTTAGACATGATAGCTTATACTTGGTTGACTTCAATGATAGTGAGACACAATTGACATCATGCTTGCTTAGCAAATCTAGTATGGGATGGTTATGGCATAGAAGACTTGGTCATGTTGGAATGAAACAATTGAACAAACTTTTGAGGCATGACTTAGTTAGAGGCTTGAAAGATGTAACTTTTGAAAAGGATAAACCATGTAGTGCTTGTCAAGCCGGCAAACAAGTTGGAAATCCACATCCTAGTAAGAGTGAAATGAGCACATCAAAGGCATTTGAGCTATTGCACATGGACTTGTTTGGGCCAACAACATACACTAGCATTGGTGGCAACAAGTATGGTTTTGTGATTGTTGATGACTACACTAGATACACTTGGGTGTTCTTTCTTTATGACAAGAGTGATGTACATGATCTATTCAAATCTTTTGTCAAGAGAGTGCAAAATGAGTTTGAGACTACCATCAAGAAGATTAAAAGTGACAATGGTAGTGAGTTCAAGAACACAAGAATTGAAGATTTATGTGATGATCTTGGTATTGGACATCAATTCTCACCAACCTACACTCCTCAATCCAATGGTGTAGTTGAAAGGAAAAATAGGACTTTGATTGACATGGCTAGATCAATGCTTAGTGAATACAATGTGAGTCATTCATTTTGGAGTGAAGCTATCAACACGGCTTGCTATTGTAGCAACCGTCTCTATTGCCATGGGAAGCTTGGGAAGACACCATATGAGCTATTGAATGGAAGAAAGCCTAACATTGCATACTTTAGAGTGTTTGGTTGCAAATGCTATATTCTCAAGAAAGGCACTAGATTGAGCAAGTTTGAAAAGAAATGTGATGAAGGGTTCTTACTTGGTTATTCTACCACAAGCAAAGCATATAGAGTTTGGAATCTCACAAATGGCACCTTGGAAGAAGTTCATGATGTTGAGTTTGATGAAACCCAAGGGTCTCAAAATGAAGCTCAAAACCTTGATGATGTGAGAGGGGATCAATTGTCAAATGCAATGAAGAACATGGACATTGGTGATATAAGGCCGATGCAAGTTGATGATGATGATATTCATGTGATCAACCAAAGTGTGCAAATTGATACAAATCAAGCAAGCTCTTGTGGTTCTCATGATGAAGCTCAAGTTCAAGGTCAAACAAGTGGAAGCAATCAACTCCCAATACTCCAACCTACTAGCATTGCTAGGGATCATCCATTGGATCAAATCATTGGTGGAATTCAAAGTGGTGTTCAAACTAGATCAAGGCTAGCATCCTTTTGTGAGCACTACTCATTTGTGTCACTTGAAGAACCTAAGAAAATAGAAGATGCATTGAAAGATTCCGATTGGGTAAATGCCATGCATGAAGAGCTAAACAACTTCATTAGAAATCAAGTTTGGGAACTAGTTGAAAGGCCAAGGAACTACAATGTGATTGGTACTAAGTGGGTCTTTAGAAACAAGCAAGATCAAGATGGTGTAGTTGTAAGAAACAAAGCAAGATTGGTTGCACAAGGTTACACACAAGTTGAAGGTCTTGACTTTGGAGAGACATATGCACCGGTTGCAAGACTGGAGGCAATTAGAATCTTATTAGCATATGCTTGTGCACACAACATCAAGCTCTATCAAATGGATGTTAAGAGTGTATTTCTCAATGGCTACATCAATGAAGAAGTTTATGTTGAGCAACCTCCCGGTTTTGAAGATGATAAGAAGCCTAACCATGTTTACAAGCTAAAGAAGGCATTGTATGGTTTGAAGCAAGCACCTAGAGCATGGTATGAGAGGTTGAGGGACTTTCTCCTCTCTAAAGGGTTCAAGATGGGAAAGGTTGACACCACTCTCTTCACCAAGAAGCTTGGAAATGACTTGTTTGTGTTGCAAATCTATGTGGATGACATTATCTTTGGATCAACTAACCAAGACTTTTGTGAAGAATTTGGAAATATGATGGCTAATGAGTTTGAGATGTCTATGATTGGAGAGCTTAGTTACTTCCTTGGACTTCAAATCAAGCAAATGAAGAATGGCACTTTTGTAAGTCAAGGCAAGTACATCAAGGACATGATCAAGAAGTTTGGATTGCAAGATGCTAAGCCAATGAGTACACCAATGGGCACAAATGATCAATTGGGTATTGATGATAGTGGAAACATGGTAGATCAAAAGCAATATCGGTCTATGATTGGAAGTTTGCTCTATGTCACCGCCTCTAGGCCGGATGTGATGTTTAGTGTGTGCAAGTGTGCAAGATATCAAGCTTCACCTAGAGAAAGTCACTTGAAAGCAACCAAAAGGATATTGAGATATCTTAAGGGCACTCATGATGTTGGACTATGGTATCCCAAGGGGTCTAACTTTGAGTTGATTGGATATTCGGACTCCGACTATGGTGGATGCAAGATTGATAGAATGAGCACAAGTGGCACTTGTCAATTGCTTGGAAGGTCTCTTGTTTCATGGTCATCAAAGAAACAAAATAGTGTTGCACTATCTACCGCCGAGGCCGAATACATTAGTGCCGGTAGTTGTTGTGCACAATTGCTTTGGATGAAAGCTACCTTGAATGACTTTGGAATCAAATTTAAGAATGTGCCTTTGTTTTGTGACAATGAAAGTGCTATCAAGATGACTCAAAATCCGGTTCAACATTCAAGAACCAAGCACATTGATATAAGGCACCACTTCATAAGAGACCATCAACAAAAGGGTGATATTAGCATTGAGAGCATTGGCACCGAAGATCAACTAGCCGACATCTTTACAAAGCCACTTGATGAGAAAAGGTTTTACAAGTTGAAGAATGAATTGAACATACTTGACTTCTCCAACTTGAAATGAGTGCACCCCTACATTCTTAGATGACATGCCTCTCCTCCAACATAGCAAGGTAAAGTTGTTTGGCATATCATCCATACTTTGATAAGGACATGTTTAGAACATATAGACATATTTGCATGACAAATAGGCTCATTCATGAAAATCAAATGAGTTTAATGTATATATGGTACCACTATTGCTTCTATGTTTGATTGACCTAGTGGTAGCATATGACATGTTTGTGGGCTTGCAAACCTAGTGTTGAATCTAGAAAATGAGCTCATGATGTGTATTTCAACATGGTCAAGATAACCCTTATACTTTATGAGGTGTGAAGAAGCTTGTCCTTGGATCAAACCGAATTACATATTCTAGGCAAGTAATCTAGATTGAACCATAATTTGGACTCCCTCATAATTGATTGACTTATCTCTCACTAAAATTGGCACCTTTTTGGTGATTGTTGACAAAGGGGGAGAGAAAAGTCACAAAGATATTGCAAAGAGGAAATAAAATATAATAAGAGGGAGAGAAAAGTCACAGGGGAGATAAAAGTCACAAAGATAAAAAGAAAAGTCACAAAGAGAGAAATTAAATTTGAGCACATAAGTAGGGGGAGCAAGCTCATGGATTATTTGTTGCATTTGTATGTGCATTAACATGATGAAATGTTGCATTGCAAAGTTTAATTTCGATATTCATGATTGAATGGTGTATGCTAGATATAGAACTTGAATGATGTTGTGTTAAGAGTAGCTTTACATGTGGTATCTAGACACCTTTGCTTTTAATGTTGATCTCACAAAGTACTTTAGTGTTTATGATCTTTACAAGTGATGTATTACAAGTGGTGTCTAGCTACTTCGATGCTAAGGATGGTATATAAAGGCAACTCCGATTGGTATCACGCTTCAAAGGTCCATTCTATATACCTTAGCATCAATTTGATAGTAGTAACTCTCCCAAAATTTGAATCCATACATATGTGCATAATTGAACCAAACTCATGGAAGCACATATGTAGGGGGAGCTAATACTATCGAAATTGAAAATTGATTTCATTTCATATCTTTGTGATGGTTGTCATCAATTACCAAAAAGGGGGAGATTGAAAGCCCAAGTTTGGTTTTGGTAATCAATGACACCAAGTTGCTAATGTCATGTGTTAAGTGTTTTGAGTTAGGCATAAGCAACACATGTGATGAAGGTGTATGTGGCAAGGAGTGGTGGCCACAAGATCACAAAGAGATGGTGCATGGACATGAAATGATGATCATGGTGGAGATGCACATAAAATGAAGGACAAGATGATCAAGTGAAAGAGAAGGATCTAAGAGCGCAAGGCAAAGGTATAACCATAGGGTTTTCCTTTTGCCGGTCTAAGATGAGTAGAGAAGTGATTGACCGGGTTTAGGATACATAGCCGACTATCAAGAGGGGCAATCACGGTTAGCTCGGAAATCAAGTGCCACTAGATCAACGTCTTGAGCATATGCATTAGGATCTAGTAAAGAGCTAACATAACGCCTTGAAAAATGATTGTGAAATGCTAACACACATGCACATGGAGGTGTACACTTGGTGGTGTTAGCACAGTTGCGAAGGCGGTGGAGTTTAAGCGGTAGAGAGGGGTTTGGGGTTCGCTCTCCCTCCCGCCGAGCGTGCGAGCGCGGGATTCAGGCGTTTTCGAGAAAATGAAATGCCTATTTTCTATTGCGCCGGAGGCGAGAAAAGGTGGTGAAAGTCCGAATTGTTTTTCACTGAAAAACGGCGATCGGACGCTGCACCGGACGCTGCACCGGACGCTGCACCGGACGCTGCACCGGACGCGGTCTCGGTTTGACCGGGCGCGTCCGGTCAGTTCAACTGGGCGTAAGAGAGAAGCGCGCGACCGGCGCGTCCGGTCCTTCACGGGACCGGAGCGTCCGGTCACGCGTCCAGAAACACAGAGCGAAGCGGAGTGACGATCGGACGCGCGGCGCGTCCGGTCACGTGCGATCGGACGCGTCCGGTCGTAGCTGGAGCTTACTGGAACGCGACCGGACGCTGGCACTGTCGCGTCCGGTCACTCGTTGAGCGCGTCCGGTCACTCGGTTCAGCGCGTCCGGTCAGGGCAACGGCTAGTTCTGACGCGCACTGTTCACGTTTGTCGTGTAGTGACCGGACGCGTCCGGTCACCCTGACCGGAGCGTCCGGTCAGCACGATTTTCGCTGAGTCGTCTGTAACGGCTAGCTGCGTACCCCTTCGTTATAAATAGACGTTGGCCGGGGTTTGAGGGTAACTCTTGCACATTTTGAGATATAGAGACATACTTTGAGCTAGAGAACAACCCCTCCACTCATCTCTTTGCATAGTTGCACATCTTGAGTGAGATTGAGTGAGATTCAAGTGCATTGCTTGAGAGTTGCATTCTAGAGGCACTTGATCTTCGAGTTGCTGCGTATTTCTTGTTACTCTTCCGTGTTTCCCGACACGGTAGACGGCTTGGAGCAGCGGAGGTGATTGAGCTCGCGATTGGAGATTATTGGAGCCTTCACCAAGTGTTGTAAGGGGTTCTTGATCCTTCCCCGCGGGAGTTCGTGAATTGGATACTCTAGTGGAGCTCGTGGCTTGGAGGATCCCCGTCTTGTGTGCGGTTGTGCGGCGCCCGCCGAGGGCTCAACTCTTGATAGTTGATTAGCTCGCGAACCGACAAGTGGGTGCATCGCCACAACGAGGAGTAGCTTGCCGGGAAGCAAGTGAACCTCGGGATAAATTCTTGTGTCATTCTCTTCCCGAGGATTTCTCTTGTGTGATTGATTGATTGGTACTTCTCATTTCTACACGGCGGTATAATCACTCGAAGCTCTTCTCTCGTTTTACATCTTGTATCTAGCTTGTTGTTGTTGTAGTGTTTAGTGGATAGCCTTGTACTAGACTTGTGTAGGTGGCTTGCTTAATTAGTTAGAGCTAGTGCGTTTTGCTCCGCCACCTTTTATACTAACTTGTGGTTAAGTAATTCTTGTAGAAGTTTTTATTAGGCTATTCACCCCCCCCCTCTAGCCATTCGGACCTTACACCCGTGCTCGATCTCCACGCGCGATCCGTTCTCATCCAGCTGTCCTAAGCTGATGATGGAGTTCCTCAACGCGGGGATGTAGCAGACACCGGTGAGCAACCTGTGCTCGCCAGTCTTGGCGACGAAGACGACAGAGCCGACGCCCTTGATCTCCACAGCGGAGGCGTCACCGAACTTGACGGTGCCTCGAACGCCTGAGTCGAGCTCGGAGAAGAACTCCCGCCGCCCGGTCATGTGGTGGGTGGCGCCGGTGTCAAGGCACCACCCGTCGGTCTTGTCATTGCCAGAGCTGTCGCCAAGGAGGGCGTGTGCTTTTGGCTCGTCAAGGTGGAGGAGAGCCGCTACGGCCGGTGCCGCTGGAGGTAGTTCGATGCTCGCATGAGCAATGAACAGAGCCGGCTGCTCCTCCTTCGCCTGCGCGACGTGGGCCTGGCCGCGTCGTGGCTGTCGACAATCCTTGGCCCAATGACCAAGTTTGCCGCAGTTGTAGCAAGGGTCGTCTCGTGCCGGCTTTTGCTTGCCAGCGGTGCCGCCCTGGGCGCCTCCACGGTCATCACCCTCGGCACGTCCTCGCGCTCCTGCTTGGGCGTCTTTGCGCGGCTTGCCACGCTTGCCACGCTTGCGGCCGCCTGTCATGGAAGAAGGCTCCCCCTTCTTCCTGTCACCTTGGCCGGCAGCCCAGTGCTCCCGAGTGAGGAGGAGCTTCCCGCCAATAGTGACGGGTCCCGAGAGGCGCTGTGGCTCATCGCTGTCAACGACCTTGAGGCGGCCCAATGCCTCCTCGATCGTCATCGTGGAGAGGTCCAGCAGAGACTCGATTGAGCGAGCCATTTGCTTGTACTTCTCGGGGACGCAGCGGAAGAGCTTCTCAACAGCTCTCTCCTCGCCGTAGGTGTCGTCACCGAACTGCACCAACTTCTGCAACAGAGTGTTGAGACGGAGAACAAAGTCATCAACGTCCTCACCTGGCTTGAAGGTCAGGTTCTCCCACTCCTTGCGAAGTGCCTGCAGTGTGGACTTGCGGGCGCGGTCGCTACCGATGCGTGCTGCAGCGATGGCGTCCCAAGCCTCCTTGGCAGTCCGCTTGCTGGTAAGCGAAAACTGCATCTCGGGCGAAACTGCAGCAATGAGAGCATCCAGCGCCCGTCGATCTTGGTCGTAGTCGACGTCGCCGTACCGGACTTCATCCCACATATGTCGCACCTGGAGTCTCACCCTCATCACCGCAGCCCACTCAATGTAGTTGGTCTTGGTGAGGGTAGGCCACCCGCCGCCGGGGCCGACGTCCTTGACGACAGCCTGGTACTCGTGGTGACCACGGTACCGAACCGGGGAGAGAGAGTCATGCTGCCTGTGAAGGCCGCGCTCACCGTCGACCCGTCCGCCGCCGCCATGCGCACTTCCTCCAGGAGCGCCACCGCCGTGCGCATCTCCTTCAGGAGCGCCGCCGGCGTGTCTGCGCCTGTCTGGGCTGCCGCCGCGCTCGTGGGCTTGCGCGGCTGCTCACTGCGCCGCTTGCCCTCGCGATGCCTCCCTCTCCAGCAGCTCGAGGTCCGCGTCGGCGCTGTCATCAGCAGCGATGGAGCTGCTGTTACTGCCGCATAGAACCTCGACCTCCGCTGCTGCTGCACGCGCTGCATCCGCCGCTGCTGCTTCTTCCACCTCCGCTCTAGCTGCTGCCAACTCCACTACTGTCAACCTCGATGCCCTTGCCGCTGCTGCAGCGGCGTCTGCTGCCGCTCGCTCGCGCTTTTCTGCCGCGGCGAGGTCGGCCTCCTGCCGACGCCGCGTGCTCGAGGCGACCGAGCCCTGAGACTGTCCTGCGGACATGGCGCGCTATCGAGGGGGCTGCTGTGTGGAGAGCAGGGGCAGCCGAAGCTGCTGCTGCTACCGGCTGGGGCTGCTGCGAGGCCGGGGAAGGAGAAGAGCAGGAGATACTCAGGCTACAGGATAGTACGGCTCCGATACCACTTGTTAGTCGCTGTATTCGCACTCTTGGTAGCAGTAGAATCCTTACTCTCATCGAGAGAGGATGACACTAGGAGTTGAGGCAATTTTCTGGTTTATTTCTCACACAAACTCATACAATGTCATGCCAACCTGAGGGGTTGGGGTTACATACTTATAGGCTGCTAGCCAGCCAAGCATATGCCAAGATGCTAGTCTAAGATGTAGTATAGATGCTAACTGCTTAGTCTAAGATGTTGTCCTAGATGCCAACTGTTGTCCTAAAAGCAGATGATGTCCTAAATGTTGTCCTAGATGCTAACTGCTGTCCTAACAACAATCAAAAGATGCTGGACACAAAGATCATGTGCTGCGTACCGCAGCAGCCCCACAACCACCAGCCAACACAGAGACTTATCCATCACTTCTAAGCCAAGCAAATGAAATGCCACAGTAGTGATTGTATTTGTGCTGATACTGAACTATGTACGGTGGCAGCATGCTTTTCTAGTGATGAATAGCAATAACTGTTAGAAGAATCATCAGATGGATATTGACATATTGTTGTCTGTTTGTTCCATAACGTCCATCTTTACATCTTCATATGTTCTTGGTGATCCTCCTGTCGCGAACATTCAAAATTTCTTGGATAAATTAAAATGTGCAAAGATGAGGTCTTTTAGGTGTTCTTTTGATTATAGATTAGTTGTTCTAACTACACCCTCAGGTTTATATGTTTGCAGAATGGTACAAACCAGGATGCTTGCTTGAGTACCCTCTGGGTGGAACTGGAGCAATCATAGATGCCCTCGTGAGTGGTATTGAAAAATTTGGTGGCAGACTTGCTCTTCGTTCTCATGTTGAGAAGATCTTAATCGAAAATGGTCGAGCAGTTGGTGTCAAGCTACAAAGTGGACAAGTAAGCTCTAGAAGATATTTTATTGGCAGGCAAAATAAAATATTGCCCCTTCAGAACCAAAAGAAGAGAGAGAGACATGTGGGGAAATGAGTGATATGTCACGAACACAAAGCCAATAACAGCCACAGCTAGCATGGTTTTGATTTAGATGTCATGTGCCTATCATAGACAATGATTTTGTTCAATGTTTCAATTCACAATATTTTTTTCCTTTATTGATGATAAAAGGCCTTCGATCGGAATGCACTGTGATCAATATTAATAGCCTTTGTCTATGTGAAAAGCAAATTAAGTGTTATCCTCAGTACCGCATATCGTAGTTAGTTTAGGCCTTTCTGCATGCCTATTAGTGGCAGACCATGTAGGCCAAGATCGCAAAAAATTACCACCATGTTGTCTTATGCAATCTGTTTTTGAGTGGCATGATTGTGCCACATGTCAGTCTAAGCCACTAGACAAACTTTTCATTCAGTGACGGCTATCATCCAACCTATGGTTTGAAGAAAGATGTAGCTGTTGAAATCTTGTCGGGAATTATGTCCTTTTGCAGGTTGTCCGTGCAAAGAAAGCGGTTGTTAGTAATGCATCTATGTGGGATACTTTGGATCTGCTACCACCAAATGTTGTCCCAAAATCATATGAAGATAGAGTGAAAGCAACTCCACAATGTGAATCGTTTATGCATCTCCACCTTGGTTTTGATGCAGAGGTATGCTTTGTCCGAAGTGAATTCTAGCAAAATCATTTTAACAAAGATGCATGTTTCCTCATAGGTGATCCATCTCTTACCATAACCCTTCGACATTACTGAATCAGAATGCTAGAGAGGACCTTGGGATCCATCATATTGTGGTTGATGATTGGAACAAAGGAGTTGATGGTGAACAAAATGTTGTGTTGATATCCGTTCCTAGTGTTCTTAGTAAGGATCTGGCACCACCTGGAAAGCACATTCTTCATGCATATACTCCAGGGACAGAACCTTTCAGTTTGTGGGAGGGATTGGACAGGAAAAGTGCAGAATATCGAAGATTAAAGGAAGAACGTTCTGAGGTACATGGGATGCAATTTTGATTCTTTGCCACTATTACTATTAGTACCTAGTATAGCAAATAAATGCATAGTTGAGATATTTCTTGGAAGTCTCATCTGTTCACCCTCAATGGTCCAGTTCTTAAATGCACGTGCTCATTTGCATCGTCTAAGCAAGATCTGATATCAAAAGAGATGGAATAGTCAAAAGAGAGAAATGCCCCCAAAGTTGGCACAGAAATCATCAAAATGACTCTCGTTTTTCAAAAAGAAGACCACTATGGCACTATCGAGTGTCCGTAAGAAGTAGTAACTTTGTTGTCTTGACTGTGACTGACATTCCCATGCAAACTTTTCAGGTGATGTGGAAAGCTGTGGAGCTTGCTCTTGGCCCAAAATTTAGCCGCGAAAAATGCGACGTGAAATTGGTCGGGACACCACTAACACACAAGAGATTTCTCCGAAGGAATAGGGGAACCTATGGTCCAGCCATAAAAGCTGGAGAAGCCACTTTCCCTGGGCAAGCAACACCAATCCCCCAGCTCTTCTGCTGCGGTGACTCGACTTTTCCAGGGATCGGAGTGCCGGCGGTCGCGGCCAGCGGCGCAATCGTCGCCAACACGCTGGTTCCAGTGTCGCAGCATTCGGAGCTTCTTGACGCTGTTGGAATTTGAGTGGCAGATATGTTGCCCTGGTAAGTTAGATCGAATCTCCACTGATAACGGCATAACGCCACTGCATTCTAGAGATATCGTTCTAAACTTGGCTAATGGCCACTGAAACTGCATCAAGCACTTTATGTTAGAGCTTTTCACCGACAAATTTGCATCGACCAGCAAGGTTAAATTTTTTATCGTCCTCACATGCTGAGTCAAGCTGCGAGCCCCTTAGAATAATGATGTTTCTACTTCTCACGGCACAGCTCACATGAGCTACTTTACAGTAGCATATGCGAACTGAATTGTTGATGTGAGGCCCATTTGACTCGGTCAACGAATGACAGTAGCATGATGAGCATGAATAGAACACCTATCCCCGGTGGGCCTTTCGAGTGCCGCCCTTTTTTAAGAGCGATCTCCAGCATATTACTTGTCCTCTATCTCATGACGCTGCAACAGTTTTTTTGGTATTAGGGATGACATAAGTAATTTGTTGAAGATACCACCACTTGTTTCCTGTTGCTATTCTTTTGGGCAAAGGCATGTGACTGTCTCTGTTTTGTGCCTCTCTCTTGCTTCCCGTATCGCTTCATCGAGCTTCTCTGGTTGCAGGCTGATCATGATCAGTAGATACGCCTACATACACAGAAAGATAATCAAAGATTTTCCTACGGCTGTTGGAAAGATCGAAAGAACATATGGATGAATGATGATGAAGAAGACTGATACAGCACAAAGTAATTGTCATTTAACCATGGTCCAATATGTGCAGGGCAGCGTTTTGTAGTCAGAACTGATACTGGGGAAATATGGCATGATGTTGTACAGTACTGATTCAGATATTTTTATACTACTACTACATGAAGCTTGTGTTACTGTACCCCCACATTGTTAGAGAGATGCTGCTTCTGACAAAGTGGTCGCCTGCATGCTCCTTGACTCGTTATGTTCTACCGATAGCTCTGTGGCACATGCAGGCTTTTTGTCGACATTTTTCTGGTACGGAGAAAGAACCATGTGCTTGTTTGTGCTAGGCCGTTGTACTACGACTGAAGTCGCAGTTAACTACTCCCTCGTCCTTGAACAGATGGTTCGTGCTGATTAAACTTTCTCAACTTGACTAAATTTATAGAAAATATATATAATATTTATATCTTTAAATAAATTTATTTTTCTGAAAAAGCGAGAGTAGCTGAAAGGCCTTGAGCGACAGCAACAAATGCCAGCTATGCAGTCTTTTCATTGGAGGGCAGTACCTCCTCACCTGTGCACAAAACTAAATCGTTCTTTTTTTATTATTTAAAAGAAATAATAGGCCAAACATCCATCAGTTAGATACACCAGAAAAGTCCTTTTCCCCACCTCATGTGCCATTCTCTAACTGAAAAATAACTCAATGTTTATATTTATATATATGACTGCAAAATTGACGTAAAATTCCAGCACAGGATAAACTCAAGTTGCTACTACTAAAAACAAAAGCCTTCACAGCAGCAGCACAGGTAGTAGGTTAGTTTCCAGTCAAACTCGCATCCATCAGCCCCAGTATTTTCACTGCCAAATTTACTGCAGCAAGCATCACCAGCCTCAAATTTGTTGGCATCTGCATCTCCCCCCACCTCCTCACACAGAGACAGTCACTCTCTCCCCTGCAACTTCCATGATCTCCCCCAATAAATTTCTATGGTCCTTCCATGCCACGCCAATTCTTTTTTACCGGAAATGGAAAAGTTTGGAAGGACCCAACCCAAGACCAAGAGCTAGCAGCTGCCCTCCACTAGCTCACTTGCTCAGTTGCTCCCTCATCCTCATGGCCTCACTCGCTCCCACCACCAGCTTGCTTCAGAGTCCTGACTCCTAGCCGCCTTCTCATCTCTCCCCCACCCAACCAACGCAAGAAACCCCAGGACGAGGCCGGAGCTGCTACAGGAACCGTCAGACCGTGAAGAACCCGCCGTTTGATCTGCTGCAAGAGCTCGCCGTCGATCTCTGCTAGGTTTCAGTCTGAGGTACTGGCCATGGATTCTTTGATCCGAGTCCCCACCCTCAGGGGAAAAAAAAACTTCCTTTTTATCTCTTTTTTGGGTGCGGTTTTCGCTCAATTATCGGGAGGTATTGGACTTGGGACAGATTGTCCCGTTTATCCGAGAGGATCTTCGCTCCAATTTCGCGTTTGATCTGTCACTATTTTGGAGAAAGCTGCAGCTGTTCATTCTTTTATTCAAGGGTTTTGCTTGATCTCTGTGTGGCTGGAAACTCTGATATTTCAACAGCAACAGTGCTTCTAGTGTGTTCTCTGAATTGCTTGAATCACCAGCAGAAGATTTGTTGCGTTTTTTCTCCGCTCTATTACTGCGATTTTGCATGAAAATTATCCTGTCATGAACATTTTTGTCACGCGGTTGTCATTTAATTTACCAGGCATTGGAATTGGCAAGCTGATCTTCCACAAAGCGATGAAACTGCACACTGGAGTGTTTGCCTATCTTGACCTTGGTGATCTCGATTGAGCCTTACCAGCTACCACATTGCTATAGCCTGGTGGTATGGCCTATTATGGACAAAGGCATGGTGCTGTTGGGAGCTCCTCAAGGCCAGGGAATGGTTTCAAGGGGGCACCCAACTCGGTGGAGTTTCTGGGTAGGGAGATGCTGGCAATGCAACTGAGGGATGCCAAGCCCGATACAGATGATGAAAGGGTAGGTTTATACTACTCTTTGATTGGCCAATGGCTGAAATTAGTGTCAATGTTTTGGTCACTTCATCACCACTTTCAGTCAAATATACATGTACAAGACCTATCTTTTCCCTTGTGTGCGGTTCTTTAATGTAGGCATGTAGCATTGCATATTAGTGGATACAAAAGATGTAATCTCCTGTACTGCATACTGGGCACTGGCAATGTAATCTGTATCCTGGAAAGGCACTGTTACATGTTATTGCTTCATGCTGTTATCACTTATACTGCCATACCTATTCCAGGGGATCAGAAGAAACTGGTGAATAAGTTTGTTATATGAAGAGGCTTAATTTCTTTCTTTCTTCTCTTCTTCTTCATTTTTTTTGGCAGGAGATGGGGTCAAGTTCAGATGTGACTGATAGTTCTAGTAATGAAGCTGGTCATGTAATAGCAACTACAATTCGTGGGCGCAACGGCCTGCCTAAACAGGTGAGGGTAATTTTACTTTGATTCTTGATATATATAATCGTTTGGAGGTAAAAAAAACTATCCAGCAAATAATGATATGTGCTGTGAAACAGTCTGTCACATACATCGCTGAACATGTGGTTGGAACTGGTTCTTTTGGGGTTGTATATCAGGTAAACAGCCCACCTTTCTGTTTTCTGAACTGTTCTATGCCTAAGTGATTGTGAAAAGCATATAACCATTTCATTATTAACTCTTTATTTAGGCAAAATGCCGAGAAACTGGAGAAATTGTTGCCATAAAAAAGGTCCTTCAAGATAAGCGTTATAAGAACAGAGAGCTGCAAATCATGCATATGCTTGACCATCCTAACATCATCGGTCTTAAGCATTACTTCTTTTCAACAACTGAAAGGGATGAGCTTTATCTCAATCTTGTTCTTGAGTTTGTTCCAGAGACAGTAAACAGGATTGCAAGGCAGTACAACCGAATGAATCAGCGGATGCCCCTCATTTTTGTCAAACTGTACACGTATCAGGTCTGCCTTGACTAGGTGGTTTTTACTAATCATGCATGTTAAATGCTGTTTTTCCTTTAGAAATTTTTTCGCTCAGTTTTACCATTGATCTTCTTCTAGTTATGGCACTTCCTTTGCACATGATTAAAAAACACGTTTTCCCTATGCATTTTTCGAAATAGTAGGAAAAACATCTTAGAAGCCCTGACACACTTTTATTACCATTTAGCTGATTTTAAATAAGGAAAGGGGATGGATTCCAGAAAATGTGAGGTACTAGTTTGGTAGTGTTGTCAGGTCATGTGCATGCCACATGTTCTGCAATCAAACTTACGGATGATGGATTCTGTAGGACATTATTTTGTCATGTTCATTCATTTGAAATGAACTTAAAATAATGGAGAAAATAGAGCATGGGTCCCCATGACTTATATATTAAAATAGTCATATAGGGTCACAAATCAAGATAATATACATGTATGAGTGTGTCTGTTCCCTGAAACTAGACATATAACTTTAACATACATGCTATCTTGTAGAACTAGAAGTGTGGTGACATCGGTATCTTATCTTCTTGGCATCCATATTTATGCCTTATCCTTCATCTAAAAAAAAAATACGCCTCATGTTTGCTTGAAGTCTATCTTCAACAGTAGCACTGTACTGAAAGTCTGGAACCTCTATTGAAGTTGCCTATCAATGATTCACATTGTTTGTTTCCATGAAGAATCTAAGATAAATATTATTGAGACATTTAAAGCCCCAATGGGGACAGCTTGTCAATTATCCTGTCTTTGGATTTATGTTATACAACTTGCTTCCTATATGTTTAGAGTGACCCATTTGAATGATCACTTGGGTTTACGCTGCGTATCCACAGGACATTTAAATGCCTGAGTTTAGTTGACGGAGTTACTTTAATCCACTCTTCAAGGACTAGTACTGGTTGTTTATTGTATGACTTACAATTAATGCAGGCACAATTGTTTGCATGGCTCAAATCTTCTTTTGATTCAGCTGTATTCTGTCTTCTATGACAGTGAGAATGTTAATTTGTTTTAATATAATTTTGTTTGCTCCATACAGTTGTTGGAGTCAAACAATATCCAGCTGCCTTTACTTACCTTTCAGTGTCATATCCGATCACAGATTTCTGCTGTGCATTAATTTATCTAGTCTGTTCTAAATCACTTTGCAGATATGCCGAGCGCTTGCTTATATACATAACTGCATTGGCATCTGCCACCGCGATATCAAACCGCAGAATGTTCTTGTGAGATATGAACCTCTTTCTTTTGTGTAATGAATATGTTGCTTTGCATTTATCATTCACATCTGTTGGATGTTTTGTTGTTGGGATGGTATGGTAACACCATAAAATGGCATTTGGTTTGTACAAGTGGGACTGAATTTTTAGATCATGTGTAGCCCGATGTCATAATTATTGGTCAGTTCCACCCGACATCTATGGCCCTAACAGTTTGAAATTGGAAACGTTCATCCACTTGTGTATTATTTAGTTTCATATATAGGTGCTATCCCATGTGCATCATTTTATTCCTAGGCTGCACATATCATATTTTATACCCTGTATATGCTGTTTTTCTTGTCAATGGTATGTTGTCTTTTGGAACATTTCGTCATCATTTGTTCTCTTATAACAAGACTGGAAAAAAAACCATGCTCCCAGTTCCATAGATGTCAATTGCTTCTGTACATTCCACTAGTGCCTAAATGCTAAACTAATTGAAAAATTATTGGAGCAAACTATGAGCCTCAGAAAGGAGCATGGAAGATCAATGCAACTAGCTAGCTTGTTAACCTACCATGACTGATGACTCCATAACCGCATAGATTAGAGATTGTTTGAGGAAGCAGGAGAAACTGAAATTCAAATAATCATACATACGCTGACAATTGCAGAGTATATAATCGCCTTCTTTTTCTGCATGCCTAAAGGGCTTATTAGTTTTGTCTTCTTTAAAGCTGAGGTAGCTACTGTTTTGCTACTTGACCTTTTCTTTACCTCAGGAATTGTAGATTACATATTTATGATGACTGATACATTTTGCTAATATTTCTACTGTAGGTTAACCCACATACACACCAACTCAAAATTTGCGATTTTGGAAGTGCTAAAGTATTGGTGAGTTATCTTCTAATTTTGGCCTCTGTTAAATGCACAAGAATGTTATATATCAACACACACTACATTACTTGGACGCTAAATGTAGGTGACCTACCTAGACATGGTACATTTTTTTTTTCAATTTGAGACATAAATCTCCATGATGGCATTTTTTTGCAAATATGCAGGTCAGAGGAGAGCCAAACATCTCTTACATATGCTCAAGGTATTACCGGGCACCAGAGCTGATATTTGGTGCAACGGAATATACTACTGCTATTGATTTGTGGTCAACAGGCTGTGTCATGGCAGAGCTGCTTCTAGGACAGGTCTGGCATGTTTAGCTTCCCTCCCTCTGGTTCTTACCTTTTTGCTTCTTCTGATAGCACTCTGTTTCCTGGAGAAAGTGGAGTTGACCAACTAGTTGAGATCATCAAGGTGATCTTCTTACCTTATCCATATCTCCACTGTTTTGCTACCTTCTTTTGCACCATGACATATTGAGGCATAGCATTTGCATCTTGCAGGTTTTGGGTACTCCAACAAGGGAAGAGATCAAGTGCATGAACCCAAATTACACAGAGTTCAAGTTCCCACAAATTAAAGCTCATCCGTGGCACAAGGTAATTAATATACACGGAGATTATTTAGCTCTGTACATCACAGTTATGTTTAGCTGGAATCAATGAACACATTTATACAGCTTAGTGCATACCTTTGGAATATGCATATTTCAGATATGTACATTATATGACTGTTGTGCCTTTAAGTGCGAAGTTTGAAAATTTTGACGTTTAGAATTCAGATGAAGTGTTGTCGCTTACCATTACTATTGAAGTCAGGCATGCAATCAATGTCCACATCACATATACTCAGGCACAAAACTGAATGAGCATATTTTTCTCATGATTCCTGTGTCATATCAAGGTTCTCTTATATCCAGGTTTTTCAAAGAAGGCTTCCACCTGAAGCAGTGGATCTTGTTAGCAGGTTTCTACAGTACTCACCAAATCTACGGTGCACTGCTGTAAGGCCCCATGCGCTTTTACTTTCTCATCACTATGTGAGATGATTCCTTGTGCAATTTCGTTCTTCTAACTGATGAGCGATTCTTCAGTTGGAAGCTTGTATGCACCCTTTCTTTGATGAGCTGAGAGACCCAAACACTCGTCTACCAAATGGTCGGCCTCTGCCACCTCTCTTCAACTTCAGATCTCAAGGTAGCGTAGTTGTACTGAAACAGCAGTGTTGTTTTCTTTCAGTTGTTAATCTTCTGTTCCCTTGACATGGGCATACTTCAGAAGTTAACCTAGCTGCTTCAGATTCTGTTCTCAGCTAAACACTGATCAAATGTTTGCAATCCTGACAGAGCTGAAAGGCGTTCCCCCAGAAGTTGTTGAACGCCTTGTCCCAGAGCACTCAAGAAGGCAGAGTTTGTTCATGGCGCTACGGACCTAGTTTTCGCCGGTCTTTTTGCCGCTTTTCCGACCACTGTTTGTCACCCTCAGGGAAGCTTGTAAAGCTGTAGCTTCTCCTTTCCTTTCGTTCTTCCCTTCCTCCCCTTTCTTTCTTCAGAGTTTTGTGTGGATGAGATACACTACTAGAGCTGTGTTCGAGGATGTGAGGTTCTAGTGTGTGCTCGGTTGGCTTTGAGGTTGGAGGTTTCGGTTGCAGTGTTGTGAGAGGCTTGTGAAGTTTTTTGTCTACTTTTTCGATGCAATCTCTGGCTTGAATTTTTCCTTGAGTTCTTTTGAACTGGCTTCAAGATTTGGTTATGTGAAGCCTGTGTGCAGTAAAAGTAGCTGGAGGTGCGCCATGTTCGCGGCGTTTCGTCGTAACTTTCACTCTTTCTCGATCCTAGTTGGATCATATGAGAGACACATTGTTTCATGAGAGTGAGTGATTCATTGGATGAATGATGCAACCATTCAAGAAAGAGGCTGCGGACTAAACGGCTACTCCCTCCGTTCCAAATTATAATTCATTGGCTTTTTTGATTCTAAGTTTGACCACTCGTCTTATTCAAAAAAATTACGCAAACATAGTCAACTTTAAATTATTTTTGAAGAACTTTTTGTTAATAAAGTAAGCCACAACAAAAGAAGTGATATTTTATACAGATTTTTGAATAAGACGAGTGGTCAAACTTAAAAAAAAAGTCAAACAAACCATAATTTGGAACGGATTTAGTGCTTGTTTACCCAAATTACAGCCAAATTCAGTGCCTTCCTATTATGCAATGCGGTCATTACGGTTCAAAATCCGCTAAAATCAGATGAATTTCTCACGACCTCTCTGAGGAGAAATAAATATGTAGAGAAAATCCCCGTCAATTTCCTCACGAGAAAAATAAAAATTATCAACTTTGCACTCAAGAAAGCAGCGTTGAAACCATCTTCTTGCACAGCAAGACAAACCAGCGGCTTCCTTTCGTGCAGCGGAGGAAAGAACCGGGCCCCGGGCCCTTGTCGACCGTCCGATCAGAGATCCAACGCCCACGATGCCCCCATCTCGCTCCACTTAAGCCACGCGCCTCCCCTCCCGTTCGTCTTCCACCTCCGTCTCCACCTGTACGCCTCCGCCATCGTCGACCCAGCTACTCAAAACCCTAGCTAAACCCCCGCCGGGGACCTCCTCCGCCGGCGAGATGGACAGCCTCAAGGGAGCCAAGTTGCCGAGCGCGCCGAAGGGCGGGAGCGCGCTCGTGAAGGTGGCGGTGCTCGGCGGCGCGGGGCTCTACGCCGTCCTCAACAGCTTCTACAACGTCGAGGGCGGCCACCGGGCCATCGTCTTCAACCGCCTCGAGGGGATCAAGGAAAAGGTGAGGCCACCTCGGCGCGTCTCCCTCGGTCGCTGCCGCGCGGTGGCGGCGCGATGTGTGTGAGCGTGGTTTTGACTGGGTGGGTTCCCGATTTGCATTTCGTTCTCCGGCGCAGGTGTACCCCGAAGGAACTCACCTGATGATCCCGTGGATCGAGAGGCCGATCATCTACGACGTCCGCGCCCGACCCAACCTCGTCGAGAGCACCTCCGGAAGCCGGGACCTCCAGATGGTAAGTTTCCTTCCCGATTCCCCATTTACTTGTCCACTCATTTTGTAGTCAATGTACTGCTCAATGTGTTGACTTCTGGTAGCAATAGTTGAGATGATGTTGACTGCGGCTTGTAGTGATCTTTTATGCTTCTGAACTGATTGCTGCCCCTTGATATGTGCATAGATTTAATGGCTACTTTGATGGTGTCACTTTGAACTCCTGTTCTGCTGCACTCATAGCAGCTCTTATAACGTACCCCTTGTTATTTGTCGTGGATCTAGTAAGATGTAGCCCATTGACTGCCAGTAACTGAATTGTTCATTTCATTTCAACTTGTACATTGTTGTGCATTCATCTGTTCTGAGGAGCACTTGAATAAATGTGATGTAAGGTGTTGTTTCGGCTCTTTACTTAACCATTACAAAGCACATGATAGTTTGTGCAAGTTTATTTACTTTTTAGATCCCATTATAGCCTTTTAATATTGCAAGTGAATCCAGCTTTGGTTCATCATATTCGTTGTCATCACCATTTAAATAGTTCTGCTCATGGTTTGTTGTATTCTGAGAGATACTGTCCATGTGGGTCTGTCTTCATGTGTATGTACTTGCAATTTTCTTGTTTTTTCACTTCTGGCAAAACAGTACGTCAGCACTGTCATTCTTTTATATGTATTTGATTTTGATTGAGTTGTAACTTGGGCAGGTGAGAATTGGTCTTCGTGTTCTTACTCGACCCATGCCAGATCAGCTACCTAAAATCTACAGGAACCTGGGGGAGAACTTCAATGAGAGAGTTCTGCCTTCAATCATTCATGAAACACTCAAAGCTGTGGTTGCTCAATACAATGCCAGTCAGCTGATCACACAGAGAGAGGTACTGTTTCATGTGTTTAGACACGTTCTCTAGATAACAACTGTGTTGCTAGGATTGCAGTAGATTAGGATATGTTAACAATTCATGCATTCAATTCCAATGCAGGCTGTGAGCAGGGAGATTAGGAAGATTCTGACTGAGAGGGCCAACAACTTCAATATCGCTCTGGATGATGTGTCCATCACAAGCCTCAGCTTTGGAAAAGAGTTTACTCATGCCATTGAAGCCAAACAGGTTGCTGCGCAAGAAGCTGAGCGTGCCAAGTTCATTGTTGAGAAGGCCGAGCAAGACAAGCGCAGTGCAATCATCAGGGCACAGGTCAGTAGCTACCCTTTCTTGTATAAGCATGTCCTTTGTCTGGCTTGAAACAAGTAATTGCAAGAAAAAGAAATGCAATGACTTTAATCTACTTCCTTCGAGATGTTAAATATATGCCTGTAGTTTCAGTTTCTCACCCTGAAAGTGTATTGACAGTGTTCTTTATGTCTCTGTATGCAGTTGTGTATGTACCATTGCATTATTCCCTTTTTACACTGATGATTCTGAATCGCTGTCTGTTTGTGACTTGCGTTTGAACAGGGTGAGGCTAAGAGTGCAGAGCTGATTGGTCAAGCCATTGCGAACAACCCTGCTTTCCTGGCTCTGAGACAGATTGAAGCTGCCCGGGAGATCTCCCACACCATGGCGGCCTCAAGCAACAAGGTGTTCCTTGATTCCAGGGACCTTTTGCTTGGGCTCCAGCAGCTGAATGTGGGGGGCAAACAAAAGAAGTGAAGTGATCGTCCAGCCCAGTCCCACGCCACTGCGGAAGAGAGTAGTTTAAGAGAAGCACTCTTCATCATAGTTTCAGTCGATGGGTTTATCTGATACAGAATGATAATGAACAAAAGTCGCCCCATGTTACAGTCTACTTTTTTGCTGTATCTAGCATTTTTTCGTCGGAATCATAATGCTTGATTCTGCTTGTTCCACAATACGATTGTTTCTGCAGATATTCTGGTAGCATGCTGCTTGTTCCACTATGCGATTGTTTCTGTCGATATTCTGGTAGCATGCTTGGTTCTGTGAAAGAGGCGAGCGGGAGGGTTAATTTTATTCAGCTACTGTGTATTACTCTATGTTTCTTTCTGCAATCATATATATATATATATATATATATATATATATATATATATATATATATATATATATATATATATATATATATATATATATGCATCATAGCATATGTTTCATTGTGGAAGCCACATGGACTCTCCATCCGTTGAGACATGAATCCACAAGCTTTGACATGAGATCCAACATTTCCGTTAAGCAAACGGAAATACATGTATTCACAATCAGAAATTTAGACTAGGAAAAGAGAACGAGCCTAAAAGAGTGTTAGCATGGTATAAGCTTCCACCAGCTTGGATTCCCTGCCTCAGAGATCCTCACTCTGAAAGACATACCGACAGGGTCATAGGAAACCTCATGACAGGGTTTAAACCGTCCAACAGTTAATTCTCATGGGCCGTGTTCAGTTCCGAACTCGGCAGCCACCGAGTTGGATCTGCGCGCTACAGTGTTCCTGCCGGAACACTGTAGCGCGTTTTGTTTTTTAGTGTAAAAAATTGTTCAAAAAATGATTAATTAGACTCAAAATGTTCGTCTCGCAAAGTATAACAAAACTGTGCTATTAGTTTTTGATTTCATCTGCATTTAGTACTCCATGCATTTGCCGACATTTTGATGTGACGGGGAATCTCCTTTTTACATAGTGCAAATTTGGCACCCAAATCTGGAACTAAACAAGGGCATGGTCTTAATCATCCTTCAGGTATTCAAGTCCCTCTTCCAACCTCTTGGTGTCTTCTCCAAGTTTCCTGAACTTTCAAGTCTGAAGAGATGTAGTCGCTTCTAGCATGGTAGCATCGCACGAACTCTTCAGCTAGCGATTATGTTCTGCATGTCCTCCTTATATAAACCTGCCTAGAATTTCATCAATGCACAAGCAAAGCACATAATGTCAAACTGGGCTTTGTACAGTTTTATTTTTAAAACACACTAGCCTGTTCGCTTGAGCTTTCAGCCGCTTATTTTCAGCCGAGCAGTGTTTTTCTCTCATAACAAACCAGCCAACAGTACTTTCAGCCGTTTATTTTCAGCCAAGCGAACAGGCTGTTTGTTTCCATCAGGAATTCCAAATTGCCCAACATATAGCGGCCACTCCAAATGTATGGACATTTTTTTCCCATCAGGAATCCGCACTTTGACCCACTCCAAGCCTGCTACAATGATCGAGTTACATTGTTTGCTTTGCACCAGCGCAAATAGTAATGATCCCCCAAATAACCTTGGCCACAGGACACTTAAAGAACAGATGAGAGATTGATTTATTGTTATCACAGAAGGGGCACTTAGGGTCAGCAACCCATATCTTCTAATAAGAATATCCTTTTGTGAGAATTGCATTGTTTTCCATTAGCGACACAAAGATTTTGACTTTGGGAGGAATTTTCCATTTTCCAAATGTGTTTGTGACGAGTCCCAACTATATTTGGAGTAATTGCATTGTGCATAGATTTAACTGAGAAGTTTTCCAGTTTTTTCCCTTCTCCAGTATATCATATCACCCCTTAAGGCAAACTGAAAATCTTGGACTTTCTAACAAATCAAGTTCCACTGAATTCTCAGCTCAGGATATAACCATCTTCAAAATTCATATTCCTCACTAAGCACCATTTCGCAGTGGCCTCCTTGTGTTCACAAAGAAGGAAAAGCATTTAAAATCGCTCACATAAAGGGGTAAACAGACAGACATATGTATTCATCACAGGACCGTACGTCAGTTTTGGGCACGGACCGGGCAGATTTGTTTCTCTGTACAAACACATTTCTAGATTAATCTTCAGAGTTCAAATGATGGTCAACTGTTTGAAGGGAAAGATGACATGGTTTTTGTTCATCTTGTTTCATCACCTGTTGAAATTGTTAATCTTCTATCTACAGTTCCTATCTCCATATTGCTGTCGAATTTAATCTCAAGGGAAGGGAAAGAAAAGATTGTTGGCACGTGAAATTGATCCGCGCAACAACACGATAACTATCGTACTTTCGCGACAACGAGTGACTAGTTTTCAGGACAAACTAGCAAAGGGGTTCCTCGCTTTCGTGGAGGAAAGCCGACCGTTTTTCAGCGCAAAACGGCAAAGATTACCAATCCCTAATGGAGGTTAGGGTTCGGCATATACTACTGTCCTAAGGTAGAAGAAAGAACAAATAACGAAGAAAAATAATAGATGTATTATGTCGATTGGCTAGAAGGGACAATCGGCCACACCCCGTAATATTTATACAGGTCTGCCTGGTCTTCGGCAGGAGTACATGAGTCGGAATCCTAACCAGATACGAATACTCATATGTTTTGTTCCTACATAACAGAATAAAATATTCCTTCTATAATCCTCGGTTTGTTTGGCCTTGTACGTAAGACATACCAGATATTAACTAAGCCCACTAGAATTTGCCTCCTCCGACTAAGAATTCATCTGAAGAGTCCTTCTCTGACTTATCCTTCCCAATCTGATGTATGATCTTCATGCGGCATATATTGACGGGATTTTGCACCAGTGCCATAATTAATCCACGTGTGATCTTCTCTTCCACAGTTGCTCCTACAGCTGGATATCCAATACCAAACTCACCAGCCAGCACTTGCCAATCCAGAAAAATGCCTCTTTGCTCCTCCTGCATACTGCTGCTCGAGTAGCTGTTAGTGTCCGATTTAATTCTCCCAAACTAAATCGGCCAATGAAAATATTACAGTAGCGTATGAATAAGACAGCGCTAATTCAAACCGAAAGTAGAAACCAATCTGGCCAACCAAATTATGCCATCAACAGTGTCCGCCAAGACAACCATGTGAGCATCACGTCCCTGCACTTGATCAAGCCCAGCATGCAGACTCATGCAGCAGCGCAACTCGTGTGTACACACGCCGACTTCCTCCTTCTGTACAGCACCTGTGCTCACTTCCTGATGGATAAGCTGTCTAACAAAATCAGTAGTTCCATTCATTTTGTGCTAGTCAACCAGCTAGCCTGACCGAATATTTCATCAACTAATATTTCGTTTAAACACCAGGGTATCCTTTACTTCAAAACCGAATTAAATACAACTCGGCTAGCTTTATATATGAAGTGATAATTTTAGTTGTCAACAAAGATGACTTGGTATTATCTCAAATATGTCTTGTCTGCAGCCTTAAGATCACCTCTACACCTCAGTCTGCGAATTGCCCGATGGAATCCCACATTTTATTTGACTCATAGCAGGGTACCCGCTAACAGGCGTTCCATCACACACACACACACACACACTTGACATGGTGGATTGGTCCGGCTCATTTCCGGTATAGGTATAACAAAGCTCTCTGAACAAGTCTAGTGCCATGTCTGATAGCTCATCGTGCACAGGTGCTGCAATTTCATATGGAAGCATCTCTGACTAGACTAGACTAGACTAGACTAGAGCATCAACACTGACTAACCGTGGTTTTCGAACTAGCTTCGTTGTGTTTGAGTTTGAATCCCCTTCTACTGACTGACTGCTTGTAGCGTTCACCACAACCAGTGTCAGTGCAACACTGGACGTACAGAAGAGGACGGAGGAATCCACCCTGGCCTGAGGCCTGAGCCTGACGCGATCAACCAGCATGCCTCACATCGTCTGGCTCCTCAGCTCGATGAACTTACCATATCCCGCACTTGGTTTGGCGTACATGCATGTGATCGATCGAATCACCAAGGCAAGCGCAAGTTGAAGCGAGCGAGCTCGCCATGGCCAGCCCGCCGTGCACGCGCGCTAACACCCAACAGCAGTGATCGGAGGCGGACCTTGCTTGGGGCACGGAATGGCGGTGGCGGCGGTGCGCCAGGCGCCATTCTAGCTAGGACCGACGGGATCGGAGGCGGGCGCCCGGTTCGTTTCAGTTCAGACTTGAGACATGGAGTTGGGCGTATTCATCATATCGCGGCAAAAACAAGCTAAATGAAATGAATCGAAATAGGAGAGCATGCGTGGAAGGCCGGCGGCGGTGACCACCCGCCAAGTCGATCCAGCAGCAAGAACAGGTGCAGCGGGATACTACCGCCTGCTATCAGCCACAAGGCGTGAACTTCAACTTCAACATCGAGGACATAAACTTCTCCGTCGACGAGAGCATGCTGCGAGACGAGCCAGAGCAGGGACTGCAGCAGCCAAGCGCCGAGCCGGAGACTGCCGTGCAACGACAGTCTGAGCACGAAGAGTTCACCGTGGAGTGGTTATTGCGAGGTGAGCAGCCGCCGCCGCCGCCGCCGCCGGGGCATGGCGGCGAGTTCATCCAGATGCCGTGCCGTGCGGTCTGTTGGTTCCCCCACCGTACCGTAGACGATATGCTCGGGCTCGGCCCGGAGACAATGTACGGCCAGCGGCGGCATGAGTGACAACAGCAAGTATACCATGCTCGGGTTTGTACACAGGATGCAGCAGCCTTCTTCAAGGATCTCATCTCCTCCAGCTTCCATATCTGACGTGTTGACAGGGCTAGCTAGCAGCAGTGTGTTCCGGCTAAAGCAGGAATGTTTTTTAATGATTAATTGCAAATGTAGAACCGTTATAATCGGTCGCTCAACTACCGATAGGTGTTCTATCGGTCGCCCGCATGCCGAAAGGCACCGACAACGTTGTACACAGCATGCAGCAGCGTTCTTCTAGGATCCGATCCCCTCCAGCTTCCATATCTGACGTGTTGACATGGCTAGCTAGCAGAACTAGTTGTGCGCGTGCATGCAGCAGCGTTCTCCGAGAGTTCAGATTTTTTCACTCATTCCTATTCGTCCACCTTGTATTCAGTCAATTTTGACTCTATTCCTTTGAAAATCTTGCCATGATTCACGAGCTTCGCCCTAAAATCACGCAAATATGCTATCCCTGCAAACGGCAACGATCTGTTTGACTGGTAGGAGGCAACAATGCAATAGTGACCGTAGCACTACCACGTACCAAAGGCTTTATGGAGATACGACACTGTCATCTCTCTTCATGATGAACATACACTGAACACTTGGCACTTGTTCAAACACCTGAAGGAAGCACATTTTTCTCGTGATCAAGCCGGCCACCTCCTGCGTGATCGACGACGGCGCCCCTCTCCCTCAACATCCGATGAAGCCTGCGAGGCGCTTCACGGGGTCCACGGTCCACCATCACGGTGTGGCCACAGCGTTTAGCGTGACCACCGTGCCGCCGAACAATGGCAACGACACATCGATGCCATCCCCGAAGCCACATGCGGCGAGAACAAGCTCCTAATGAGGCATGCGGTGTGGTGTTGTTTTGTGTGTCCCCGTCTAGAGTGGATGGCGAGGAGAGGAAAGGTAGGTTCCACTGGCACGTCGACCCCATATGGGGGTACATCCATGTCAAGTGTGAACCAGCGTGCCACGTAGGGTAATGGGTCCGGTGAACACCCGTTTAAACCAGTGATGAGACTCAAACCAAGATTAGAGACCTAGAAATAATAAAAAAAAATGAAAGTTTTGGACCTGAACAACAAATTGATCCAAGTTTAGAAACCACCAGTATATTTTACTCATAAAACATTCTACTTGTCTTATAGCAACGAGAAAAATGTTCTTGACATTGGGAGAAAAAACTACACATATATAAAAAAGAAAACTAGCTTATAATAGTAAGGCAAGGAAAAAAATGAAAAAAAAACTTAACCTAATGTAAAATCAATCCAAAGATTACTGTACTTCTAGAAATTTTACACCGCCATCTAAACGAAGCCAAAGCATGCATGGGCGGACCAGGGCCGGGCGCCCCGGGGCCTGCTAGCTCCGATGGTCGGATCGAAACATCGGTCCGGCAGTTCTCCTGCCCAGCGTGCCAAGACTTTTTGTAGAAGGCAGAGGTAGCACACGGCGGATGCAGGATGCTGCATGCTGGCCCACGGCCACCTCACCCACGTCAGCTTTAAGCTTACGGCCCTGTTTATTTGGCTTATAATCCGTCTTATTCAGCTTGTTTTTTCAGCCGGAACAGTATTTTTCTCTCACAAAAAATCAGCCAACAGTGTTTTTCAGCCGGCTTATAATTCCAGCCGAACGGCTCCTACGAATGCAAATGACTTTTAACCAACTAAAAAAAGTAATAACGGCTGAATCAAAGATCCAAATTAAATTTCGATTGCACTATCGGATTTCTTGCAACAAATCCTTCAAAACAAGATCCCACATGAATATATTTAGATAAAATTTTATTAATGACCATTTATCTTATAAAGATAGAACATTTTATTTTATCGAGCAGATACAATGTTCTAGGTTCATAGAACCATGTTTCGTCTTTTTAAGAAAAATGTTCTCGATTTAGAAGAATAATATTCTACTTTTAGATTCATGAAATTGGTATTATAATATGCATAAAAATAAATAAATACATAAATACGTAATATAAATAAATAATAATAAAACTAGATCAAAGCATAAGAAAAAAAATAAACACGTAATAGAGAAAAATTTGAAAGAACATTACATGGATACTTTTTAAAAAACATTCTAAAATAGACTCTAGAATATCACATGGATATTAAGTGAACATCACCATCACTTAATACATTTATATTACGTATTTATGTAATAGAGAAAAATTCTAGAACTTTTGCATACTTTTCCAGTTCCAAAACAATAATTCTTAATGCATGCTCATTCAAATGAGTACTTAACGTTATTTTTAGATAAATTTATTAACCAAACTACCTATGTTATCAATTTTGCTTCTATTAGTAGTCGAGGTGTTTGCATAAACTTGGTATGGCTCTATAAAATCTCTGAATGGTGAAGCGGCTTGAGTCAGTCAACTTGGCACTGCGTGCTGACTGCTGAGTCAGTCAAGCTGCTGCAGAGTGCAGAGAGCAATGGGAGGGAGATTACGGGCACAAGCCAACAAGCACACTGCACACCCCGGCTGACTCGTTCCGTCGTGCGACGACTGTCCATGCGGTGCAAGTGGACACTGCACGTGGTCCTCAAGCGCGCTAGTGGGTACGTACGGAGATTTATTTACCAAGGTCTAGGTCATCGGGTCGCTTGGCTGAAAAGTCCTAGCTAAAAACACTGTTCGCTGATTTGTTATGAGAGAAAAATAATGTTAGTAAGTATGGCTTCTAAGACAAGCTAATACTTGAGATGACAAGATCCTTCTTCGCTAGATCATTCTTCCATCCTCCTCTCATTGTTGCATCCTGTTACCGACCAGGAATCACGATACAGTATTTGGATAGTTTTGCGTTCGTCGGAGCCTCGCCGCAGCTAGCTCCACCGTTGCCGCCGGTGGCTCTGCCGTGCCGTGCCTTAAGCCGAATACAAGTCGAAGTTCTCCTCTCTACGGCTACGACTACTTATCTCGCGTACATGGGCTGCGGCCCACTACAGCCACGCAAGGCCTATTACTCTTGGGTTTGGCCTTCTGGCCCTTTTGGTCAGCCCGCCTTCGTCTTCTTCATTTGCGCCAACGCCTTCGTCCTTCTTCCCTGGTGAGGCCGGTGCTCCGGTGACACTCCTCCGCCCTTGAAAGACAGCTTGATCCCAAGCCGGCGCTCGAGGGAACTGCTGGCAAAGGGCGTCTTCGTCTTCCCACGTCAACAACTCCAGTGGCGTACGAGACCAGCGGGTGAGAACTTGAGGCTGGAGCATGGAGTGAGCTGCTGCAGAGAGAGGCCTTGACCTTAAGTCAGCCAAACTGTAAAAGTAGACTCCCGTTGATTCATACGTCAGCAAGTACGAGTTGCCCAACACTGCTTCAGCAGTATTTTTCAACGAACGAATAATGTTTTCCTCTCACAACAAATCAGCATAAGCCAAATTTCAGCGAAACGAACAGGTTGCGCCACATATACATGCCTGGTACTCCCAACTCCCTCTATCCTACGAAGAATATTATTCTCACTCTCCGATAAATTGATTTTTTTAAACTTTAATCAAATATATAAGAAAGTATAGTACATAATTAGTATTATTGGAATAAATCGTGAAATATATTTTTATATTAAATTTATTTAGATATATAAATGTTGCTATTATTTTTGTAAATCTATTTAAAATTTAAAAAGTTCGATCGACATGTAACGTCATTTTTTTTTTTGCAGCTTGGACCCTTGCGGGTCCCACTCTGCCGCGGGGCAGTAGTGGCCACGTACGAAGATTCATTGCAGGTCACGTTTTCAATTCCAATGTGTGTAAATCGAAGCTGCCAACGTTTGGGTCAGATCAAATAGCGATGGATATGGAGCCGACCGGCCGGCATATTCTCCGACGATCTATCATGCCGTCCTTCCTCGCTAGATCCTTCGCCGATCCTCCTCCCATTGTTGCATCCATGCATTTGTACGTCAGCTGTCAGCAGTCAGCACGCATCGTCAGTCGTCGCGGCGACCGGCCGGAGGACTGGAGGAGCGTACGTCTACCTAGTTGGCTATTTAAGCGCATGGCACGGCTGCGGACTCTCGCAGCAGTCAGCAGCATCACCACGTACGACAACCATCGCCGGCCGGCCGGCCCCATCAGAGCTTGCATTGCGCACCACCACCGTTCCACTGCCCAACCATCGTGGTCTGGAAGGTGATGGACCGGATGGGATCGCAGCAGCATGTCGACGGTGCCACGTCAGCCGAGACCCGCGTCGACATGGCCATGGCCATGGCGGGGCATAAAGTGTTAGATATTATGGGCTTGGCCCATTTATTTAATATCTCTATTAAACTCTATGGTCCGTACATGTACATTAATGGTTTTATACCATATGGGAATTTAATCGAGAGACGACTCTACTTAAATACTTGATGTTTGATCGATCTATTTGAGAAGTAAAAGTGGGTCACCTGGATGCCACACGCGCGCGCGCGCCGCCGCCGCCGCCCGGCCCGGCCCCGTGGGCGTGGGCGTGGCGAGGCGGGCGGGCGGGCGGCGAGCGAGCGGACGGGCGGGCGAGGCCTTTATTTTTGAAACTGATGAATTGATTGGAATTGATTGGAGGAGTTTCTGGTAACTCCCGTGACTCCTGGCTCTCCGTCTCCGTCTCCTCCGCCGCAGGGGGAATGGAGGTGTGACCCCTCGGTGCCGTCGGCTTCTCGTCTTCTGGCCTCTGTCTATAAATCAAAGTCTCTCTTCTCGGTTAAGCTCTCTTGGCGAAATACACCACTTTCCAGCAGCGCAAGTTCTTCCCGTTCCACCTCCGGCGAGCACCAGAGATGGAAGAGTAGGCCTCCGGAACGCGTCTCCGTCGTGGGCTTCACCTGCTCGGGTGAAGACGGGCGATTACGTTTTTGGGGAGTGTCGGTGGTGGCACGACTACTCGCTGGTCAACCTGTAGCGGTGCTTCTTCACGGCGTCTTTTTCTGCACTGCATCGAGCGGGACGACTACAACAGCAAAGCACCACCATGGCTTTTCTTGGTGCGAGCGGCTCCGCCGCAGGGTATAATCTCCTTCACCCTCTTCTGAGTTTTATTATCAATATCATGATGTTCCTAGGCAATACTGCTTTCATGTTCAACATGTTCTGTTTGATTGATCTGGATGATTATGCTAGTACTGGTTTTCTGGTTCCTTTTAATTTTGTGATTATCATGATCTTGATATTTGAGAACACATCTTTTATATTTGAGATCATGTCTGTGATGTTTCAGCTATGTAAAACAATGTTTCACATATGTTTCGGCTTTATAATTTGTTTTATTATCATGTTAACATTTGTCATGAAGTGTTTCTGTCTTGTTATTCATGACTTCACTCTTCTTTTTATTGCGTTATTTTTATGGATTAAAATAAATATGAAAATGCCTTATTGTTCAACAATCCAAAAACGTAATTTCAGGCCATTTTCATCTGTTGGCTTTGCGGGCATGCTAAAGCCTACGCCGTTTGAGGGCACTCACTACAAGAGGTGGCGTGAAAAAGCCCTTCTGTGGTTGTCGGCCATGCGCTGTGGTCATGTGCTCAATGAGCAGCCTGCTACTGTGAGATCCGATGAGGATGAGCAGGCTTGGGGACATGCTGAGACCATGTGCAAGGCTGCACTGTTGAGCATCATCAATGATTCTCTGGTTGATGCCTACATACCACTCCCGACTGGCAGAGCTGTGTGGGAAGCCCTTGAGGCCCGATACGGTCTTTCCGACGCCGGTTCTGAGCTGTACATCATGGAGCAGTTCCATGACTACAAGATGGTTGATAACCGTCCTGTAGTCGAACAGGCTCATGAGATACAGGGACTGGTGAAGGAATTGGAGCTGTACGGCTGTCCTCTCCCTGACAGGTTCGTGGCAGGTTGCATTATTGCTAAGCTGCCACCTTCCTGGACTGATTTTGCCACTACCTTAAAACACAAGAGGCAGCAGTTTAGCATTGCTGAACTTGTTGGTACTCTTGATGTTGAGGACAAGGCAAGAGCAAAGGATGTTAAGGGAAAGAGCAAGGGCGGGAATGGTGAGGCGACTACTAGTGCACATGTGGTGCAAAAGTTTTGTCCTAAGCCACAAAAGAAGAAGCCCCAGCAGGAGCTTAAGCAGAAATCCACTACCTTCTTCAAGAAAGGTAATAATAAGAAGATGGGATTAGACAAGGCAAAGATGAACTGCTTCACTTGTGGGAACACTGGGCACTTTTTCTAGAGAGTGTCCTGAGGCTAAGTGGAAGCCCCCATCAAAGGCGAAGACAGTCAACACCATTGAGACTGATGCAGACGCTGCTGGGTATGGTAATTTATCTGCATTTACAGTTTGTTCCTCACCTGATTGGTGGGTTGATACAGGTGCAAATATACATGTGTGTGCTGATAAGTCCTTGTTTTCTTTTTACCAGGTCGGGAGGAGTGGAGCCTTGCTGATGGGGAATGGCGCGCGTGCTGGTGTTCATGGTGTTGGTACGGTGGATCTGAAGCTTACTTCAGGGAAGACCGTGCAACTCAAGAACGTGCATCATGTCCCCTCAATAAGGAAAAATCTTATTAGTGGCTCTCTGCTATGTCGAGACGGTTTTAAACTTGTGTTTGAGTCGAATAAATGTGTTATGTCAAAGTATGGAACCTTTGTTGGAAAAGGCTATGAGAGCGGAGGCTTGTTCCGCTTGTCTTTGGTTGATACTTTACCTCTTGCAGTGAATAATGTCGTTAATAAAGTTAATGTTGAGATGAATGTTTGGCATTCTCGATTATGTCATGTTAATCTTGGTTGCATGTCCCGCTTAGCTGGTTTGAATTTAATTCCTAAATTTGACGTTGCCAAAAGCTCCAAATGTCATACATGCGTTGAGGCAAAACAACCTCGCAAGCCTCACAAGGCAGCTGTGGCGAGAGAGTTGGCACCACTTGATCTCATCCATTCCGATATTTGTGAAATGAACGGAATTTTGACAAAAGGTGGTAAGAGATACTTCATAACGTTCATAGATGATTACACTCGATATTGCTATGTGTACCTAATTAAAACAAAAGATGAGGCATTACATTATTTTAAAACCTTTAAAGCCGAGGCTGAGAATCAACTTGAAAAGCATATCAAACGGTTGCGGTCCGATCGCGGGGGAGAATATTTCTCTAATGAATTTTCTGAGTTTTGCGCGGTGCACGGTATAATTCATGAGAGGACACCTCCATACTCACCACAATCCAATGGGATTGCTGAAAGAAAGAACCGCACTCTAACTGACTTGGTGAATGCCATGTTGGAGACAGCTGGTTTATCTAAGGAATGGTGGGGTGAGGCAATTTTAACTGCGAATCATGTCCTAAATAGAGTGCCCACAAAGAACAAAGAAATCACTCCATTTGAGAATTGGGAGAAAAAGAGATTAAATATTTCTTATCTTCGCGTTTGGGGTTGTTTGGCCAAAGTGAACGTGCCAATAAACAAAAAGCGAAAGCTTGGACCAAAAACTGTAGATTGTGTTTTCTTAGGCTATGCCATTCATAGTGTGGGCTATCGTTTTTTAATAATAAATTCTAGTGCTCCTGATATGGCTGTTGGAACGGTCATGGAGTCTAGAGATGCCACATTTTTTGAGAATGAATTTCCAATGAAAATAGGTGCATCTAGAATGTCTGGTCATGATTCTATTCCTGAACTTCATGAATCAAATATACACGCTGATGATAACACCCATGAGCTTGAGCAAAATCCTGAGGAGGATGATAATACTGTCACTCGAAGGAGTAAGAGGCAAAGAGTTGCAAAATCCTTTGGAGAAGACTTTATTATATATCTCGTGGATGACACTCCCACAACCATTTCTGAGGCATACTCTTCTTCTGATTCTGACATGTGGAAGGAGGCAGTGCAAAGTGAGATGGACTCCATTATGTCCAATGGGACATGGGAAGTGGTTGATCGTCCATTCGGTTGCAAACCTGTGGGCTGTAAATGGGTGTTTAAAAAGAAGCTGAGGCCTGATGGTACAATTGAGAAGTACAAAGCTAGGCTTGTTGCTAAGGGTTATACACAGAAGGAAGGTGAAGATTACTTAGATACTTACTCACCTGTATGCTCGATTGACGACCATCTCGTGTGTTGCTATCCCTGGCTGCCTCACATGGTCTTTTCATTTCATCAGATGGATGTTAAGACAGCCCTTCCTAAATGGAGAGCTTGAGGAAGAGATCTACATGGATCAGCCTGATGGGGTTTATTGCAAATGGTCAAGAGGGTAAAGTTTGTAAGTTACTGAAGTCCCTGTACGGCCTAAAGCAAGCCCCCAAGCAGTGGCATGAGAAGTTTGATAAAACTTTAACATCAGCCGGCTTTGTTGTGAATGAAGCTGATAAATGTGTATATTATCGGTTTGGTGGTGGTGATGGTGTGATACTATGCTTATATGTGGATGATATATTAATATTTGGCAACAATCTAAATGTGATTAAAGAAGGTAAAAGATTTTCTGTCGAGTAACTTTGAGATGAAAGACTTGGGAGAGGCTGATGTTATTCTCAACATTAAGCTTTCAAGGGAGGAAGGAAATGGTGGGGTAACTCTTATGCAGTCTCACTATGTGGAAAAGGTCTTGAACCGATTTGGGTACAATGAGTGTAAGCCTGCTCCTAATCCGTACGATCCAAGTATTCATTTGAGGAAGAATCACAGAATTGCAAGAGACCAATTGAGATATTCACAGATAATTGGTTCTCTTATGTACCTAGCTAGCGCAACCAGGCCTGATATCTCGTTCGCTGTAAGCAAACTGAGCCGGTTTGTGTCAAATCCGGGAGATACTCACTGGAATGCTCTTGAGAGAGTGCTACGCTATTTGAAAGGGACAATGAGTTACAGCATTCACTTTTCCGGGTATCCGAGGGTACTAGAGGGTTATTGTGATGCTAATTGGATTTCTGATGCGGATCAGCTGTATGCCACGAGTGGATACGTGTTTCTACTTGGAGGTGGTGCTGTTTCTTGGAAGTCTTGCAAGCAGACTGTCTTAACGAAGTCTACAATGGAAGCAGAACTGACCGCATTGGATACCGCTAGTGCTGAGGCAGAGTGGCTCCGTGATCTCCTGATGGATTTGCCGATTGTTGAGAAACCAATCCTAGCAATTTCCATGAACTGTGATAATCAAACTGTGATCACTAAAGTAAACAGTTCTAAGGATAACATGAAGTCCACAAAGCATGTGAAGAGACGTTTGAAGACTGTCAGAAAACTGAGAAACTCCGGAGTAATTGCATTGGACTATGTCCATACATCAAATAATCTGGCAGATCAATTCACTAAGGGTCTGTCACGCAATGTGATAGAAGGTGCGTCGAGGGAACTGGGTTTGAGACCCACATAGAGTCATCAACAGTGGTAACCTATCCTATGTGATCGGAGATCCCGTGAATTAGGATGGCGAAACAAGCTGTTGATTGACTGAGAGAGAGACTCCTTAGATTATAGCTCAGTTCGTTAGAGATGCATGTCTCTCTAATACTGTTAGGCAGGATGATTAAGTTCTTAATGTGATCCGAGCGGCTTGGTATAGCGGGGATGTTGTTCTACAGAACATCCTATAAGGAACACACCTATATGAGCTCGATTGCTAGTCACAATCTATGAGATGTGGGTAATCTCTAGATGCTCATGAAAAGGCCTCGAAGTGTGACTTATATGCTTCAAAACAGAGGGAAGGCACTTGGCAGCCTAGTATCAGTTAAGAGGTTATGTGAAACTCATCTCGCACAAAACTGTCAATTCAAGGTTCTGTCCATTGTTCAGTTGTGGATGAGTGTAGCTAACTTTCTAGATGGATGTTCAACTTAACAGTCTCCATCGAAACACTGGTATATAAAAGGAATGTGGTTCTGAGAATTTCAAACTGCGTACCTAGAGTTTGGTGGGGATTGTTAGATATTATGGGCTTGGCCCATTTATTTAATATCTCTATTAAACTCTATGGTCCGTACATGTACATTAATGGTTTTATACCATATGGGAATTTAATCGAGAGACGACTCTACTTAAATACTTGATGTTTGATCGATCTATTTGAGAAGTAAAAGTGGGTCACCTGGATGCCACACGCGCGCGCGCGCCGCCGCCGCCGCCCGGCCCGGCCCGAGCCCGTGCCCGTGCGCGTGGGCGTGGGCGTGGGCGTGGGCGTGGGCGTGGGCGTGGGCGTGGCGTGGCGAGGCAGGCGGGCGGCGAGCGAGCGGACGGGCGGGCGGGCGAGGCCTTTATTTTTGAAACTGATGAATTGATTGGAATTGATTGGAGGAGTTTCTGGTAACTCCCGTGACTCCTGGCTCTCCGTCTCCGTCTCCTCCGCCGCAGGGGGAATGGAGGTGTGACCCCTCGGTGCCGTCGGCTTCTCGTCTTCTGGCCTCTGTCTATAAATCAAAGTCTCTCTTCTCGGTTAAGCTCTCTTGGCGAAATACACCACTTTCCAGCAGCGCAAGTTCTTCCCGTTCCACCTCCGGCGAGCACCAGAGATGGAAGAGTAGGCCTCCGGAACGCGTCTCCGTCGTGGGCTTCACCTGCTCGGGTGAAGACGGGCGATTACGTTTTTGGGGAGTGTCGGTGGTGGCACGACTACTCGCTGGTCAACCTGTAGCGGTGCTTCTTCACGGCGTCTTTTTCTGCACTGCATCGAGCGGGACGACTACAACAGCAAAGCACCACCATGGCTTTTCTTGGTGCGAGCGGCTCCGCCGCAGGGTATAATCTCCTTCACCCTCTTCTGAGTTTTATTATCAATATCATGATGTTCCTAGGCAATACTGCTTTCATGTTCAACATGTTCTGTTTGATTGATCTGGATGATTATGCTAGTACTGGTTTTCTGGTTCCTTTTAATTTTGTGATTATCATGATCTTGATATTTGAGAACACATCTTTTATATTTGAGATCATGTCTGTGATGTTTCAGCTATGTAAAACAATGTTTCACATATGTTTCGGCTTTATAATTTGTTTTATTATCATGTTAACATTTGTCATGAAGTGTTTCTGTCTTGTTATTCATGACTTCACTCTTCTTTTTATTGCGTTATTTTTATGGATTAAAATAAATATGAAAATGCCTTATTGTTCAACATAAAGACGCGGGGCCCGAGCAGCAGCAACGGCAGCCGCGGCGGGCGCTTAATGTCAGCGCCAGCCGCCGGCGGCGGGGCGGCGGCGGCGGGCTGGAGCTCAACGACCGGGCCACGCTGCTGCTGGTGGCCACGCTCATCACGACGCTGTCGTACCAGGTGGGTAGCAACGTGCCCGGCGGCTACTGGCAGGACAACGACGAGTCGCCGCCGCACCGGCACCGCGCAGGGGACCCCATCCTCCGGGACGAGCACTACGGGCTGTACGTGCTCTTCGTGTGGTCGAGCTGGATCGGGTTCGGCAGCTCCATGGTGCTCACTATGGGCCTGCTCACCGGCGTCGCCACGGGGTCGCGCTTCGTGCGCTGGCTCTTCGTCGTCGCCTACTCCACGCTCGTGCTCACCTTCATCACCTCCCAGTCGCACACCTTCGTCTGGATCAACGTCCTCGTCTGGGTCGCCGTCATGGCCGCGCTCGCCTTCGCCGTCACCTACCGCCGCCTCAGCGACCTCATCGAGTGGCTGTGCGGGGACAACGACACCCACCACCACCAAGTTCAAGTCGCCGCCATTACACATGACCAAGCCGAATAAACCTACCTACACTAGTATTACGTATATACACACGAATGCATGGATTCTTTTGCTACCTGTTGTTGTTGTTGCCATTGCATCAATATCTGTTCTAGGCAGCTGCTTGTTCACAAAACTGTGAACATGCTGTATTTCCTCCTCCTAAGTCCTAATAATCGTTATCTATATCTCTACAACTAAAAAGCCTGAAATGTTATCATCTCCGCACTCCTAATCGCCCCGCCCCGCGGCCCCCGCTGCTAAATACCCCGCCCCGCTCCGATAAAAAAAAACGCTAGAGCCGTAGCCCTCACGCCCGCACAACCGCAGCCGTAGCCGTAGCCGTAGCCCTCACGCCCGCACAATCGCAGCTCTTGGTGGAAGGCGTCCTTCCCGGGCATCCGGAGAAGGCGGGCTCCGTCTGCCCCGCGAACCCACCTTCCCGGCGGAGGAGGTGGCGCGGCGTCCCAACGGCGGAAGCGGAGCGGCGTCCTGGTGGCGCACGGAGGCGGCGCAGCATCCCGGCCCATGCTCCGATGTTGAGAAGACGACCTGAGCAGCGTTGTATGACGCCGCCTCTCCGTCTTGACCGTGTGTAGATCCGGGACGCGCGCGCGGTTGAGGTTTGGACGCGCGCAGAAGGGAGCTGTCGTGCCAAAATCTTCTTCAGCAGTTCAGCGACGGCGGCAGCCCACACCATCGGTCGCAAAAGCAGATCAGCGGCGGCAGCGGCCCACACCATCGGTCGCAGAAGCGGATCGGCAGCGGTCCACTCGGCCGCTCCCTCGGTCACGGTAGCAGCTTGGCGTTGGGGGCGGATGCGGATGAATTCAGCTGATGTTGCCGCACGGAGGTGGATCCCTGCACTGGGCCATTGGCGGCGTCACGTTCCCCGCTCCAGCGTGCTCTCTGACCTCTCGGCCTCAGTCGCAGTGGGTAGCCAAGCTATCCCAACATGTGCGAACTGCATCTCTGTCTTCTGATTCAGGCACGGGTTGTCTACTTAACCCCCTGAAGTATTGGGCAGTGTCTATCCTACACTCCAAACTACAAAACCGGGTAACGAGCACATTAAACTTTGCTAAACCGTCTAATCCACCCTCGGGGCGGTTTGGGAGGGCTGTTTTGCCTACGTGGCATACAGCGTGGAGCGGTTTGGCCACGGTGGCGCTGGGTGAGCACATTAGGGTTCAGGCGAGTTCGTCTCAGCAGGAACCGCTTCGCCGGCGTCCTGGCCGCAGCGCTCGACTTGCACGTGGTGCGGCTGGATGAGGTGCCGTCGGGCGCGCTGACGCGGGCGCGGGCGTTGGTGGTGCCGCGCCCCAGCGCGAGGCCACCCGCGACGACGTGCGCTTCTACGTGCGTGACCTCTTCGCCAGGCTCAGGGCCGAGATGCGGAGGGAGGCCGTAGCCGCGCTCACCGAGGCGCTGCGCGACGACGAGAAGTGCGTCTGCGTCATGGCGTCTGACGTCGCGGACGGCGTCGGTGTCCTCGTCGCGCTGCTCGAGTGCCCCGACGCCTGCGTCGAGGAGGAGGCCCTGGAGGCGGTCTTGGTGATCGCCGGGTCCGACGCGCACCGAGAGGACCTAGTCATCGGCGGCGCCATCGCGCCCGTGGTCCGTGTCCTCGACGCGGGCGCTGGCAGCGAGGTGGCCAACGAGACGGCGGCGTGGGCGCTCTACAAACTCACGGAGAACTTGGACAGTGCATGGGCGGTCGCCGCACACGGCGGCGTGACGGCGCTGCTCGACCTGTGCACGGACCATGGAGCGAACGGTGGGGAGCTCGTGTGCGCGGCGTGCCGAGTGCTGCGGAGCCTCGCGGGCGTCGACGAGATCAGGAAGTACATGCTGGCCGACGCTGGCTCCATACCGGTGCTTGTGTCTCTCTTCGACCAGGGGCATTAATTACGGAACACGGAGGAGCTTCATCGGTCGTGGCCCCGTTGGGACTTTGGCAGGCGAGGCTCGTGCCTTGGTGGGGGCGATGCTGCTACGCCGTCTCATACATGTGCAGCACTAGTTAGCAACTTTAGTTTGTGCTACTAGTGGGAATCATTAGGGAGACTTGGCTGTCAACTTGGGTTCGGAATCATCTGGACGTGAGTCAGTGGTGCATGAGGTAGTGGGCTAGTGGCCTGTGCATGTGTGTCGACATGCACGAGCACACGCGGCGTGAGATCCGGCCGCCAGCAGGTTGTTGCTTGGCAGTGTGCGTCGCTGAGCTTAATAACATATGTACTCAGACCGAGGGCTAGTTGCCATGGTGAGCAGGGACCTCGACCAAGGTGTCATGCTGTGCTTGTGCCACGGACGACGCGGCGTGAATCCAGGCGATGGAGCTCCTCGCCGCCATCTGCTCTGGGGATGGCTCAGCCAGGGAGGCCGTAGTCCAGGAAGGCGCCGTTGAGTCCATCGTCCGCGCGCTCGACTCCTCCTGCCAGCAGACACCCTCCTCCTCCTCCTCGAAGGTGCGGGAGGTGGCCCTCCGTGCTACCGACACGCTCTGCCTCTCGCCACCCACCTCCACGGACTGTCTCCTCGCCGCCGAGTTCCTGGACTGCGTCCTCTCCCTCCTTCGCAACGGCGACACCACGCTGTATCACTGCACCCTGAAGGCGGCACACCTCCTGTGCCAGGTGTCAGAGGAGAGCAAGAAGGCGATGGACGATGCCGGGTTCATGCCGGAGCTGGTGAGCGTCCTCGGCGCGTCCAAGTCCCCCGCGGCGCGGGAGATGGCGGCCGAGTCGCGCCCTGGTGTCCGTGCACCACAACTGGAAGCGGTTCGTCCAGGAGGACCATGTCGTGGTGCGGGTGCTGCAGCTGCTGGGACCCAACGAGGAGAAGCCCACGCCGGCGAAGCGGTTCCTGCTGTCGACTGAGACAGGGGAGGGGAAGGGAAGGCGTATTACAGGGGGAACGTTTCTGATAGGTGGGGCCCACCGTCTCAACCCAATCAGCAGACCTCATGTGCTCACCCAGTGCCACCGTGGCCAAACCGCTCCACGTTGTATGCCACGTAGGCAAAACAGCCCTCCCAAACCTCCCCAGGGGGTGGATTAGACGGTTTTAGCAAAGTTTAATGTGCTCGTTACCCGGTTTTGTAGTTTATGGTGTAGGTTAGACACTGCCCAATACTTCAGGGGGTTAAGTAGACTTTTTCCTTTTCTTCTTAGTGGTTGTTTTTTTATGGACTGATGGTGGTGTGTTTCTTTGCAAAGAAACAAGAAGCAGTGAAGAAGCTTATGGAGACCTCAGGTATCTCCAACTCTATATCTCTGAATATCTTCCCTCATGTTACAATGTGTGGTCATGGTCCTGAGGATCAAGTTTGATGATCGATAGTTGCTTGTGACGACCTCGTATCATTCAGGATCATTCATATTTTAGCGTGGTTGATTTACCAGCCGGTTTAATCAAAACTAGCAAGGTTGCCCGTGCAGTGATAAAGGTTCGATCTCCCTCTGCACCCGTCTCATCTAGGTACTTGCCCTTCTTCTGATTTGGGTTCCTCTGGTTTGCCTGCATGCATGCCTGTGATTTGTAAATTTATGCTTCTTTTAATAGCTATTTGAGGTGATTTTGGGTACGATTATAATACGTTCCTCGGGCACACATGGTTCGATGTTGCAGAAGTGGGCGGTGTTGGCGCTGGTGTAAGGTCCAGATAGGCTAGAGGGGGGTGAATAGCCTAATTAAAACTTCTATAAGAATTACTTAACCACACGTTAGTACGAAAGGTGGCGAAGCAAATGCACTAGCTCAAACTAATTAAGCAAGTCACCTACACAAGTCTATAACAAAGCTATTCACTAAACACAACAACAACAACAAGCTAGAAACAAGAAGTAATATAAGAGAAGAGCTTTGAGTGATTATACCGCCGTGTAGAGATGAGAAGTACCAATCAATCAATCACACAAGAGAAGTCCTCGGGAAGAGAATGACACAAGAATTTATCTCGAGGTTCACTTGCTTCCCGGCAAGCTACTCCCCGTTGTGGCGATACACCCACTTGTCGGTTCACGAGCTAATCGACTATCAAGAGTCGAGCCCTCGGCAGGCGCCGCACAACCGCACACAAGAAGAGGATCCTCCAAGCCATGAGCTCCACTAGAGTATCCAATTTGCGAACTCGCACAGGAAAGGATCAAGAACCCCTTACAACACTTGGTGAGGGCTCCAACAATCTCCAATTGCGAGCTCAATCACCTCCGTTGCTCCAAGCCGTCTACCGTGTCGGGAAACACAGAAGAGTAACAAGAAATCCGCAGCAACTCAAAGATCAAGTGCCTCTAGAATGCAACTCTCAAGCAATGCACTTGAATCTCACTCAATCTCACTCAAGATGTGCAACTATGCAAAGAGATGAGTGGAGGGGTTGTTCTCTAGCTCAAAGTATGTCTCTAGGTCTCAAAATGTGCAAGAGATACCCTCAAACCCCGGCCAACATCTATTTATAACGAAGGGGTACGCAGCTAGCCGTTACGGACGACACAGTTCAAAACGGGATGACCGGACGCACCGGTCAGGGTGACCGGACGCGTCCGGTCACTACAGGACAAGCGTGAACAGTGCGCGTCAGAAGTTACCGTTGCTATAACCGGACGCGCTCTAGCGTATGACCGGACGCGCCGCTCAACTGACCAGACGCGCCGATCGCTCAGCACTGCGAGCCCACGAAGCAACGACCGGACGCGCCCTAGCGAATGACCGGACGCGACAGTGCCAGCGTCCGGTTAGAGTCCAGTAAGCTCCCTCAACGACCGGACGCGTCCGATCGTACGTGACCGGACGCGCCGCGCGTCCGATCATCTCTCCGCTGCGCTCTGCCCCTCTGGACGCATGATCGGACGCGCCGGTTCCGTGAGGGACCGGACGCGCCGGTCACGCGCTCTTTTCTTCTGCGCACAGGAGAACTGACCGGACGCGCTGGTCAGGCCAGACCAGCGTCTGGTCACAAACCCTCGCCGCGTTGAAATGACCGGACGCGTCCGGTCAAACCGTGATCGCGTCCGGTCACCTCGGTGACCTCCGTTCGCCTCCGTTTCTTTTCCAACTTCCGGCGCAGTAGAAAATAGGCATTTCACTTCTCCAAAAAGCGCTGAATCCTGAACCCAAACCCCTCTCTACCGCTTAAACTTCACAGCCTTCGCAAATGTGCTAACACCACCAAGTGTACACCACAATGTGCATGTGTGTTAGCATTTCACAATTATTTTTTCAAGGCGTTATGTTAGCTCTTTACTAGATCCTAATGCATATGCTCAAGACAATGATCTAGTGGCACTTGATTCCTGAGCTAACCGTGATTGCCCCTCTTGATAGTCGGCTATGTATCCTAAACCCGGTCAATCACTTCTCTACTCATCTTAGACCGGCGAAAGGAAAACCCTATGATTATACCTTTGCCTTACGCTCTTAGATCCTTCTCTTCCACTTGATCATCATGTCCACTATATTATGTGCATCTCCACCATGATCATCATTTCATATCCATGCACCATCTCCTTATGATCTTGTGGCCACCACTCCTTGCCACATACACCTTCATCACATGTGTTGTTTATGCCTAACTCAAAACACTTAACACATAGCATTAGCAACTTGGTGTTATTAATTACCAAAACCAAACTTGGGCTTTCAGCTGGGTGGCTCTAGATCCTTCTGCACTGCGACATGGCATGCTCAAGAGCATGTGCTCCGAGCCTCCGACGACGTCTGCTGCCGCATTTTGTGAATGGAATTCTTGATGTGCTCATTTAGGCTTGTTCGTTTGATCCCCAAACAAAGGGGATTGAGAGGGATTGAGGGGGATTAAATCCCCTACAAGTCAAAATCCCTCTCAACCCTCTTCAATCCCTTTCAACCCATTTTATTCAGAAAACAACCGAACAAGGCCTTAAGGATAAGTAACACAAATTTAAAAGAAAATGTCAGTGTGCATTTTCTTTTTCATAAAATAAATTTTATCTTGAAGTTAGCTTCTTGTTCAACATTCATCTTGTTACATTACAGTTGTTTTTTTTTTGAAATTTTTTGAGAGTGCAGCTTCGCGAGTCCAAGGGCATCACAACAATCAAACTTGGTCCACACTATGGGGACGTATGTGTCTAACATAGACTATATATCTCTAGATTGAACATGGTGATGTGATAATTGTTATCTTCAGGCTGGTGTATTGATCACCTTGCTGTAGCATTTCTTACTTCACATAACATTGCTCATGGGGTGAACCTAAAGAAATCCCATGTACTTAGTAGTTGTATTATCTTGCTCAGGTTATTTTGAGATGGTACTTTTGCGTTGTTTGAACATCCATGAGGTTTTCATATGGTTTGCTTCTGTTTGGTTGAATTTGGACACATTGCATGTACCTTGTATTTAAATGGTTTATCTTCATGTGCTTATAAGTTACTAGCTTGTATCTGTTTATGATCTTCTCCTTACTCTGGACTGCAGATTTGAAAAGAAGAAATGGTGTTTTTTAGGGGAAAAGAAGAAACGGTGTTAATACATTCTGGAAATTTTAAACTACCAGAAGAAATTGACAGGTCAAACAGTTGTGATGCCAAGGCAGTAAGTGTATGGGGTCTGCCGGTGGCTGTAAGAGAGCAGAAAAGGTGTTGACATGATCCTGCTTTTCGATGAATCTCTTAGTTGCAGAAGTGTAAAATATTATTTTGCATGTATAAAACCTATGAATATTAGCATAATTTTGAAAGATCAGTTATCTCATAAGTTGAGTCTCATCCAGCCTGTTACATTCATCACTCATGGATTGGGAGGAGTGTTGTTGTAACTGGCCTGGGGCTTAGACTGTATGGATCATCACTATTGTTCTATCTAGAAAAAAATTATCCATTGCACTTAGGCTTCACCCTATTTACAAGTGTTCTTCCGTTGCAACTCACGAGCACTCACCGGAGTCGTTCGCGGTCGTCGAGTTCTTCGCCCACTGTTTGGCCCCTCTTCTCTGACTTGATTGATTCGTTGATTTGTTTGTGTTGACTACATAGGAGCTATAAACCTGAATAGCAGGTGTGTGATTTGGCTGCATCATTTTAAAGTCAGTTTGTCACAACAATAGCAGTAGTAGACATTGTGTTGCAGTTCACTTTCGTTCTCTGATTGATTTTCCCCTTCAAACTGGTGTGATGTCTCACATTGCCATAACTAATTCAAAGGATCAATGTTTTTAATGGTTGAACAATTATGTTGTACTTTTCGACATTTATATTTATAAATCTAGGATTTGGTGTTCAGTTCAAGAAATTGGGATATGCACTACATGTTGAATTTAATCTATTTTTTGACACTTGTGTGGCTCCAGGTGAAAGCTGAATAGCTTTCCGAGGATGAGATTGCTAGGTTAAGACAGCCATTCAAGATGTTGAATGTTAAAAGCTGCATTTACTTTTGGTGATCTTATAGCAGGTTTAAGGAGATGTGGTATTGAATTTGGAGGATAGAAAAATAATTAAATAATGGAAGTGTTAACATGAGATATTTTCTTGTTTGACACATGGCCTGTCGTTAGTATGTCACTAAGCATTTTTCAATCAGTGGTTTATAAGTTTCTAAATCTTTCGCAGGCTGATAAAGACAATATCACTGCAGCTATGCCTCTTAACGAAATAGAATGGGAAGTGCACTCGATGACAGCTCTTACTTGCTTCGACAAAGACAGAAGTGGTAATATCATAATCCCAATCATCTCGAGGACAAGTTGGGTTGGCCACTACATCTCTTGTACAGCAGCTGAAGTAAAAAATCCAGTGGTATGTAGGCAATCACGTTGTTGATCATCTGCAATGTTAATAATTAGCCATTTACAATTTGGTCTTGGATTACCATAAAGTTCAGTTCCATATAAAATTCCACTTGCATAGTATAGCATTTTTTTTGCCTGTACTCTGATCCATGTCTGCTGCTGAGTGGTCACCGTCAGGAAACTGGTGGCTACACTTGTAATATTTGTAGGGATGTATAGATGGTGAAAATTTTAGCTATGATTGAGTTAAATTCTTGTGTTGTGTGTCCTACTTTCCATATGATTGCACATGTTGTGAAAAAATGATTTTTCCTTTTCCATTCAATTGATCATGGCTAATTGATGCTGATTGTGTTTCTGAATTTCTACTTCCTAACTGGTATTAAGGTGCCAGGTACAAGTGCATGCTCGGTGCCTCAAGGGATGATGAGGGTCAGTCTCACAGACTAGGTACAAGTGCATGCCTGGCGAATTGTTTCAACATCCATAAAAATATTTAAAATTAGCTTATTTAAATTGTTTCAGTATACAATATTTGCTGGTAACCTTTGGGACCTTCCTTAATTAATTAATGCCACTGGGGGTGTTTTCTCCACGGTTTTCGTTCAAAAAAAAACTATTAATCTAGCTAGCTATGTACTGCCACAAGCCTATAACAATTCAAGTTATCTTGTTTAAGTGAGTTTTCTCAATGTTCCAAGAACTGTACTGTTCTAAGATTACCATGAGTTTACCATCAGATGTGCGTCAAGGATAAAGGAACAAACAGTTTGTGGATATCAAATTTGCTGTTGCGGTTCAACTTGCAGTGACAAACATAATAATGTATGGTAAAAAGATTTTTTTGATAAGTATTGTAAAAAGAATTTGTTTTCTGATTATGATTTGGCTAGAAGCTTGCTTGCAGATTTGTCAAGAACCTGCTCGTGGAATAAAGTAGACCATGTACTCTGCAATATGTTGATGTCTCATGATTGAAGTATCTATGCCAATGTTTTTTACAGGAACATGTGGTCCTGAATAGACCGAGGGCATTTGTGCACCGGCTTTGGAAAGCAAAGATTGAAGAACAGTAAATTCAGAGTTATCTCTGTTTTTTTATTTTGTTAATACTTCTATTCAGTTGCAAGTTTTAACATTCCACCCAAACCTCTTGATTTAGCATCCAGTAAGATGTGACTTATATAAAACAACAATGAAAATGAATAGTTTTCTTTTGTTTCGCTGCGATGGTGGATAATTGTGCAATAATATGGTGAATGAATGAGTTGGGTCTGAATACTAGGTTATGCATCTTATGGGATTTGGCTCTCTCTTCCAGTGAACTAAGATCCATGAGGTTAAGAAGTAAACAGTAGAATCATAATAACAATTGTCCTCGTGCAAGAGCACTGAAGTGATCCAGTGAGATATCACAACTCAACTTTTATTTCTTACAGAATTTTGGAAGTAGAAGTAAGAACAGAGCAAACTAGATTTGGTACATGATGATGTATCTGCCCAATTTCCCCTTGGATGCAGGCAATGATCGGGATCAACTTCCTGTCCAAGAGGATGTACCTTGAAGACCGTGTCGTTTTGCCTTCATCTAATCTGAACTCAGTTTTTGCAGGTCCAGTGGGAAGGATATGGTCCTAAAGTGGATAATGGTATATCATTTACTTGGTACCTGGTATATTTGTTGCACTACGATCCTTATTTTATGGTTAACCAGTATCTGCCCAATGGAAATTAGAATTTTTTGGGAATGGTATAGTAGAAAAAATAGTGCCACTGCTTGTGAGAATATTTATTTACTTTAATTTTTGTCACAATTGTTTAGCTCTAAAATTTTATTTGGGCACATCTACCTTCCGTATTATTCTTGGGAAATTCCTTTGTCTGTCTATGCCGGTGTATCGATAGTGATAACAAATTAGCTAAAAAAGCTGGACAATTCAACCAGTCAGATAAACATAGCCACACTTGCTAATCACCTGAGAATGCAAATTGAAGGGTGCAAAATATTAATATAGAGGAGACCTTTTATATACTACTATGCTTTTCTAAACAAATATTTTAGATGCTTAATCAACTTCTGCCTCAACAAATTGATTGTTTGATGGACCTTATTTGTGGCACCAGGTGGCTACGACGGTGGAAGAATGCAAATGTTCTGTCCGTGGACAAGATAGAATTGACGATTGTAATGGTCAAAATATACATTTATGTTAGTTTTTGTTGGTGAGGTGTGATGCTGAGATGTCAATTCCATGGTGTGGACAAAAAGCCAAGGCGGCAGGGGGCATGGTGACGAACGACAACAACGAGGCACTGCACCCGTGCTCCCAAATGTTTTTGACTGAAGTTCAGAGAAACGAATGTTTTTACAGAATCTCTCGGTGATCACTGTCACTATGGTTTCATATGGTTTCATGCATCCTAGGAGCCTGGTCGATTAATCTCCAACCAAAGAAAGAAAAAGGGGATTGAGGCGGATTTTATCCCCTCCCCGTCAATCCTCTGAAGGTCATCTATCTGTTCCATATCAAAAGTAGGTGCATAGAAATGACTTAAGCTTTGTAATTTAATCACATAATCTAATAATCTATCATTTTGATAATTTTGTTTGACTCCGGTAATTGTATTGTTTTTTCTAATCTTTAAGTCCCATAGCATAGCACGGGCACTCATCTAGTGAATATATATATATAAGGACGTTTTCTTCGTCACTATTCATGCACGGTGTTACGTGGTGAGGGCATTGGGCAGCGACGACTGCGTGCCGAGGACCTTGCCGCCGGCGTCAGGGAAGCACTCGTGCCCCGGCAGCGGCCCCACCTGGCCGTCCCTGCCCACGTGGACAGGGTACTTCAGCAGGTGTCCCCTCGTCTCCTCCATGTCCGGCGACACGTACGCTCGCCAGTTCTCCTCCGCCATCTCGTTCACCCGCCGGACGCACTCCTCCGCCTCCGGCCGCCGGAACCGCTCCTCCACCGTGCCCAGGTGCTCCGCCCACAGTGACATCCGGTACCCGTGCACCTGCATTGCATGCAGCCCATGCCCATCCATGGCACATCAAGAACTTCCATTGCATTGAAGAGAAGGGAACTCGAACTGCATGTTGGTGGAAATGGAATGGCGGATCAGCAAACCTGTCCGCGAGGAGGAGGAGGAGGGCCTGCGGCGGCGGCGGCGTTTCCAGCAGCAGCCGTCCGCAAGCTGGTGGTGTAGTGCGGCTGGTACGCGCCCATGGCGATCTCCGTGTCCCTGGAGCCTTCCATGGACCTCTGGTTTATGTTGGCCGATCCGACGATCACGTACTCGTCGTCCACGACCATCCCTTTGGAGTGCACGTAGATCATGAACCTCCGCTGCTTCTGCGCCGCGTGCTGGAGGTGCAGGTGCAGGTTTTCAGCAACAGAGAAATCAAACAATTCTGCGCAATGAATTGAAATGGATGGCAGCATGGGTACCAGAGCAGAGGTGTCATTGCATAGGGTCCTAGGGGACAAGCCATCGTCGCTGGCGAGCTCACGTTTGCCAAGGCAGTAGAAGTTGAGGTAATCTTGCGGGTGGGCGTCGACGAGACCCTGGCTCTGAAGAGCATCTGCCACGATCTTGTACATCATAGACATTGTTTGGCCCTTCAGAACAGAATGCCATGTTAACACATCATCATCTTAATTGTACTATTAGAGAAATAAATGGGAAATGGTGTGCCCCTTAAGACCTTAACACATCATAGACATTGGCAATCTACTTTCAGTTCATAATAATAATGGAATGATAAATATGATGGGGGAGAGCTACCAAACTAACCTGCCAAAAGAGGATTTGCTGCATAGGAGCCGTGGTTGGGATGCCTTCAGGCCACATTGGTATCACAATGTAGACGGCGAATCGCTCCTTCTCCTTGATCTTGCTCGTGATCTTCAAGGCCAGCTCGATGGGTATTAAATTATCGGCACCTGATCTCATGACAGATTATATTATTGCCCCCCTTATTATTTCATCGATTGACAATCAAATTATGATTATATGTACTGTGACTGTATAAGCAAATACACATCTAATTCTGCTGAACAGGAGACTAAAGTATGTAGGTAAGGTAACTACTGGTTTCGAAGTAAAGAAAAATTCCAAAAAATAAAACCCCAAGCTATGTATTATCTTCGTTTGCAACTAGACTGAAACAACATTGGGAGGGGTTGGGGGGCGGTGTTGCGGGCAGTTCTGACTGATCCAGTTGTATTGTACCTGCATTTTTACATGAAGGCCAGCAGAATGATGACCCAATGAAGTACTGGTTCTCAATGTATATGAAGCGCTGTGCAGACCTGATAGCTTTCACATAAGCACTATGTATACTCCTGTCAATCTTCAAATTCTTTGCACAAACAAGATTCTGCACAAGCTAACAGCTACTGATCATCAGCAGGAAAGTGCCACAGAAACACTTACAACGGATGTTAATTTTGATGGCTGCATTATACTAATTATGCACGCTTATGAAAAAGACAGCGAGCCTAACCTGTGATTCTGCCTCTTGAACAAGTTTAGGAAACCCCTTTATGGATCCTGAATCAATTGACCTGAAAACCTAGCCAAACACCAAAATAAGTACAGTAAAAATAGTAGGATTTACAGTGGTGATACTGGAACGTTTCTGATGTCAAAACTACAGTCTTATACCTGCACATGCCAATTTTCCGGGTCCTGTTCGCCACAGACATGCGCATTCGCTTCGCCTGTAGCTGGTGAAACAATCCATGACATCCGGTTGAGTTTTATCAGTGTGTCATAGTGCCAACTTGCGACTTTCTTAACGTTAACTTTCCATTTTGTAGCTTTCCTCCATCGCTGTTCAAAGTTTGTCAGTATATCATAGGCAGCAGGACCCTCAATTTTGCAATGTAAAGCATGCCATGGCTGTCTTGGTCCATAGGAATTAACCTGCAAATCAGAAAAGAATGCACTGGTGCTAAACATTTGTTTTTTTTAAAAAAAAAGAGAGAAGAGCTGGTAATTTGTATTGCATCTATCGCTACATTGCACTTAAACCTGTTTTTGTTCTTAAATCCGAAATTTTTTCAGTAAGTGCTTGAACAATGGAACTAGTACATCTACAATCCAAAAGAAATATGAACAGATGAACTTACTGGAAATGTAGGATTATGAAAGTCCTTCTTGAAAACAGTATCAAGGTCTTTGAAAAGCCTATGCTCAGGTGTATCATATCTGCCGTCACACAAGTCAAGGCCACCAATGAAAGCAGTTATTTTGCGATTGTTTCCAGCAGCTTGTGAATCAACAATCACACATTTCTGATGATGTGTAAACAAAGTCCCAACAACCTGCAAAAAAGGAAAACCTTAACAATTTTGATGTAGAAATTCGTGGGCCATACAGATGGAGAGAACAATGTAGGCAGGTACATGCTGTAAATCAAAAAAATGCAGTTCAGTTCATTGTAGCAGTACAATGGGAAGGAAAACTAAAAGGAACCCTCACCTGCTGCTTGAAAATGCTAAGTTTATTGCTGGCATAACGAGGAACCAGAACACAGTGTACACCGGAGTGCCTGAAAAACTTTCTAGTTTCCTCATCATGTGTATGCATGACTCCATCCTGCATTCAGCCTAAAACATCTCTATCAGACTATTCTTGAACCAAGCAAAGGGTGTTTTTTTCTTTTGTTCGCGGCAAATTAATGAACAACTTCCTGAAGAAAGAAGCTTAAACCATACCGTTTTCAAAAGGAATTTGTCATGCGACGTCTTGTCGTCCCAAATCAGCATCACGACGCGGACTCCCTCATGGACCTTCCCCTTGAGGAGCTCCCCGAGCGTCGGCGGCGTCCCGCCAGGCAACGGTGTGGTCGTCTCCCTCACGAGCCTGACGGGGTGGTAGATGGACCAGCCCACCACGTAAACCAGGTGGTGCGCTTCGGCGATGGCGTGGCAGATGTCCTCCCAACACCTGCCGTGCTCGTAGACCCTGCCGCCGTCGATCTCGATCGCAGGCAGATTGCCGCCGGCGACGTGGGCGTCCTGGTAGAGCGTGACGGCGCCGCCTCGTCGGAGAGGGAAGTAGGCATTGGGCACGCCGGAGTAACGGGGTCCGGCGCCGGCGCTGGCACTGTACAGCGGGTTGCCGTCGATCGGCTCGTACCGTATGGAAAGGTGCAGCTCGGGCGCGGGCCGCCTCGGGGACGGGGAGTGGCTGCCGCCGCCGCACTGCCCCGCCTCGACTGGGAACCAGCCGGCGACGGGTGCGCCGGCGGCGAGCGCGGCGACAGGCACGGCGGCGACGCCGATGAGCTGCGCGCCGAAGACGTCGTTGTCCTTGACGTGGAACTCGACGCGGGCGGCGGCGTGCGCGACCTCCACGCGGAAGTGCTCCTCCCAGCGCGGGTTCTCGGTGTTGGGGATCACCCGGGTCTGCGCCACCGTGGCGCCCGCGAGGCACACGGAGACGTAGGGGTCGCTGGTGATGATCCGCTTCTTCGTGGGCCTGCCGCTGCCGCTGCCGCTGCTGCTGCCGGCGCCCCCGCCGCCGCTGCAGGAGCAGGAAGCGAAGCAGCGGCGCACCCGCTCCGACATGATGTCCATGTTGGGCAGGCACTTGGCCTCCACGATGCGGATGTCCAGGTCGCCGTGCAGGAGCACGGCGGGCTCGGGCTCTGCCGGCGCCGAGCCCTTGCCCATGGCAAGGGACCGGACCACCAAGTGGTGGCCGCGGCGCCGGGCGCGGAGAACAAGAAATCAATGCGCTGGTCAGAGGCGTGGCGGGCGAATCGATGTCAGCATGTGGCTTGGCTAGCGCGCCATGACGGCGCTGGCCGGCCGACGACGAGAGGCGTGCGGGGTGGGGTGGGGTGGGGTGGGGAGCACAGGGTGGCGGAGCGGAGGCGCGCGCGAGATGCGGGGAGGAAGAGAGGAGCGACGACGAACGGGACGGGGCGGGTATGGGGAGTTGGCGCCGGCCTTGCCGCTGCCATTTTTGGTTGGCGGTTTACCCACTGCGGCGTGCGGGTGGGCGTTACCCGAGGTCAGGCGTGGCGTTGGCGGACATGGTGTTTGTGCGCCGGTGGGTCACTGCGGTTTCTTCCTTCCAATATTTCCCTGCGTGTTTTCCAATTTGTAAAACTCTATATTTTAAATGAGCTTTCTATTTTACATAATGGCTAAATCTCACAATTTAGCATCTAATTTCACCAAGTCTCTTAGGAGTTGCTCTTACGACGGGAAACAAATAATACTATGATAATATAACTATGAACACGTGTTATACTGTTACAAAAACAATACTTCGAGTGCAGAACATCAATATTATATGAGTTTTCAAGAAGGATGGACAATTAAAATATAAATCAAGTTTTAAATTGAAACAATTTAGTTCCTTACAACTATCTATTCTACCCCTTCCGGTTTATGATATGCTTAAGATCTTTAGGAATTAAAATTCTCCTAGAATTTTCAACATAAAGCTTAAGATAGTCTTTGCACTCCTTTAGGAATTAAAATTCCCCTAAAATTTCCATTGTAAGCCAATAGCTAATCACAAAGTCATTTCGTATCCTTTAGCCATCCTCATGCAAAGTCAAATATGAAATTAGAAAGTGTCCCATATACAATTTGTAGCTTTATAATTTGAAATGGAGTACCTTTCTTCTAAAAAGTATGTTTGTACTCAGCTTTGTTTTATTTTTATAACACTAACCAAATCAATTAGTTGTGTTTTGTAGAATAGAATTACCAAATAAAAGTAGCCGCAGTGATTTAGCTGATTTAATCAACCCTAATTTAGAACTGAGCAATATACGCATAAAGTCGTCGGAACAAAGGAACAAGTAGTTCTGTGAACTTGTTAAGATTAGCAAATGTTATAGGTGGCCCCGTATGGCATTACTGTATAGAAAGTTACAGAGTAATCACATGAATTGTGTAAGAATTTCATAGGAATCAATCCAATTTTACAGAGAACAAATTCCGAGAAGCTGGCACTGAATTGGCTCAGTTTGTCGATACAAAATTATTTCATCAATGTTGAATGGACTTGCAACACCACCTCAACCATGGGTGAGATATTTAACTGTGGAGGAACCGATAAATTGACGCTGATTGCTGAATGGCTAAATCTAGGCCCCAAGTTGAGAATTGAGATTCCTCCTGTACACTAGCATCAGGACACCAAGAATATGTTACATATCAGGGTGAGGGGTATACAAATGGGGAATTACTGATTTTGGTCCTTAAGTGATTCAGTATGAGAATCCAATATATACAATCCCATCATTTGACACTTGTTAGCATGCCAATTTAGTATGATAAGGAGACTTGCTCCGCCATGTAGGAATAGGCAGAATCTGCAATCACAGAACATGAGAATTTTTTTTTTTTAATAAAAAGATCTTCAGTATCTTCGATAACTGTCATGTTCAATAAGCTAAAGTTGAAATACAAAGCAGATGCAAGCAAATCTCTGTACATGCTAGATAAATATGAACTATGACAAACAGGTGCATAGCTGCAGGAACCACGCATATAAGACGACATCTAACACAAATATCAGAGCAGAAATCAGATTATTTTTAATTCGCACGGTAAAAACAATAGAATGATCAAAGGACACAAAGTGAAGGAGAAAATATTCAGAACAATGTTGCATTAACACTACACGTTCCTAGCAGCTAGAAAGGTATGACACTGAGTCTGCATGTGCTTTATAATAGTTTGATCCTACATAGGTGTGTAAATGAATATACATTGTAAAATAGATGTAGAGTAAATTTTGGATAAGGGCATACCATTGTTGACTTGAATTGCATTGGCTCAGAATATCAGTTTTGAGCTGAAGAATCAAATGAGAATAGTAGTATTCAGGTGGCACCTTGGGCTTTGGTCTTCAGGATGTCAGTCATATGTTCCAGAGGATTAGGAGCTACAGATTTCTCAAAGGAAATTCCATTTTGTATGAACAGGTGTTGCAAAAGCTCAACTGACGTTGGACCATGAGATGGATCACTTCCTAATGAAGTCCTTGCAGTGCTCCATTATATATCAAAAAATAGTAAAAAAAAAAAAACCACGGTGCGTGACGGCGGAAGGCCTCTCTCTCATCCCACCCATTCGTTTTGCCCCTTCCAGCACGGAACGGCCGTTCTGCGTCGGAGCTCTCAGATGCCCTTTGTCTTTGTACCCTTCCGGATGTCACCCTCATCCTCATCGCGTTGATGGCTGGGGATGGTGGCTCTGCCGCCAGCGAGGGGGGCGAGCGTGGCCGTCGCGGGTGAAGCTCCGTGAGCATCGGGCCAACGCACGGGGCGAAGGTGATGCTGAGCCCCGGACGTCCATCTTCTCCTTGTGTAGCCAGGTGATTCTAGGCTCGAGCCGCAGTGCGGGTGGCGTGGGCGGACAAGGTGCCGGTGGGCCACTGCGGACTGCGTTCCATGGCGCCGGTGCACGGAGGACGGAGCAGTTGTTTTCTTTTCCCGCGAAGCCAATGTGGACTCTGCTGTTCCAGTGACCGCCCGTTCCCATGTGAACCAACGTGATGCGATGCGATGCGATGCTACAGCCCGATCCACCGCCCAAGACTGCTGCTGCCTCTATCTGTTTTCGCTACTCGATGTGCCTGACATAACGCTGGATTTGCATTGGCTACCGATGAAAAGAATAATGCCCTCCACAACGATGCCTATCTGCACACGCCCGCCGTTCAAAAAAAAGAAAAAGAAAAGGCAATTCTAGATTTGAAATCATTTTTCTTAAATCTAACAAGTTTTGGGAAAATAATATTAATTTATGTCTCTATATTTAAGTTTTTACCCTCTGTCTAGAGCAAAAGCTATGAACCTAAAAATGCCAAAAACAACTTGTAATTTAGAACGGTGGGAGCATATGATCAATCTGACCATACTCATTCTGGTGTGTGGAGGGCCGTGGCTTGGCGCCAGTTACATGAACCAAGGGAAGCACACAAAAAATTACATCCAAACTATGGAGCTCCAAAAACAAGAGTAGGGGAGCGTTCCTAGGAATGCGACACTGCCACGACAGAGCAGAGGACTTGCAAGCCATGACAAGTCTGTCCACGGCTCCACGCTAGGGGGACGAATGTAGAATTGCATTTAAAAAAAAAAAAAGGAACGGATGGAGTAGCAATTTAATGCATCCCACTCAGAGAGACGGAGACAACTCAGAAGTGTACACTCACAGGATTAGGCAACAATAGCCCCAGAAACGGGTCGTGCAATGTATAAATGCATATATACTCATGTAAGGCGCAAAGCATTCTGAGAACAAGTTCACATGATGAAAAATTTATTTCCAGTCACCAAGCCACCGTTTCAACGTCAGTTTGCAAAAGCTCTTTGCCAGGGGTCATCAGACATTCAGACCACGATTGGAATAGGTTTGCAAAAAAACTCTCAAGTGAGGCGAATCTAACTTTAATGACATTACTATGGCCACAGGTACTGCAATATCCAGCAGGAAACAACACATCCATCGGTAAGGATTTACTTGTCTTTCCCCTGCAAAAAGGGGAATAAAAAGAGACATCAATAAGAATATATACAAGTATAGGTTCACCACTAGCATTACATTCTACCACCAGCACCAAATCCATAATCATCACTTCATCACAGCTAATTTGTCCTGTAGTTCACACAAGGACAGCAATACAAAACTGCACAAGGACAGCAATATGTGTAGTTTTGCATACGCAATCCTGTTCTTGTGTGACTACAGGATTGCTGTCCTGTTCACGGCTCATGTGAGGAGTTTTGTATACGCAATCCTGTTCTTGTGTGGTTTCGCTGAAGCATACACAATCCTGTTCACGGCTCATGTGTGCTATAGAATAAAACAGAACTATACCTGGTTGCACAAAATGTAGCTGACCTGGGATACGATCATCTAAAGGATTTCTGATAGACTATTGAATTTTAAACATGCTACTAGCCTTTTCTAGATAAGATAAGCAAAACAAATGAAACACAAGCAGTAGCAGAATATACTACTACAAGAATCCATAGTTATAGAAGTACTCCCATACCCTGGTTCTGTGCTTTTGGTTATAATATAATTGCTTTTTTTTTCTGTACACCCATTTTCTCTTCTGAGATTGCCACAAGTGGGTATTTATAAGAAAACATCCAAAAATACGCTAAGCCAGTTGAATTCAGAAGATCATGAGAGCTCTTCTGAAATTGCTAGCTATGCCACAGATTAGATTTAAGTCCCAAAATTGGATGATAAATGCAGCACGCACTAGGCAGGCTATATCATTTCTGAATTTAGACGATCATATTATCTGTGAAATAATATACCTAATGAATAGCCAAAATCAATATAACTTGACTCTCATAATTAGAGAAAGCGAGTAACTCTAGCAAAGACACAACGATCAAGCAAAAACAGGGAACCATCTCTCGCAATTTAGTAGAAGACTATAGTTATGCAATAATGATGTTTAAACCAGTCAGCAGAGAGTTCAAGCAGGATTAAGGGAGAATGAGAGAGCAATTACTTCAGAGTGAGCAGAAGGAATAGTTGAGACTTTGGGTGACCACTTTGGAGGAGCACCATTGAATAAGTATGAGCATTCAGTGTATGCAGCTCCTATCCCCACACCAGCTCCAAGGGCAACTGATGCCCAGCGAGTAGTGGGGCTACCTGTACAAACAAATAAAAGGTCCACATGTAAACAAATATAAATTGAATAATCACTATACCAAGCAAGTAAAAAAGTTTTGCCCCTTGAAATTAGAATTTTCTGTGTATACCTATCAATGGTTCAAAAAGTTACATTGTGTAGGTCTAAGACTAATTTGGGAAGTTTGGTGGAACTAGAATAGCATATTACTGCTTGATAGACATAACCAAAAAAAAAAAGACAGCTAAAGTACTTACGAACCAAAAATAAAAGACAGTACACAGGAAACAATCTCAATTCAGAATATAAGGACTTGAAACATAGAGGCATTATATAGCATAAAAGAAAGAAGTGCAATTCACACACAAAAAAAAGAGTAAACAGGAAACAAACTGCGTTTTTTTTTTTTAAAAAAAGGTAAGTTCTGGGGAAAAAAATAAGCATTCGTCTAATTTCCATTGGTACTGTGCTAGAATTGCATTATATGTTTTTTTAGATATATTTAGTCAAACTAAAGATACTTTAACTTGGTACTGTGCTAGAATTGCATTTCTTTGTGGACGGAGGAAGTAATTTTCACCCTCACCATTCGTCTAATTTCCATTGATATCACTTCAACAAAGATTACATATAATGAACATTAACAGTCTCAATTATACATATGCATGTCCTGTGCAATCGGATGCCACAATTTATATGCAGTGCAGAGCTCTAGACAACATGTGATTCAGCACTAAAAGGGAAACTGCATTCTGCAAGAAGGTTGCTATATCCAAATTCGTTATACATGTTAGTAGGCCAGTCAACACTTCAGCAAGTATGAAGAACGCAAAGCACACAAGTTTTATTAGCAACCAAAGGCATCACGAACCTAACAAGCAATTCAGCCACAGGTAGTAGCACCCTCCCAGAAAGCAACATTGAGGTGATGAGGCAAACATTTCAACATCCCCCCATTCACCAAGTTGAGTCTAAATTTTCCCAGAGTGCCTATCGGTCCAATGCTCCCTCCATACCACCCAATAAAATTAGCCTAAGAAAAGTTCACTTGCACACATACAGCATATCACCACCCTTGACACAAAGACTCTACAAGCCAACCATGTAAAACGATCCATGTTAGGCCTTGTTTGGATGCGCATATATTCATCTCAATCCACATGTGTTGAAGTGGATTGGAGTGGAATTAAACTACATTCCAATCCACTCCAACACATGTGGATTGAAGTGGATACACATGCATCCAAACAGGGCTCAATCATGGACACAGGCAGACAGCACGACATTGGAGATGTACGCTACCCAAAAGCAATCATATGTCAGGCACAATGTGCAACGTGAATGCATCAGTTTGTCCGCATCGGCATCGGGGCAGGCTGGTCAAGATGGAGCGCAGACACCGAGCATCCGCGTCGCGCTAACCCTAAGACAGCAGGCGCACCCAGCAAGCAAGCAAGCAATCCAGCGGCAACCAGATCTCACGAGTTATAGCGCAATGGGGGAGTATCCTTACGGAAGAGGAGGAGGCCCGCGAAGGCGCCGGCGAGGGAGGAGTAGGCGACGCGGCGGATGGAGAGGTCGAGGCAGGCGTCCCACTTGGCGTCCAGGTCGTACCGCGGCGGGATCCCCGACTTGGGAGGCGGGGACGAAGTCGCCGGCGCCGGAGGTGGCGGCGGCGGGGTCGGAGCGGCGGTGTCGGGCGCCTCCGCCATGGCGAGGGTTTCGCGGCACGAGGAGACGGGCCGACGCGATTCGGGGGAGGGAGGCGCAGAGGCAGAGGGGCGGACCGGCGGAGACAGCGGGGCCGGGGCGGCGTGGCTGTGCTGGACGGGGAGGGGATGCTTGATGCGAATGCCCTGCCTTTTTTGGGTCGGGTGCCAAGCCGATCTGCCAGTTCGGGCCGGGCCAGGGAAACAATTGGGCCTGTTCTACTTCTTGCACTGTTGGTTGCTGCTTGTATTCCCCACGCCGCCGCCGCCGTGGTTGGCCACTTGCAATCTCGCCAAGCAAACCAACAAGTCGGGGAGTGGCAGCTCTTGCACACGTTGTGTGACAAGTACAGAGTGCTTTAGGTTTATCTCTAAGTTCCTTGGTTCATGTCATGGATGTCTATGAAGAAATCCGGCTTTTTGATGGCATCATTGCTCAATCAGGGCCTCTAACAAGGTTCGTGGTTGCTGTCCCGATCTATACTACTATGGTGCTTTTGAAGGTTAAGGCTGGTGACGTTGTGGAACATACTCGAGGATTTGAATGTTGGGTATTCTCTTTCTCAGTGGTTGTCTCCGGCTTCCTTAACGTTGTGCGCCAACGTTGGTCGCCGCGTAAGCGCAGCCTTGGCGTAGAGGCCACACTCGTGCCGCATTTTCGAGCTGTCGGGAACCTTGGACGTCGGCCAACGTCACGCCCAGCCAGCTAGGGTTAGAGATTTAGGAATGAGATTATAGAATTGCCTCCTAGTCATGATTCGCTTACTCGCACTAGAGAATGCTTTATTATATATTTATACATATTAGTAAAAAACGGATGAAAGAATTTCTTCTCTATTTTAATACTAAATATATAGGTATAGATATTGATATACATCATTGGTGTTGCCTTTAGAAGTTCTAAAAGAAATAAAGATATACTTGGACTTGATTTCCACGGTGATACATGCTTCGACGTGGAAAGGAGTTTGGAAGCAAGATATGATATGGACTTGGATATTCGATGAGATAACTTTGAGTCAATGAGTACGTGGATTGAAAAATAAATAATTAGTTTCTGAATTGCAGAACAACAAAAATAGGCCAGACTCGGCAAGAAACAACTGAATGAACATAGAAACTAACGAAAAAAAAAAGAATATAGGAGGGATGGACTAGACAAATGAAATGAGGAAGAAAATTTAGCTCTTTAATATACAATATAAATATATTAGGTATAATAGATATATATAAGTATACATATATGTACTTAATATACTTAAGAGTACACCAAAAAAGTTGAGTATTCCTGGGAATACCAGGAACACCCTCTGTACCCGCCTAGACGATATGGATCTGCCCGCAGTCGTCGGATCAAGTTTCAGCCTAAGCTACATGGATGTACAAGACGACAGGTAAAGCTTAAGGTTACTACTATCTCGTTGAAGGTGACTTGGTCCTGTATTTGACTTCCTGGTGCGTGGTGCCTCATGTAATGTTGGTTGTGCTGTGAATCTTGCGCTACATGCGCTACATTTGTACTGCTTTTGTGCTGGGATTGGGAATTGTTTAGCCTAAAACCTATTTCAATGAATACCAGGTAATGCTAATAATGCATCAACATGTGTTTCACCAGCACCAAGTATTGATTTGGTTATGTCAATTCAAAAAAAAGGGGGTGGGGGGTAAAAGTCCACATGCTAGTATATTTACCACATAAAGCTTCTTCCATACTCTGTTTCACGTGCTTTTTAGTTTTGTGGTCTCCGTTGTTTTTCCTCTCTTCCTTGTGAAACAGCCTAAACGATCTCTGAATGAAAGGCATTACCAGGTTGATGAGGCACGAGAGCACATAAGATATATAAGAGCAGCTATTTCTATTTGATCAAAGATGGCACCTCGACCAGCATATCTAATGAATTCTCCTCATCAAATAACCACTGTATTACCAAAGATCAAAATCAAAATCTGATATCGGAAACTTTTGTATCTGCTTTTGTTTTGTTTTTTTTCCCTGTCATGCACTTGACAAACCCTCCAATTGATGGAACCTGCGCACCAAAAAATAAAAAGAAATCGTCGACAGCAGGATTCGAACCTGCGCAGGCAAAGCCAACAGGTTTCGAGTATGTCTCCTTAACCACTCGGACATATCGACTTTGTGATCGACACTCCCACTACTTTATAGAATTTTGCTATTTATCTGTTGACATATTTTGTTCTCTTTTATCTGTCAGATTCTAGACCGTTTGATGTGTTTGGAGATTCGTGCTGTCTTTTGGTCGTATACCCGCGCTGACGGGTCCGCAAACGGGTCCGTGCTTTTTTCCCAATCCTTTCCGCTTCGTCCGTTTCTTTCCACGCGTGATGGCGCAGGCACCGCTCTCTTGCGCCGCCACTTCCGCCGCACCGCATCGTTCTACGCTCCCTTGCGCCGCGCCGCGCCGCGCCGCTCTGCTCTCCGCTCGCTTGCGCTGCGCCAGGCGGTGGGTGGGGCGGAGACCTTCGGCGGCGGCTGCGCTGAGCTGTGCTCCCCCGTGCGCCGGTGCGGTGGTCGGACTTCGGCGGTGAGCGGTGGTCGGATCTCGGTGTTTGTCTCCGCCGAGCTGTGGTGAGCTGTCGGTAGGGCGCTGTCCTTGTAGGGTTGTTCATCAAATTTTGCTTTTTGTTTGAGGAGCTTCAATCTGTAGGAATGTATGTGGTCTTGACTCATCAGATCTGCTATGTGATTTGATTTTTTGTGTGAGCTATAGGCTTAGATGCCGGTCGCTTTTGTACTAAAATTAGTGTTAGGGTTTGATGTCTTCATGTACTCCGTAGATGCAATAGTATTCTAACGCTTTTCTCCCATTTTTGTTGTGCTCACGATTATGAAAAAAGGAGTGTGGATTTGGATCCCTTCGGGTGCTTTGTGATATTCAAGTTCCTGTGATTTTTCCCGTCTCATTTGTTGGAGTTAATTGCATTACATTATATTAATCTGGAGGAGAGGAAGAGGTAATCTATTTAGGTTGTTTGGTCTGCTATTCCCTGTTTTTCTTGGTCTCTATGGGATGCGATTCTGCTTGTGTTGCAACTTATGAATTTGTGTGATCTAAAAGTTCCATTTTTGCAGTCCTCCTTTTTAGTGCTTAGCTATTCCTCCCTGTTTTCATTCATTTAATTTCTTTTTTTTTTGTTGTTGCCTTGAGCTACACTTGCTGTTGCAGTGTGCTTGCTTCTGTACATTGCGTCAGTTGCACTACTTGTTTTTAAGATAGTTCAGAGTAACTATAAGTAAAGTGTACACTAAAGAGAGCTTTAGGCTGTTGCGAAAAGTTCATGAAGGGATGTTAGCTTGTGACTAACTTTCTAAATTGTTTTGTGAAGTTGTGGACAGCTATGTAAAATGGTTAGGTACTTGTGCAAGTGTGATGCTGCACAAGGGGCTGTTTGGTTAGCGGCGGCTGCCTGGGCAGGCAGCACCAATTTCGGACACCTGGGGCAAGGATCACTTGCCGCATTACCTGGGAGGCTGTGATCCAAACAGGCCCGAATTCATATACTTTTTGGGGGCACGGATGGGGGTAGGCTGTGGCCGTCAGGCCCAGACCGCGGGAGAATAGCAGAGGAATTTTGTAATTCTCGTATGATGTTTGGAATTGATGTGGTGATCTAGCGAATTATTATGGTTGATTTTTTTCATTAGATTTGCAGTATCTGGTGAACACATATGTTGTTGTCTAGTTGCGATTGATTTGTGAATTTGGCGTGTTGTTGGTTTAGGTCTTCTATTTTTTCGGATGCATATATTTTTCTAGATCTCGTGGAAAAGAAAACTACATTTTATTTTGTAATCTTGATATGAATCATTCAGTTTTGCATAACTCCAAAAATGTATTCCCTGTAATATTCATGTGTGTAATATAGCAAAATCTCTCTCTCTCTCTCTCTCTCTGTGCTTTTCTGTGTGTGTGCGTGTGTGTTTTTGTGTGTGTGTGTGTGTGTGTGTGTTTTCTTTGGTGTGTATCTCTGTGGCTATGTGTGTGTGTGCCTCTCACTGTGTGTGTGCTTTTCTGTGTGTGCGTGTGTGTGTCCGTGTGTTTTTTTGTTGTTTTAGTGTGGTTGTATGTCTGTATTTGTGGGTGCAGGTGTGAGTGGTTTTTTATGGCTTTATTTTGGGCTATTTTGTGGGCCTTTCTTTAGGCTTCTATTTTTCTGCCTGTGCAGGTTGTGTGTGTGTTTCTCTCTTTCTCTCTGTGTGTTTTTTTTTGTGTGTTTTTGTGGGCCTTTTTCTTTTTAAATTTTTTTGAGCCTCTCAGTTGTGTGTCAGTTGGTCTGCAGCTGATTGAGTTGTTTTTCCTTTTTTTCTTTTGCATTTGATTTTGTGTAGTTGTTTTTGGAATGTGTAATGCTGGATTTAAGGATGCTCATCCTTTGTAATTTTTGGCTTAATGTGTCTTTTTTGATTTGTATGAGATTTGTTAGAATTTTTTTTGAGTATTCTGTCATGTTTCTTTGTTCCCAGATATCTTTGTTATGAGTGTTGCTTTTTCTATATTTGCCTAGGTTGTTTTGAGGAATTTTTTTTCCTAATAGTTGAATGTCATTAGCTCTGAATGTGTGGTATTTTTCTTGTCTCTCTCTATCTATGTGTGTGTGTCTTTGTGTGTATGTCTGTGTGGGTGGGTGTGTGGGTGGGTGCTAGCTTTGGTGAGAGTGAGTGCGTCTGTGTGTCTGGGTGCATGTGTTTATGTGTTTCTGTGTTTGTGTCTTCGTCTGATTGATTTTTGCTTTGGCGAAATGCAGATGTATGATATCTTTTAGGTTGGAGTCTTTTCTCTGCTACCATGCCTCTTGAGGCCCTTGAGATTACCCGCAAGTTCATGAATAAGCCATTGAGAATCCTCATAAAGAGAGAGATGAGCTGACCATTGCCGTCAGTAAGTAGGTCGAAATTGCACTCAGGATTTTCTTCCAGCATACTAGTTAGTCTTAGTACGGGGCATACAAGGCGTATTTTTGGAGGATACCTATTTGTGATCATATCTGAATGGACCGAAGAAAAGAATGGGGTTTATTCTGAATTGTAACACCTTGTTTTGCAGAGCCTGGGGTACTCAATTTTTGTTAAGAATTTTCCTTTTGAAGCAACTGTTTGAAATGGTTGAACAGGAGTTCAGCAAGTTTGGTGCTATTAAATCTGGTAGTATACAAGTCAAATGCCAGGTTAGTTTAAGTTGTAGGTTCATGGGTGATTGGTTTTGAGGGGGTTGATGGTCTGAATCTGTCTCTAGTTCCTTTGCAATGAAGTGAAGTATTCTTTGCCTATGGTACTTGTTGCTTGTTTTTCTTGTTGAAACAATTGGTGGCATCCTTTTTCCTTTGCAGGATAACGTCTTTGTCCAACTTATCTGCAAAATTCAATACCGCGTTGTCAAGGAAAATACAGATGATGCATTCTATGAGTTGCAGAATCCCCAACAGCAAATTCAGGCCTACGTCTTTGGTGGTGAATTATTAGCATCGAGCTTTCTTAGTTTTGTACAGTTTCTCTCAAATATAACCTGACACTTGTACTTTTATGGAAAATAGTTGTTCGGGCCATTGTACCAAGAATGAATCTGGATGATCTCTTTGAGCAGAAGAATGATGTGGCCAAAGCTGTACTGTAGGAGCTTGAAAAGGTAATTTAGAGGCCTGATTTAAATACTGGTAGTGGATTGGCTACAAATGAATGATTCTGCTTGCAACTACAGTTATACTTCTGGCCATTGTCGTGGTGATTTAACGAGTTAACCATTCTGCATATACTCTACTTTTCATTAGCAATCTATTTAGTGATTACTGCAGTCCTTTCTGGTTTGCCCTATGTGTATCCCTACAGTTTATCTTTGGTTCAGTACATCCTAAACATGCTGTTTTGTTGCCTGTGGACCTCTTTATTTCCAGTATTGGTTTTAGCATGTGTATTAAAAGGAGTTTTGCAACTATTTTGATGAACTTGGTTGTGTGACAAGTACTGTAACGGTCCATAGACAACCAACATGGTTATCTGTTTTGACACCATATTTATTTCCGATGAAATCAGAATCTTGTCGGGTTGATATTTAGCCTATGTCTGATTCTATTGCTATTGTTTAGTTTTGTCTTCAGCACATTGTTTCCTCTGTATTATTGGCAATGTCTAGTAGTCTGAGGCTATGTCATCTCTTGAGAGAGTTGAGAGAGTATTCCAATGTTCTACCTTTTCTTGTATGCCCTACCACATATGGCTGTTCTATGTCTGTCCTGGCAAATTCAATAAACTCTTGCTGATGTCCAGGTGATGGCAGATTATGGTTACAGCATTGAGCACATTCTCATGGTTGATACCATCCCTGACGCTGCTGTTCGCAAAGCGATGAACGATATAAATGCATGTATTGTGCCATTTCTGTACATATGAGAGTTGCCTCCAGGTTATACAGCTTGATGTAGCTTGTGAAATGTTTGCTGAACTCTGCAGTGTTCTTATTAAGTTAAAACTTTCTGGTGGTTTTATGCTATATTCTGTAGACATGCTATCCTACCAATCTGACAATGACCATTCCAGATTACCATCTCCTACATCGATGAAGCCCACCTTCCATACGAGGAGAGGCAGGCGCAGCTTGCAGATTATTGATTCATGTGTACATGCTTGAAATGCCAAGAAGATCGACCGGTCTGAAAGGAGAACTCTATTTGAATTATGCGGCATTTGTTGAAAGATAACGGGTTTTGGATCTTTTGTCTGCTGTGTAACCGTGTTGTGCAAATCTGACAGATTTGCAATATAAAAATCTGTTATTTTTCTTGGTTGATGTGTCAGTTGTTGATTTGTCAAAAATTTGACAGATTTTTGGTGTAAGAATCTGTCAACAGATATGTAGTTTGACCCTATTTTATATACCCGATATGAATGAAGTTCACTAGTTACTGGGATACTCAGTGAACGATCGAAGCGAACATCGGTGCTCATGTGCCGTGCGTGCTCGCTTTTGCAGTACTATACGCTCACTATTGCACGGTTGCCTAACAAAGTCAGTTGAACAGGTCGTTCCCGTTTGCCAGGGATAGCATAATTGCATGATCTCCACGATGAAGCTAGTGATTCACAGCAAGATTTTCACAGGAGCAGAGCCAAACTGACTGACACAAGCTGGATGAAGGGGAAGTAATGATCTTCAGCCGTCACAGCACTAATGACAGGATTATGCGATGACTGGAAAATCTGCACTCTCAGAAGAAGACAATGCAAGCAACCTGGTCGGTCGGTCGCAGTGGCAAACGCAAGGTTTACCGTTGAACACAACACATGCTGACTGAACTAAAGCTGATGAATTATAAGTTTTTTTTACAAAGCAATATCGAAACGATCATTACATGTGTGATACACATGCGTCAGTGCAATTCTTCAGGAAGGGTTTCATAAAAAAAAGTCTTCAGGAAGGCCATTGCAAGAACAGATTATCATCAATTACAAGAGCAGAGAAGATCGTTAGGCAAACTTGTCAGTTACAAAAACTTGCGTGCAGCTTTAGTCAGCAAGCACACATACAGCAACTAGTAGTAGTAGCCAAAGCCCTGTGCCCCCGTTAACACATGAGATAGGAAAGCTGGAGCCTGAAGGGGATCATGTCCCTGAACTTGAAGAAGCCCGCTGCTGCATCCTGTTGCAGATGTGTACAACCAACTCGGAGCGTAGCTGCTGCAATGGCCGTACGTCGTCGTATCTCCGGCGGTGACTTCGGCGGCCAACACCGGACCGTGACCACACGGTAGCTCGATGAATCGGCCGTCATGCTCCTGCTGCGGATCTGGCTTCGGCTCGTCTTGCAACATCTCCAGGATGTCCGTGTACTCGTCGACGTTGAAGTCTTCGGTGTTGAAGTTGACGCCAACCTCCTGCGCGTCTTCTGGCTGATAGCAGTAGGCGGTTTCCCGGTGCACCTGCGGTTCTTGCTGCTGGATCGACTTGGCTGGCGGCGCCTCGGGGTGGTCACCGCCGGCCTTCCTCTTCTTGGACGAGGCGTTCTTGCTGGAGGACGCCGATACCGGCGCCGACTTCCCTTTTGCGCGAGGAGAGCGATAGACCTTGCACAGCACGTAGTTGCTGCTGTCGTCGGCGGCTTCGTCTTGTTTCTTGTCGGCGGCGACGAAGTCGTATTCGACCATGCACCACCCCATCCTGTCGATCGATCGAGAGGAGGGCTCCGTCTTGCGGCCGTAGGAGAAGGTGCAGAACGTGCCGCCACCGGATCCCTGGACGTCCTTGCGCCTTATCTCCGAGTGCCAGCCCGTGCCGCCGCCGCCGCCGGTGACCGCGCGCTGCCTGTGCCCGCTGGTGTCGCCTCGGGTGTTCTTGTATTTCTTGGCGTGGTAGAAGTACCAGATCCTGCTGTAGCCGTCGTCTTCGACACCGGTGCCCGGCACCGGCTCCAGGTCGGCGACGAGAACCTCGGGAACGGCATCGCAGACGTCGACATGATGAACGAAGTGGACGTGGTCTCCGTCGCGGACGCGGCGCAGGAGGGCGATGGAAGCCTTATTGTCGGTGCAGCGGCTATCGTCGTTGGAAGCCATGTCGCCGAGATGCAGCTGCTGGTGGTGGATGGACGACGATCGACTGATCGGAGGAGGCGTGCGTGCGTGCGTGCGTGAAGGTGAAGAAAGCACGCGTTGGAGGCAGAGGTGGGACGGAGCGGTGCTTCCCGTATATATAAAGCACACGTCGGAAGCAGAATCTTGTCCGGATGGATGGATCGATTTTGGTTCCTTCGCCGCGATTTTTGTTCAACAAAAACAAGTAGCCGGGTTGTCTTCGATCCCTATTCCATCTCTGAACTGAAAGTGTGTAACCAACCGAACCGCGCCGTCATTCCGACGACCGTGCCCTAACGTCAGTCTCAGTGAGATTTAATGAGAGTTTCGTCATTCTGACGACCGTGCTCTAAGGCCCTTCTCAATGGAATTTAATCAGAGTTTTATAGGCATTAAATAGGTTGATGTGGCACCGCATTGATTAAGAAAAAGATGATAAGAGTTTCATGGAAGCAGAGAGAGTTTCATAGGGATGAAACTCTTCTGCACTTTTTTCAAAATATGGATACATTGGTAATAGGTCCATGAAATCCCCACTGAGACTGACTTAACCTCAATCAAGGGCACTCGATCGCCTCCTGTCATCATCTATTTCGATTTATTTCGTGCATTCCGATCGATCAATTTTGAATCTTTTTCCCGTGAATTCCAACAAACGGTTACTCCATCTCTAAGATTACCCGCACTCGTGGTACTCTAAATTCATCCTCTAAAAGGAATATTCCGTCCTGGTCATCGAGATTCTCTCCTCTATATCACTTCCTCCCGCACTCATTCATCCTCTATATCTCTACTCTATACCAACTACCCTATATTTTATTCAACCATCCTCCTCTCTCCTTATTTTTTCTTTTTCTTTCCTTTTTTCTTTCCTTTCCCCTCCTCTTTTTTCTCCGCCCGGCTTCTCCCCTCCCTGCTCCTCGCCATGCTTCTCCTCGCGGGCGCGGAAGCCGGCGCGGGCGACCTCGCGCAACGGAGGACGAGGCCTGGGCGGCGCTCCCTCCCTCCACGTTCCCTCCACGGCGGCGAGGCCTGGGCGGCGCGGCCTGCCTTGGGACCGGCTCCGTCGGCCTCTACGACGGAGGAAGGGGACCGCTTCCCCTGCCCGCGCCAACCTCCTCTGCTCCCCTGCGGTCGAAGAAGTGGGCGCGGGCGGTCCCCTGCTCTCCGTCGCAGTCCCCTCTGCTCCGTCGCGGCGGCCCGACGGAGGTGGCCCGTCCCCTCTGCCCCTGGAGCCGAATCGGAGCCGCCGCTGCTCCAATCGGCGGCGTGGGTGCGTCGTGCGCCACCCGTTGGGGAAGGGGCGCCGCCGGCCATGGTGGGGAGGGGGCCGGCCATGGGAAGGGGGGCGGCGGGTCGTCGTGATGAAGGAAGACGCGCTGTCCTCATTGCCAGATCCAGCGCCGCTGCACCTTGTTCCCTCGGTGGCGCGGCGCGGCGGAGCAGAGGCACGCGTCGACCATCTGAAAGTCCCTAGTTTGGTTTTGGCTAATTGATGAAACCTAGGACTAACCTTTGTATCTAAGTGGATGATTTAGATAAAGGTGGTCATTGAGTATGAGACATGACATTGACTCATATGACCAAGATGGTGAAGACCAAGATGAGGCTTGGCTCGATGGACCGGTTGTGAGGGTGAAGGGCAAGTCGAGGCTTCGAAGCGAGGGACCATGCGATGGTGAAGCTTGAGCAAGACTTGGCGCCGACGGACCAATGCAACGGTGAAGAGCAAGTGAAGTCAAGGTCGATGGATCGAGACGGTCATGTGATGATATGAAGTGGATCATATCATTTGAAGAAATAAAATGGGCTCAAGGCAAAGGTATAACAATAGGGCCATTTTGTTTTACACTCAAGACACCATAGAGGGTGTGAGTGGTTTAGGATCGATAGCCGAACTATTAAGAGGGGAAGTCTTATCGGTTATTCGATGCACGGGTGCCACTAGGTGAATTCATGAAGTGCATTGCATGTAGGGCCTAGTGAGCTAATTGGAAAACCTTTGAAAATGATTGAGAAAAAGCTAACACACAAGCACATGGAGATGTACACTTGTTGGTGTTGGCACATTTGCAAAGGTGGCGTTGGTCGCGCTGTGGTTTGCGGGTAGAGAGGGGTTTGGGTTCCTCTCTCCCTCCCGCCGAGCGTGCGAGCGCGGGATTCAGGCGATTTCGGGGAAATGAAATGCCTATTTTCCACTACGCCGAAAGTCGGAAAAGAAACGAAGGCGAACGGGGTCACTGAGGTGACCGGACGCTGCACCGGACGCGGTCACGGTGTGACCGGACGCGTCCGGTCAGTACAGCGCGGTTTCGGGCGCGCGGGCTAGGGTTTGCAACCGGCGCGTCCGGTCACTCGCGGGACCGGCGCGTCCGGTCAGTCGCCCAGAGGGAACTGCGGTTCACGAGGATGATCGGACGCGAGGCGCGTCCGGTCACACATGATCGGACGCGTCCGATCGTTGAAGGAGCTTACTGGACTCACACCGGACGCGGGCACTGTCGCGTCCGGTCGTTGCGAGGAGCGCGTCCGGTCGTTGTTTCGCGGGCGCGGGTGCTGTGCGGATCGGCGCGTCCGGTCGTTCGACAGGCGCGTCCGGTCATCGGGACCGGCGCGTCCGGTCGTTGCGACCAGCGCGTCCGGTCGTTGCTTCGCGCGCGCGGTGCTGAGCGACCGGCGCGTCCGGTCTGTTGAGAGGCGCGTCCGGTCATGGGATTTGACCGTTGACGCAGTGACCGTTGGAGGACCGGACGCGGTTGAGCGCGTCCGGTCAGTTTCGACCGGCGCGTCCGGTCGTCCCGAAAAAACGGTCAGTGGAGTTGCAACGGCTCTATTTGGATGGGAGACTTATAAATACTCGATGGCCGGCCCTTGGGGAGGCAACTAGTGATTTCTAACATTCTTGTACATCCTTTGAGCTAGAGCATCTCCTCCCACTCATCTCTCTTGAGTGATTGCAAATCATAAGTGAGATTGAGTGATCCCAAAGTGCATTGCATAGCTTGAGGGCATCTAGTGGCACTTGTGGGTGGTTTAGCCGGTGGATTTCTTGTTACTCTTGGAGAGTACCGCTCCTAGCCGGCTTGGAGATTGTTGGAGGCGTTGGCAAGAGAAGGTGATTGTTCTTGGCCACCTCCGGTTGTTTGTAAGAGGTTCTTGTGCTTTCCTCGGCGGGACGCCAAAAGCAACTCTATTACATTGCGCGTGTCATTGAGTTACCTCACTTGAGAGTGGAGTCTTGCGGTGCCTTGCGGGGCGTGCCTTGAGGGGCAAGTGACTTGAGGGTCACACCGAGGAACCATCTAAGTTTGGTCGACACAACCGGTGACGTAGCTTGTCGGTGCACAAGTGAACACCGGGTGAACAAAAATATTGTGTCTCTTGTCTCCCGGTGATTGGTCTAAATATTGTGTTGTTGTCAATATTAATTGATTGTATATCATCTTGGTGATTGGCAACATCTTCACTCCACCGTCGGTATAAGATTCACAATCCTATCTCTTGCACTTATCTTTACTAGATTATCTTGTGTTGCTCTAGTAGTAGCTTGGCTAGTAGTGGTGTTAGCTTGTTCTCTAGTGTAAAATTAGTGACATAGCTCTTGTGTGAACTAGAGATCATAATCTACTAGACTTGTGGATAGGAGGCTTGCATCACAACCTTTGGCTAAGCAAAACTCGCTTTACGCCGTTTGTTATTCTAACAAGTTTGCTTAGTGGTGCTTGTAGAATTTTTATAGGCTATTCACCCCCCCTCTAGCCATCTAGGACCTTACAAGTGGTATCGGAGCCGTGGTCACCGTTTTAATCAAGGCTTAACATCCTTCGGTGTGAAAAATGGCTCAAATTGTGTTCAATCATGTTGGGGGCAAGCCACCGTTCTTTGATGGTGTTAGTTCTTTTGCTCATTGGAAGAGAAAAATGATAATGTACCTTGGTTCTATTCATGAGAGAGTTTTGCAAGTCACCGAGAATGACTTTGCTATCATTGATCCCGATCATCTCACCGATGAAGATAGAGCAAATAGAACATGCAATAGAATGGCTCTCAATACACTTTACCATGGTATTGACACAAAAGTATTTGAGGGCATCAAGGACTTAGAATTGGCATATGAAGTATGGACAAGGTTGAGTGAAACATATGAGGGCACTAAGGTTGTGAAGAGTGCCAAGCTATATGGGCTTAAGAGTGAGTTTGAGAACTTCAAGAAAAAGGATAATGAAACAATCATTGAAATGTTTCATAGATCGCAAGTGATAGTCAATGATCTCAAGAGCTTAGGGCACAAGACTCAAGATCAAGATTTTTGTCACAAGTTCTTATTGAGCTTACCTAGAAGATTCAAGATGTTGATCATGATGTTGCAAAGAGATGGGCTTGAAGCAATGAAGCCTAATGATTTGCTTGGTGAAGTATTAACCTATGATAAATATGATCAAGATGTTGATGACAAGGAGAAGGTGGAAGATGAGAAGAAGAAGAAGACCGTGGCATTCAAGGCCACCTCCTCCAAAGGCAAAGCTACCATCATTGGAGAAGAAGAAGACAATGATGAAGATGAAGATTATGAAATTGATGATGAGGCATTTGCTTTTGTAGTCAAGAAAATGGGTCACATGTTCATTAAGAGAAGAGGGTTCAAAAAGAGAAATGACAATTTCAAGAGCAATGAGCAACAAAGGAAGTGCTTCAATTGTGATAGCACCGAACATCTTCAAGTCGATTGTCCCTATGACAAGAAGAAAAACAATAAGAGGGACAAGTTTGAGAAGAAAAAGAAAGAAGCCAAGATAACATTCAAGAAAGGCAAGAATGGAGTCTATATGGCCACTTGGGAAAGTGATGATGATGATGAAGAAGAAGAATCATCCAACAAGGCTTTTGCTTCCATTGCTATCAATAAGAAGTCTTCACTACTTGATTCATCCTCTTCGTGCTTCATGGCCAAAGAAGCTAAGGTATTATATGATGAGAGTGATGATGACAGTGAAATGGAATATGTTCATGATAGTGATAATGATAAATATGATAATGAAAATGATGATGATGATGAACCAACTAAAGAACAACTATATGACTTGTTGCAACAAACTAGAGACATAGCTATTGCCAAGAATAAGGAGTGCAAGAAGCTTTCAATGAAAGTAGCAATACTTGAGAAAGTTCTTGGTGAGCTTAAGACCACTCATGAGAGTCTAGTGGAAGACCATGAGGATCTTGGTAAGGCTCATTCCAAGCTTGAAAAGGCTCACTCATTGCTACTTGAGCAACAAGAAAAGAAGGAGGTTGTTGTATCATGTGATATAGGTGTTACTTGTGATATAATTGATGAATCCTTTAATGAACCTATCATCATGTCAAATACTAACCCTTCTTGTAGCTCTTCATCCACCACCACCAACTCTACCTCTACTACTAGTGATGGTTTCACTTGTGATGCCTCACTAATGGTTGAGAATGAGACTCTCAAGAGAGAGGTGGATGAGCTCACTCACGCCCTAGGCAAGGCCTATGGTGGTGAGGCCCGCTTGCTTAAGTGCTTGGGTAGCCAAAGGTTCTCTCTTAACAAAGAGGGATTGGGCTACAACCCCAAGAAAGGCAAGTCGGCCTTTGCAACTCCAAAACCTAGTTTTGTAAAGAGCAATGGTCGGTTTTGCAATAGATGCAAGCAAGTTGGGCACTTAGAGCATAATTGTAATAAAAAGAACCAAAGCAAGAAATTTGTTAATGCTATACCTTTTGATTCTTGCTATGTGCTTACCAAAGGTGTGAAGGGTGTGCAAGCTAAGTTTGTTGGTACACCAATAGTGGGCCCAAAGAAGAAGGCTATTTGGGTACCAAAGAGCTTAGTTACTAACCTAGAAGGACCCAAGCAAAAATGGGTACCTAAGCTTCATTGATTTGCTTGTAGGTCAATTACAAAGCCGGAGGAAGGCATTGGATTATTGATAGTGGGTGCACTCAACACATGACCGGTACATCAAGAATGTTTGACTCAATCAATGACAATGATAGTGGTGTTGATTCTATCACATTTGGCAATAACAAGAAAGGCAAGGTCATTGGCTTGGGAAAAATTGCAATATCAAATGACATGAGTATCTCAAATGTGTTGCTAGTTGAAAGTTTGGATTTCAATCTTCTATCCGTGGCACAAATATGTGATCTAGGCTACAAATGCATCTTTGGGGTTGATGATGTGGAAGTTATTAGTGTGGATGGTTCAAATGTGGCATTCAAGGGCTTTAGATATGAGAATCTCTACCTAGTTGACTTCAATGCTAGAGAAACTTCTTTGACAACTTGCTTAGTCTCCAAATCAAGTATGGGTTGGCTTTGGCATAGAAGGCTTGGTCATGTTGGCATGAAACAATTGAAGAAGCTTACAACTCACAATCTTGTCAATGGTTTGAAAGATGTTGAATTTGAGAAGAATAAGCTTTGTAGTGCATGTCAAGCCGGGAAGCAAGTTGGAAGCTCACATCCAAAGAAGAGTACAATGAGCACATGCAAAGCATTTGAGTTGATGCACATGGATCTATTTGGACCAACAACATATACAAGCATAGGCGGCAACAAGTATGGCTTTGTCATAGTGGATGACTTCACAAGATTCACATGGGTATTCTTTCTTAGTGACAAAAGTGAAGTGTTTGACACCTTCAAGACATTTCTCACTAGAGTTCACAATGAATTTGAGATTAGAATCAAGAAAGTGAGAAGTGACAATGGAAGTGAGTTCAAGAATACAAGAATTGAAGAACTTTGTGATCATTATGGTATTGGACATCAATTCTCGGCCAAGTACACTCCACAATCAAATGGCCTAGTTGAGAGGAAGAATAGAACATTGCTTGATATGGCTAGATCAATGCTTCATGAGTACAATGTGAGTCAATCTTTTTGGGATGAAGCAATCAATACCGCTTGCTACTACATCAATAGATTATATTGTCATCCATTGCTAGAGAAGACCCCATATGAGTTACTTCATGGAAGAAAGCCCAATATTTCTTACTTTAGGGTGTTTGGTTGCAAATGCTATATCTTGAAGAAGGGCACTAGATTGGGGAAGTTTGACAAGAGATGTGATGAGGGGTTCCTACTTGGTTATTCAACTACAAGCAAAGCTTATAGAGTTTGGAACAACTCAAGTGGCATTCTAGAAGAAGTCCATGATGTGCAATTTGATGAAACCAATGGGTCACAAGATGAAGAAGAGAATCTAGATGATGTTAGTGGAACTCTATTGGTGGAAGCAATGAAGAACATGGACATTGGGGACATTAGAGCAAAGCAAGTGATTGATATTCAAAATGATGATAAAGATCAAGTGCTCAATTCTCCATTCAAGCTAGCTAGTGACTCTCAAGTGCAAGATCAAGGTGCTAGTTCATCTCATCAAGATACATCAAGTGATCAACCAAGCTCAAGCAATCAAGTGCAAGTACTCCAATCACAACATGTTGCAAGAGATCACCCCATTGATAGTGTTATTGGTGATATTAGAAGTGGTGTGCAAACAAGATCAAGATTGACTATGTTTTGTGAGCATGCATCATTTGTGTCAACCATAGAACCAAAGAAGATAGAAGAAGCTTTGAGGGATGCCGATTGGATCATGGCTATGCAAGAAGAGCTTAACAATTTCACAAGAAATAATGTTTGGGAATTGGTAGAAAGGCCAAATGACTACAATGTGATTGGAACCAAGTGGGTGTTTAAAAACAAGCAAGATCAAGATGGCATTGTAGTGAGAAACAAAGCAAGACTAGTTGCTCAAGGTTACACTCAAGTTGAAGGTCTTGACTATGATGAGACATATGCTCCCGTGGCAAGATTGGAGGCAATAAGGATTCTATTGGCTTATGCTTGTGCACACAATATCAAACTATATCAAATGGATGTCAAAAGTGCATTTCTCAATGGGATCATCAATGAGTTAGTATTTGTTGAGCAACCGCCCGGATTTGAAGATGACAAGAAACCCAACCATGTCTACAAGTTGAAGAAGGCTTTATATGGCTTAAAGCAAGCACCTAGAGCATGGTATGAGAGGCTAAGGGATTTCCTTCTCTCTAAGGGATTCAAAATGGGCAAGGTTGATACTACTCTATTCACCAAGAAGATTAGAAATGATCTATTCATAGTACAAATATATGTTGATGACATCATCTTTGGATCAACCAATCAAGCTTATTGTGAAGAATTTGGTGCTATGATGGCCAAAGAGTTTGAAATGTCTATGATTGGTGAACTTAGCTACTTCCTTGGTCTCCAAGTCAAGCAATTGAAGAATGGAACATTTGTGAGTCAAGGGAAATACATAAGGGACATGTTGAAGAAGTTTGGAATGCAAGATGCAAAGCCAATTTCAACTCCAATGGGTACAAATGGAAATTTGGATAGTGATCTTGATGGCAAAATGGTGAATCAAAAGGAATATCGGTCTTTGATTGGAAGTCTACTCTATGTCACCGCATCAAGGCCGGATGTCATGTTTAGTGTTTGCATGTGTGCTAGATATCAAGCCTCACCTAGAGAAAGTCATCTCACGGCCGCAAAGAGAATATTGAGGTACTTGAAGCAAACAAGAGATGTTGGACTATGGTATCCCAAGGGGGTCAAAGTTTGAATTGATTGGATATTCGGACTCCGACTATGGGGGTTGCAAGATCAATAGAAAGAGCACAAGTGGCACATGTCAATTACTTGGAAGATCACTCGTGTCATGGTCCTCAAAGAAACAAAATAGTGTGGCAATCTCTACCGCCGAAGCCGAATATGTGAGTGCGGGGAGTTGTTGTGCACAATTGCTATGGATGAAATCAACTTTGAAGGATTATGGCCTCAATTTCAAGAATGTGCCGTTGCTATGTGATAATGATAGTGCAATCAAGATGATACAAAACCCGGTTCAACATGGAAGAACAAAGCATATTGACATAAGACACCATTTCATTAGATATCATCAACAAAAGGGAGATATTGCCATTGAAAGTGTTGGCACCGATGATCAACTTGCCGATATTCTCACTAAGCCACTTGATGAAAAGAGGTTTTGCAAGCTAAGGAATGAATTGAACATTCTTGATTTCTCAAACATGAGTTGAATGCACCCCACCCACTTATTGACATGCCTCTCCTTCGACAGTGCAAGGTAAAATTGATTGACATGTCTTTCATCCTATGCTAAGGACTTGATAGAGCATGTAGACATAATAAGTGGTATGCATAAGCATTCATGATAAATCAAATGAATTTGATGGATATATGTTACCACTATTGCTTCTATGCTTATTTTGATCTAGTGGTGGCATATGACATGTTTGTGAGCTTGTAAACCTAGTGTTGAATCTAGAAGATTTGCTATAAGAGTTTAATTCAACATAGGCAAGATAACCCTTATTTTGAGGAGTGAAGAAGCTTGTCTTTGGTTCAAATCGAATTAAATATCTTTGGTAAGTATTCTAGGTTAAACCAAATTTGATAAATTTTTTAACCTTACATATGGTATCGAATTAATTTCAATCTACTCCATCAAACACTTTTCCTTCTCTCCACAATTTGATCCCATTTTCTGGGTAAGTTGTTGACAAAGGGGGAGAGAAAAAGATGATTCAACTTGATAAAGGGGTAAATAAAATTTATGATGAGAAAAAGATGATTCGACTTGATAAAGGGGTAAATAAAATTTGTTGATGCACACAAGTAGGGGGAGCAAGCTCATAAACAAAGTTGTTGCATTTGTTTGTGCATTCTCATATGACTTGCTCATTGCACATGTATTTAAATTCAATATACATGCTTGTGTGGTGCAATGCTAGTATAGAAATTGGATGATGAAATGATCTACTAGCATGCATAGGAATAGTTTACATGTGGTATCTAGACTTGCCTAAAGCTTTACAAGTGGTTAGCTTTACAAGTGGTCCAAGAACCTTTACATATAATGTTGATCTCACGGGGTTCTTGAGTTTTGATGGTTGTCTAGTTACTTCATGATGCTAAGGATGGTGTAAAAGGCAACTCCGATTGGTATCACGCTTCAAAGGTCCATTTCTTACACCTTAGCATCATTTTGGTAGAATTACTCTCCCAACATTTCTATCCATGCATATGTGCAAAGCTTTCAATCCAAACTCTATGCACATATGTAGGGGGAGCTAATGCTACCAAAACCGAGCTTGTGATAATTGTCCAAACTTTACTTATGAGCAAAATGATTGGACAAGTATGACAAGTTCAAAACTTTTATTATCAAAATCATCTTTGTGAGGGTTGTCATCAATTACCAAAAAGGGGGAGATTGAAAGTCCCTAGTTTGGTTTTGGCTAATTGATGAAACCTAGGACTAACCTTTGTATCTAAGTGGATGATTTAGATAAAGGTGGTCATTGAGTATGAGACATGACATTGACTCATATGACCAAGATGGTGAAGACCAAGATGAGGCTTGGCTCGATGGACCGGTTGTGAGGGTGAAGGGCAAGTCGAGGCTTCGAAGCGAGGGACCATGCGATGGTGAAGCTTGAGCAAGACTTGGCGCCGACGGACCAATGCAACGGTGAAGAGCAAGTGAAGTCAAGGTCGATGGATCGAGACGGTCATGTGATGATATGAAGTGGATCATATCATTTGAAGAAACAAAATGGGCTCAAGGCAAAGGTATAACAATAGGGCCATTTTGTTTTACACTCAAGACACCATAGAGGGTGTGAGTGGTTTAGGATCGATAGCCGAACTATTAAGAGGGGAAGTCTTATCGGTTATTCGATGCACGGGTGCCACTAGGTGAATTCATGAAGTGCATTGCATGTAGGGCCTAGTGAGCTAATTGGAAAACCTTTGAAAATAATTGAGAAAAAGCTAACACACAAGCACATGGAGATGTACACTTGTTGGTGTTGGCACATTTGCAAAGGTGGCGTTGGTCGCGCTGTGGTTTGCGGGTAGAGAGGGGTTTGGGTTCCTCTCTCCCTCCCGCCGAGCGTGCGAGCGCGGGATTCAGGCGATTTCGGGGAAATGAAATGCCTATTTTCCACTACGCCGAAAGTCGGAAAAGAAACGGAGGCGAACGGGGTCACTGAGGTGACCGGACGCTGCACCGGACGCGGTCACGGTGTGACCGGACGCGTCCGGTCAGTACAGCGCGGTTTCGGGCGCGCGGGCTAGGGTTTGCAACCGGCGCGTCCGGTCACTCGCGGGACCGGCGCGTCCGGTCAGTCGCCCAGAGGGAACTGCGGTTCACGAGGATGATCGGACGCGAGGCGCGTCCGGTCACACATGATCGGACGCGTCCGATCGTTGAAGGAGCTTACTGGACTCACACCGGACGCGGGCACTGTCGCGTCCGGTCGTTGCGAGGAGCGCGTCCGGTCGTTGTTTCGCGGGCGCGGGTGCTGTGCGGATCGGCGCGTCCGGTCGTTCGACAGGCGCGTCCGGTCATCGGGACCGGTGCGTCCGGTCGTTGCGACCAGCGCGTCCGGTCGTTGCTTCGCGCGCGCGGTGCTGAGCGACCGGCGCGTCCGGTCTGTTGAGAGGCGCGTCCGGTCATGGGATTTGACCGTTGACGCAGTGACCGTTGGAGGACCGGACGCGGTTGAGCGCGTCCGGTCAGTTTCGACCGGCGCGTCCGGTCGTCCCGAAAAAACGGTCAGTGGAGTTGCAACGGCTCTATTTGGATGGGAGACTTATAAATACTCGATGGCCGGCCCTTGGGGAGGCAACTAGTGATTTCTAACATTCTTGTACATCCTTTGAGCTAGAGCATCTCCTCCCACTCATCTCTCTTGAGTGATTGCAAATCATAAGTGAGATTGAGTGATCCCAAAGTGCATTGCATAGCTTGAGGGCATCTAGTGGCACTTGTGGGTGGTTTAGCCGGTGGATTTCTTGTTACTCTTGGAGAGTACCGCTCCTAGCCGGCTTGGAGATTGTTGGAGGCGTTGGCAAGAGAAGGTGATTGTTCTTGGCCACCTCCGGTTGTTTGTAAGAGGTTCTTGTGCTTTCCTCGGCGGGACGCCAAAAGCAACTCTATTACATTGCGCGTGTCATTGAGTTACCTCACTTGAGAGTGGAGTCTTGCGGTGCCTTGCGGGGCGTGCCTTGAGGGGCAAGTGACTTGAGGGTCACACCGAGGAACCATCTAAGTTTGGTCGACACAACCGGTGACGTAGCTTGTCGGTGCACAAGTGAACACCGGGTGAACAAAAATATTGTGTCTCTTGTCTCCCGGTGATTGGTCTAAATATTGTGTTGTTGTCAATATTAATTGATTGTATATCATCTTGGTGATTGGCAACATCTTCACTCCACCGTCGGTATAAGATTCACAATCCTATCTCTTGCACTTATCTTTACTAGATTATCTTGTGTTGCTCTAGTAGTAGCTTGGCTAGTAGTGGTGTTAGCTTGTTCTCTAGTGTAAAATTAGTGACATAGCTCTTGTGTGAACTAGAGATCATAATCTACTAGACTTGTGGATAGGAGGCTTGCATCACAACCTTTGGCTAAGCAAAACTCGCTTTACGCCGTTTGTTATTCTAACAAGTTTGCTTAGTGGTGCTTGTAGAATTTTTATAGGCTATTCACCCCCCCTCTAGCCATCTAGGACCTTACACCATCCCTGTCTGCCATCCCCTTCTCTTTCCCCCTTCCTCCTTGGCGCGTCCACGGCGAGCGGAGGACAAGGCCGCGTAGGCCCCACGCGCGTAGCGTTCGCCCTGCCGGTCGCCAGGAGTAGCGGCCGACCGGCCGTCCGCTTCGATAGCGTGCCTGGTAGCGTCCCCCGCTGCAGCTCTTCCGACCGCTATATCCGTTTAGCGTATCCATTTGGCGTACCCAGTGCGGAAGGTCTAAGTCTGAACTGAAACCAATCGCCAGAAGATAGAGTGCCCGCCTCACGTTAGTTCTAGAATGGCGCGCCGGTCGCCATTCCGTGGAATCCGTGCTCCAAGCAAGCAAGGGCGCCCGCCTCCCGTCGGTGTTGGACATACGGAACGCCACGCCGGGGCACCGTCGTAATGAACACGCTCGTCGCCGGGCACTCAAGCCAGTGGTCCCCGCGCGCGCTTGGTGCTCGATCGGGGCGTTCCGGGCCACGCGCGGACTGCGTTCGTGGCCAATGCACCGGTCAGGGCGTTGCTCAAGTCAAGGCTTGCTCTGAGCTCCTGTCTTGCACCGAGTTCAAAAGATATATGCAAACAACAGATGGATGGATCAACATGCTTGGTTAATGATAGCCATGTCCATGTTATAGTCAGACGACGAGCTATGCACTAATTCGTGTCTGAACTCAAAATCACTGTTAGTTAATGATAGCCTGAGATGCTTCCTCTAGACTCCCAAGCAAGAGATGCTTGCATGAACATCTATGGTTAATTGGTTACAGGCACAACATTGGTGGTGTGCCTACCCTGTTATGTTAAGAAAAAAAATGAGAACTAGAATACTAGATCCAAACACTTGGATTCTAGGAGAATGATCTTTGTGGCAATTTGCAGACTGAGAAATTGAGATGTTCTCATGGCCTCATAGGTGTACGGGTTTTAAGACTGCAAGGAAGAAATTTGAGAGAATATTGTGTCCACATGCTTTCTCGAGGTAAATGAGTTTGCATTTCTTGTTGTTCTCGTTGCTTGCAGTTGCAGCAGGCCACAGCAGCCACCGAGGACTGGTCGGTGAAGGTTAATTTTGGGGCATTCCCTTTTCCTTTTCTTCACATGACCATCACTTGTTTCTTGCATATAAGTAGCTGCAATCCACCTGCCTACCTGTTACATAATTGTGGCAATTTGCAAGGGATTTTCGTAGTCATCCTACACAAAATCAAATGAGATCGACAACAATGTGGTGATGAGATGAGAGTATGGGAATTGTGGATACAAAATTAGCAATACTAACGGGATATGTTAAAGAACAAAATCTTCACAGAATCGGTTCCCATAGATCCATGTGTTTAGACCATGAACATTTCTTGCTACGGCACTAACCTATAATAGCATGCTGCATTAGCTGGTATGTGTATTCATAACCTAAATACTAAGCCAATGTCATCCAGAGGGTGCTACCATACTCTCTAGTCTCCTGCAAAGTATAGGAAATTATTTTGGCTGAGCTGTGATATCTAATATAATGTGTGAAGAACCCAGAACGGCAGGGTTTCGTGGTGTAGTTGGTTGTCACGTCAGTCTAACACACTGAAGGTCTCCGGTTCGAACCCGGGCGAAGCCAAATATTGTTTCATAGGTAGCCTCTCGAGACAGGGGCAGTAGGCCACCGCGACCCTGGGAAAGAGTAGGAAATTTGTTGGCTAATCGATTCGAAATGGGTGCATGTCCGCCAAAGTGCACACCGTCACACTTTAAAAAGGAGTTAGGTTTTTTTTTGTCGATAATGACACTGTACGGACGTCTGTCCTATCCGGAGGGACCCGTACACAGGAACGACTCGACCGAACACCCAGACCCCCCGCTGAAAAGTCTAAATAGGCTAGAGGGGGTGAATAGCCTAATTAAAACTTCTACAAGAATTATTTAACCACAAGTGTTAGTACAAAAAGGTGGCGAAGTAAAATGCACTAGCTCTAACTAGTTAAGCAAGGCACCTACAAAAGTCTAGTACAAGGCTATCCATTAAACACAACAACTACTACAAGCTAGATATAAGGAGTAACGTGAGAGAAGAGCTTCGAGTGATTATACCGCCGTGTAGAGATGAGAAGAACCAATCAATCACACAAGAGAAATCTTCGGAAAAAGAACGACACAAGAATTTATCCCGATGTTCACTTACTTCCCGGCAAGCTACTTCCCGTTGTGGCGATACACTCACTTATCGGTTCACGAGCTAATCGACTATCAAGAGTCGAGCCCTCGACGGGCGCCACACAACCGCACACAAGATGGGGATCCTCCAAGCCACGAGCTCCACTAGAGTATCCAATTCGTGAACTCCCACGGGGAAGGATCAAGAACCCTTTACAACACTTGGTGAGGGCTCCAACAATCTCCAATTGCGAGCTTAATCACCTTCGCTGCTCCAAGCCGTTTACCGTGTCGGGAAACACGGAAGAGTAACAAGAAATCCACAGCAACTCGAAGAACAAGTGCCTCTAGAATGCAACTCTCAATTAATGCACTTGAATCTCACTCAAGATGTGCAACCAAGCAAAGAGATGAGTGGAGAGGTTATTTTCTAGCTCAAAGGATGTCTCAAGATCTCAAATGTGCAAGAGGGCACACCCCAAACCCGGCCACCATAAGCCTTACGAACGAATATGGCCGTTACCCCTTCACTGGGCGAATTTTCGGATCGACCGGACGCGCCGGTCGAGCTGACCGGACGCGCAGGTCACTAGCGTGCTCCAATGGCTAGTTTTCGCGCGTATAAACTTGTATTGACCAGACGCGCAGGTCACTAATGGGACCGGACACGCAGGTCACAGCGAAACAGCGAACAGAGAGGTTCCAGTAAGCTCCGGACGTGACCGGTCATCACTAACCGGACTCGCTGCAGCGTCCAGTCACTTTCGCACGTGAAAAACACTGACCGGACGCGCTGACTGGATGCGCAGGTGTTGATCGGACGCGTCCGGTCACGAGTCCGGTCACAGACCACTCTTCGGTAAAACAGCGATAACTCTTAGCTCCGAACTCTGATTTCAATGATCTTGAACATTTTGAAAAGCTTACTCAGAGGGCTACACAACCCATATGGACACTTTATCCAAGTCACAATGGATCAAAGCAGTATTCTACTCCAAGAGCCATCCTAGTATCTAGAGAACACCGAAAAACCTTTCTCCCTTCACCAAGTTGATCAAAATCAACTCCAACACCTTCTCCTTTGCAAATGTGCCAACACCACCAAGTGTACACCACCATGTGCATGTGTGTTAGCATTTTACAAACATTTTCAAAGGGTTATTTTAACTCTCAACTAGATCCTAATGCATATGCTCAAGACATTGATCTAGTGACACTTGAATCCCGAGCTAACCGTGATTGTCTCTCTTGATAGTCGGCTATGTATTCTAAACCCGGTTAATCACTTCTCTACTCATCTTAGACTGGCAAAAGGAAAACCCTATGGTTATACCTTTGCCTTGCGCTTTTAGATCCTTATCCTCCGCTTGATCATCATATCCATCATTTTATGTGCATCTCCACCATGATCGTCATTTCATGTCCATGCACCATCTCTTTATGATCTTATGGCCACCACTCCTTACCACATACACCTTCATCATATGTGTTACTTATGCCTAACTCAAAACACTTAACACATGGCATTAGCAACTTGGTGTCATTAATTGCCAAAACCAAACTTGGGCTTTCAATCTCCCCATTTTTGGTAATTGATGACAACCATCACAAAGATATGAAATGAAAACATATTTCGATTTTGGTAGTACTAGCTCCTCCTACATATGTGCTTCCATGAGTTTGGTTTAATTTTCACATATGCATGAATTGGAGTTTTGGGAGAGTTACTACTACCAAAATGATGCTAAGGTATATAGAATGAACCTTTGAAGCGTGATACCAATCGGAGTTACCAATATATACCATCCTTAGCACCAATGTAGCTAAACACCACTTGTAATTCATCACTTGTAAAGATCACAAACACTAAAAATACCCCGTGAGATCAACATTATAAGCAAATGTGTCTAGATACCACTTGTAAAGCTACTCTCAACAAATCATCATTCAAGTTCTATTTTTAGCATACACCATACAATCATGAATATGAATTTAAGCTTTGCAATGCAATAATTCATCATGTTAATGCACATACAAATACAACAAATGATTCATGAGCTTGCTCCTCCTACTCGTGTGCTCAATTTTAATTGATCCCTTTCCAATATCATATCTTTTGCTTTCTCTCCCCCTTACTATATCTTTCTCCCACTTACTATACCTTTGTGACTTACTTCTCCCCCTTTGTAACTTAACTTTTTATCTTTGTGACTTTTCTCTCCCTCTTTGTCAACAATCACCAAAAAGGTGCCGATTTTAGTGAGAGTTAAGTCAATCAATATGAGGGAGTCCTAATTATGGTTTAATCTAGATCACTTGCTTAGAATATGTAATTCAGTTTGATCCAAGGACAAGTTTCTTCACACCTCATAAAGTATAAGGGTTATCTTGGCCATGTTGAATTACACATCATGAGCTCGTTTTCTAGATTCAACACTAGGTTTGCAAGCCCACAAACATGTCATATGCTACCACTAGATTAAACAAACATAGAAGCAATAGTGGTACCATATATATATCGAAATCATTTGATTTTCATGAATGAGCCTATTTGTCATGCAAATATGTCTATATATTCTAACCATGTCCTTAGCAAAGTATGAATGATATGCCAAACAACTTTACCTTGCATTGTCGAATAGGAGGCATGTCATATAAGAATGTGGGGGTGCACTCATCTCAAGTTGGAGAAATCAAGTATGTTCAATTCATTCTTCAACTTGTAAAACCTTTTCTTATCAAGTGGCTTTGTAAAGATATCGGCTAGTTGATCTTCGGTGCCAATGCCTTATATACAAATATCACCCTTTTATTGATGGTCTCTTATGAAGTGATGCCTTATATCAATGTGCTTGGTTCTTGAATGTTGAACCGGATTTTATGTCATTTTGATAGCACTCTTATTATCACAAAACAAAGGCACATTCTTGAATTTGATTTCAAAGTCACTTAAAGTTGCCTTCATCCAAAGCAATTGTGCACAACAACTACCGACACTAATGTATTCGGCCTCGGCGGTAGATAGTGCAACACTATTTTGTTTCTTTGATAACCATAAAATAAGAGACCTTCCAAGCAATTGATAGGTGCCGCTTGTGCTCATTCTATCAATCTTGCAACCACCATAGTCGGAATCCAAATATCTAATCAACTCAAAGTTAGATCCCTTAGGATACCATAGTCCAACATCATGAGTGCCCTTAAGATATCTCAATATTCTCTTGGTTGCTTTCAAGTGACTTTCTCTAGGTGAAGCTTGATATCTTGCACACTTGCACACACTAAATATCACATCCGGCCTAGAAGCGGTGACATAGAGCAAACTTCTAATCATAGACCGGTATAGTTTTCGATCTACCATGTTTCCACTAGCATTAATACCTAATTGATCATTTGTGCCCATTGGTGAACTCATTGGCTTAGCATCTTATAATCCAAACTTCTTGATCATGTCCTTGATGTACTTTCCTTGACTTACAAAAGTAACATTCTTCATTTGCTTGATTTGAAGTCCAAGACAATAACTAAGCTCTCCAATCATGGACATCTCAAACTCATTAGCCATTATTTTTCTAAACTCTTCACAAAAGTCTTAATTGGTTAATCCAAAAATAATATCATCCACGTAGATTTATAACACAAACAAGTCAGTGTCTATCTTCTTGGTGAAGAGAGTGGTGTCAACCTTTTCCATCTTGAACCCTTTAGAGAGGAGAAAGTCCCCCAACCTCTCATACCATGCTCTAGGTGCTTGCTTCAAACCATACAATGTCTCTAGGTGCTTGCTTCAAACCATACAATGCCTTCTTGAGCTTGTAAACATGGTCAGACTTCTTGTCATCTTCAAAACCGGGATGTTGTTCAACATAGACCAACTCATTTATGTACCCATTGAAGAATGCACTTTTTACATCCATTTGATATAACTTGATGTTGTGGGCACAAGCATATGCTAATAAGATTCTAATTGCCTCCAATCTTGCAACCGGTGCATATGTCTCACCAAAGTCAAGACCTTTAACTTGTGTGTAACCTTGTGCTACCAATCTTGCTTTGTTTCTCACAGCTACACCATCTTGATCTTGCTTTATTCTAAAGACCTACTTAGTACCAATCACATTGTAGTTCTTTGGCCTTTTAACAAGTTTCCAAACTTGATTTCTAGTGAAGTTGTTTAGCTCTTCATGCATGGCATTTACCTAATCGGAATCCTTCAATGCATCTTGTATCTTCTTTGGTTCTTCTAATAAGACAAATGAGTAATGCTCACAAAATGATGCTAGTCTCGATCTAGTTTGCACACCAATTTGAATTCCACCAATGATTTGATCCAATGGATGATCTCTTGCAATGCTAGTAGATTGGAGTATTGGAAGTTAATTGCTTTCACTAGCTTGACCTTGATCTTGCACTTCATCATGAGAACTACTAGAGCTTGCTTGATTTATTTCAATTTGCACGCTTTGGTTGATCATTTGAATGTTATCATCATCATCAACTTGCCTTGGCCTAACATCACCAATATCCATGTTCTTCATTGCTTTTGCCAATTGATATCCTCTCACATCATTAAGATTTTGAGCTTCCTTTTGTGATCCTTGGGTTTCATCAAACTCAACATCATGAACTTCTTCCAAGGTGCCATTAGTGAGATTCCACACTCTATATGCTTTGCTTGTGGTAGAATAACCAAGTAATAACCCTTCATCACATTTCTTGTCAAACTTGCTCAATCTAGTGTCTTTCTTGAGAATATAGCATTTACAACCAAACACTCTAAAGTATGCAATATTGGGCTTTCTTCTATTTAATAGCTCATATGGTGTCTTCCCAAGCTTCCCATGGCAATAGAGACGGTTACTACAATAGCATGCCGTGTTGATAGCTTCACTCCAAAATGAATGACTAACATTGTATTCACTAAGGATTAATCTAGCCATATCAATCAAGGTTCTATTTTTCCTTTCAACTATACCATTAGATTAAGGAGTGTATGTTGGTGAGAATTGATGTCCAATACTAAGATCATCACACGAATCTTCAATTCTTGTGTTCTTGAACTCACTACCATTGTCACTTCTAATCTTCTTGATGGTAGTCTCAAACTCATTTTGCACCCTCTTGACAAAAGACTTGAATAGATCATAAACATCACTCTTGTTATAGAGAAAGAACACCCAAGTGTATCTAGTGTAATCATCAATAATCACAAAACCATACTTGTTGCCACTAATGCTAGTGTATGTTGTTGGCCCAAAGTCCATATGTAATAACTCAAATGCCTTAGAAGTGCTCATTTCACTCTTGCTAGGATGTGCATTTTCAACTTGTTTACCAGCTTGACAAGCATTACAAGGTTTATCTTTCTCAAAGGTGACATCCTTCAAGCCTCTAGCTAAGTCATGCTTCAAAAGTTTGTTCAATTGTTTCATTCCAACATGACCAAGCCTTCTATGTCACAATCAACCCATATTAGATTTGCTAAGCAAGCATGATGACAATTGAGTTTCACTATCATTAAAATCAACCAAGTATAAGCTACCATGTCTAAATCCTTTGAATATCATGTTTGTACCATCAACACTAATGACTTTAACATCATCACTACCAAATATGCACTTGAAACCAAGATCATAAAGTTGTGCCACTGACAAAAGATTAAAATCCAAGCTCTCAACTAGCAATACATTAGATATGCTCATGTCATTTGAGATAGCAATTTTACCAAGCCCCTTGACCTTGCCTTTCTTGTTATTGCCGAAAGTGATAGCATCAAAACCACCATTTTGACTTGTATCAATTGATTTAAACATACAAAAGATGAGGATGATGTAGATACGCTACATAAAGGGTTAGTAGAAGCGACAACAATAAGCTTATAAAAGGATTCATCAATTATATCACATGATATGCCTATGTTGTAAGTTTTAGCTTTCTCAACATTAGTTGGCATGTTTTCACATTTTTCAACTAGAGAGGAATGAGCTTCTTCAAGCTTAGTGTGAGACTTTTGAAGCTTCTTATGGTCTATCTTTAGACTCTCATAAGATACCCTAAGCTCATCAAGTTCTTGCATAAGGTTTTTCTTTTCCTTAAGCAAGCCCTTGCACTCCTTTCTAGATTCTTTGAAATGTTGAGTGCAATCTTCTAGCATAGTGATTAGTTCATCTTTAGTTAGATCATCATCATCACTATCACTATCACTAGCACTATCATGATCACTCTCATCGTCAGATGATACCTTAGCGGCCTTAGCCATGAAGCATGATGGAGTGTCAAATATGGAGCTATTCTCTTGAATAGCAATGCTAGCATGTCCCTTCTTTTTGTAGTTCTCATCGTCACTTGAGGAATCATCACTATCCCATGTAGCAACATAAGAATCATTCTTCTTCTTATGAGAGCTCTCCTTCTTTTCTTACTTCTTCTTTTGTTTCTTCCTCTCCTTTTTGATAGCATCTTCATCATCACTATCATAAGGACATTTGGCGATGAGATGGTCCTTGCTATGACATCTAAAGCATCTCATAGTTTGCTCATTCTTCTTGGATGAGTTCTTCCTTCTTCTTGCACGATAACCTTTCTTCTTCATGAATTTGTCAAATTACTTGATAAAGAGAGCCATCTTCTCATCAATGTCATCACTATCATAAGAGCTTGAGTCTTCATCACTTGATAATTTAATCTTGGACTTATCCTTGGATGTGGTGGCTTTGAATGCCACACTCTTCTTCTTCTCATCATCATTCTTCTCACTTTCCTTCTTCTTCTTTTTGACCAACTCCTCTTTCTCATCATCTTCTCTATATGAGTCATCGGTCATCACTTCTTGGAATACTTGTTGAGGTGTTGAATCTTTCAAGATTGTCCTCACAAGCACGGTGATCAACATGTCAAATCTCTTAGGTAGGCTTCTCAAGAACTTCATAGAGAATTGATTGTCCTTCACTTCTTCTCCAAGTGCCTTGAGCTCATTTACAATGACTTGCAACCTATGAAACATCTCCGGCACACTCTCATCTTCTTGCATCTTGAAGCTAGAGAACTTTTCTTGGAGAATGTAAGCTTTGGCGGTCTTGTTGCCTTCGATGCCTTCAAATGTTTCTTCAAGCTTTGCCCAAGCATCATGTGCAACTTCTATATTCTTCACTTGCTCAAATGTTTTGTCATCAAGCGCTTCATGAAGAGCACTAATCGCAATGTCATTGCATTGAAGCTTCTTCTCTTCAACCGGTGTTGGTGCTTCTGGGTTGACAACCTCAAACTTTGTTTCGGTGACCTTCCACACTTCTCTATTGATTGACTTGAGATGTGCGGTCATCTTGACCTTCCAATATGCATAATTTGTGCCATCAAATTGTGGTGCCTTCTTGATGTTGTTGATATGCAAACTTAATTGAGTCATTTCTTCACCGAAGTTTGTTAAGCCTTAATCAAACGGTACCTCGGCTCCGATACCACTTAAAAGGTCCAAATAGGCTAGAGGGGGGGTAAATAGCCTAATTAAAACTTCTACAAGAATTACTTAACTACAAGTGTTAGTACAAAAAGGTGGCGAAGCAAAATACACTAGCTCTAACTAGTTAAGCAAGCCACCTACACAAGTCTAGTACAAGGCTATCCACTAAACACAACAACAACTACAAGCTAGATATAAGGAGTAACGCGAGAGGAGAGCTTCAAGTGATTATACCGCCGTGTAGAGATGAGAAGAACCAACCAATCAATCACACAAGAGAAATCATCGGAAAGAGAACGACACAAGAATTTATTCCAAGGTTCACTTGCTTCCCGGCAAGCTACTCCCCGTTGTGGCAATACACTCACTTGTCGGTTCACGAGCTAATCGACTATCAAGAGTCGAGCCCTCGGCGGGTGCCACACAACCGCACACAAGATGGGGATCCTCCAAGCCACGAGCTCCACTAGAGTATCCAATTCATGAACTCCCACGAGGAAGGATCAAGAACCCCTTACAACACTTGGTGAGAGCTCCAATAATCTCCAATTGCGAGCTCAATCACCTCCGCTGCTCTAAGCCGTCTACCGTGTCAGGAAACACGAAAGAGTAACAAGAAATCCGCAGCAACTCGAAGATCAAGTGCCTCTAGAATGCAACTCTCAAGTAATGCACTTGAATCTCACTTAATATCACTCAAGATGTGCAACCAAGCAAAGAGATGAGTGGAGGGGTTGTTTTCTAGCTCAAAGGATGTCTCAAGATCTCAAATGTGCAAGAGGGCACACCCCAAACCCGACCACCATAAGCCTTACGAACGAATATGGCCGTTACCCCTTCACTGGGCGAATTTTCAGATCGACCAGACGCGCCGGTTGAATGGACCGGACGCGTAGGTCACTAGCGTGCTCCAACGGCTAGTTTTCGTGCGTATAAACTTGTATTGACCGGACGCGCAGGTCACTAACGGGACCGGACGCGCAGGTCACAGCGAAACAGCGAACAGAGAGGTTCCAGTAAGCTCCCGACGTGACCGGTCATCACTAACCGGACTTGCTGCAGCGTTCGGTCACTTTTGCACGCGAAAAACACTGACCAGACGTGCTGACCGGATGCACAGGTGTTGACCGGACGCGTCCGGTCACGAGTCCAATTACAGACCACTCTTCGGTAAAACGGCGATAACTCTTAGCTCCGAACTCTGATTTCGATGGTCTTGGACATTTTGGAAAGCTTACTCAGAGGGCTACACAACCCATATAGACACTTTATCCAAGTCACAATGGATCAAAGCAATATTCTACTCCAAGATTCATCCTAGTGTCCGGAGAACACCGAAAAACCTTTCTCCCTTCACCAAGTTGATCAAAATCAACTCCAACACCTTCTCCTTTGCAAATGTGCCAACACCACCAAGTGTACACCACTGTAAGGTCCAAATAGGCTAGAGGGGGAGGTGAATAGCCTAATTAAAACTTCTACAAGAAATACTTAACCACACGTTAGTACGAAAGGTGGTGAAGCAAATGCACTAGCTCTAACTAATTAAGCAAGCCACCTACACAAGTCTATAACAAAGCTATTCACTAAACACAACAACAACTACAAGCTAGAAACAAGAAGTAATACGAGAGAAGAGCTTCGAGTGATTATACCACCGTGTAGAGATAAGAAGTACCAATTAATCAATCACACAAGAGAAATCCTCGGGAAGAGAATGACACAAGAATTTATTCCGAGGTTCACTTGCTTCCCGACAAGCTACTCCCCGTTGTGGCGATACACCCACTTGTCGATTCGCGAGCTAATCGACTATCAAGAGTCGAGCCCTCGGCAGGCGCCGCACAACCACACACAAGATGGGGATCCTCCAAGCCACGAGCTCCACTAGAGTATCCAATTTGCGAACTCCCGCGGGGAAGGATCAAGAACCCCTTACAACACTTGGTGAAGGCTCCAACAATCTCCAATTGTGAGCTCAATCACCTCCGCTGCTCCAAGTCGTCTACCGTATCGGGAAACATGGAAGAGTAACAAGAAATCCACAGCAACTCGAAGATCAAGTGCCTCTAGAATGCAACTCTCAAGCAATGCACTTGAATCTCACTCAATCTCACTCAAGATGTGCAACTATGCAAAGAGATGAGTGGAGGGGTTGTTCTCTAGCTCAAAGGATGTCTCTAGGTCTCAAAATATGCAAGAGTTACCCTTAAACCCCGGACATCCTCTATTTATAGCGAAGGGGTACGCAGCTAGCCATTACGGACAACGCAGTTCAAAACAGGATGACCGGACGCACCGGTCAGGGTGACCGGACACGTCCGGTCATTACAGGACAAGCGTGAACAGTGCGCGTCAGAAGTTACCGTTGCTATGACCGGACGCGCCCTAGCTTATGACCGGACACGCCATAGCGTATGACCGGACGCGCCGCACCTGGCGTCCGGTCGGAGTCCAGTAAACTCCCAGCACGATGGACGCGTCCGATCGTACATGACCGGACGCGCCCCGCGTCCGATCATCACTCCGCTGCGCTCTGCCCCTCTGGACGCATGACCGGACGCGCCGGTTCCGTGAGGGACCGGACGTGCCGGTCACGCGCTCTTTTCTTCTGTGCATCGGTGAACTGACCGGACGCGCTGGTCAGACCAGACCAGCGTCCGATCACATACCCTCGCTGTGTTGAAATGACCGGACGCGTCCGGTCAACCCATGACCGCGTCCGGTGCAGCGTCCGGTCACCTCTGTGACCTCCGTTCGCCTCCGTTTCTTTTCCGACTTCCGGCGTAGTAGAAGATAGGCATTTCACTTCCCCAAAAAGCGCCGAATCCCGCCTCGCAAGCTCAGCGGAAGGGAGAGAGGAACCCAAACCCCTCTCTACCGCTTAAACTCTACCGCCTTCGTAAATGTGCTAACACCACCAAGTGTACACCACCATGTGCATGTGTGTTAGCATTTCACAAACATTTCTCAAGGCATTATGTTAGCTCTTGTAACATCCTAGATGTTAAGAAACAATTAAAACTTGATTATGAAGCATCATCAAGCATAAACATCAAATGACATGCCATAAATGCATTCGTTTGCACATGTTACTTTAGTCAGGTTGCATATGTTGCATATGTTACATGTGTTATTGACGCAATGTTTCCCATGTGAGGTTCATGTGTTGCATTAAACAAGTGTTTTACATGTTATGAATATGCCCTGGTTCACATATTTCAGAGGTTGTTAATAAAATATTTTATATGTTTCATTTAAATGTTTCACATGTTACTTAATAAGGTTTCAATAGTAAATTGTTATGTTGCTTTTAATACTAAATGCTTTATATGTGTTTATGCTATTTTGCCTATCACATGAAATAATGTTTTATTAGTGTTAAATAATTAATCATGTTTTAGTTAAAAAGAGTAATCAAATGAATTCAAAACCCTGTTTTACCCCTTTTGAAATAATTCAGAATCTAAGCAAAATTTGGGAAAAAGTTTAAAACCAAGTTTGTAGAACTTTTCAAGGGCTACAACTTTGGTGTTTTGAGTTTTCAAAGTTTTAGTGTAAAATGTGGAGCAATTTTGAAAATAAACAAATTTCAGATTTAACTCATTTTTTGTCCCCGAACTAAGATTTCAAAATGGAGGCGAAATTTGAAAATGTTTTGAACAGCAAAGTTGTAGGTCTTGTTAAGATGTACAACTTTGGTGTTTGGAGATTTTGAAGTTTCAATATAAAATCAAAAGTAATTTCTAAATTACCAAATCTGAAAAATGTGTCCCCTTTTGAATTTAAACTCAAATTTCAAAATCTAGTTAGAATTTGAAAAAGTGTTCAATACAAAACTTGTAGAGCTTGAAATTCTGAAGATTTCATATATTGGAAGTTTTTCAAGTTTCCACATGAATTTGAGAGTAATTTGAGAAAACAGTTTGAAAATTTAAATTTGGGGGGTGCTACAGTGCCATGCCAATGGCGGCCGACCACCGCGCGGTATGGGCGCCGGCGAGCCGCCGTGGCTGCCCAGACCCTTCACGCGCGGTCGGGAGCGCCAGCGCGATGGCGTGAGCATTCCAAGCTCTGTAGCCGCGACCGTCGTCTATAAATACGTCGAGGTCACAGTGACAATTTTCGTTTTCCCCGTTTTCACCACCGCCGCCACCGTCCTCATTTCTCCGGCCAAATTCGCCCTCCCTGCTCCACCGCATCCATCTCCATCTCGCCAATCACTCCGCCATCACCTTGCGAACCTGTTGCGCCTCTTGGTGTAGATGCTACCGCTCAGGATCGCCGGGGAACCGTCGTCTTCCACCTCGGGTCGCCGTCGTCCCGGTTGAGCCCCGCCACCGTGGCCAGCCGCCTCCAGTGCCTCTCCACTTCAACCGATCACGCCTCTGTGATCGTGGTACGCCCCTGATGCTCCCTGGCTAGTTAGTTTAAGCTTTGCACCTTTGTGTCGTCGAGTCGTCGGTCACCGTAGTTGCCGAGCCGCCACCGTCGTCGGTGAAGTGTCACCGGAGCTCGAACCATGGGGCAAATTAGTAAAACGGAGTCGTGGGAAGGTGTAGTTGGTGTTGGTCGGGTCAGTTGGTCGACCGAAGCCCCGGTCACCGGCCGGCCACCGCGCGGAGGTGAGTGAGCACGCGGGAGTGAGCGAGACACGGGAGGTAGGCGATGACAGGCAGGGTCGGCCTGTCAGTGAGAGAGAACGGGAGAGTGAGCGCGCGCGGGCTGGGCCGCGGTGCTGGGCCGCTCGGGTGAGTGCGCGCGAGCGGGCCGCTCAGTGAGCCGAGCCGGAAGGAGAGAAGGATCGGCCCGAGTTCGGTTTTTGTTTTTCTTTTTCAAAAATTTTAAATAGTGATACTATTTGTTTATTTCATTAAAAATTGTGTAGAGTTCCAAAATTTCTGAAAATTTTTGGGTAAGCTTCTCAATGTGCAAACTATCTAGGAAAAATGTTAAACCCTAAATTTGATTACTTTGTGCAGTAGATTTAAATAGTTCCAATAAAGATTAAATGCAACTTCCATGAATTTTAATAATTAATTTATTAATCCAAAAATGCTGAAATTTATTGTGACACTGTTTTAAGTCATTCTTAATATATAGAAAAAGTTTGAGCTTGTTTAGGTAAAGTTTGATCAACTATTAATTATGCCCTAATTAATTAAATAGTAATTAAATGTTAAATCAATAACTTTAAGTGTAGTGTGCTCTTTTGGGATTGAGTGATGACCTTGGGTCATTAACATGTAATGACCCTTGGCACTTTAATTAATTACTTAAGTTATGATTGACTTGTTAACTAGGATTTGTTAATGATAGTTAGTGTCATTAACTTAGGTCTTTAGTAGTTAATAACTTATTTATGTTACTATTTAGTGGTCTTGTGGTAATATTACTTGTTATTAGATGCAACCTCTTGGGTAAAAACAAAGTTATGATTAGTTAACCTTTAAATTAACCTTGTTAGCTTGCAACTGTACCGCGAAGGAAAGTTGTACTCAAGTAGATAACTGATGTTTATCCTTTCTAAATGTCTCTTGTATGCTATGCCTTATTCATCATCATGCGTCATGCATCATGGCATGCATTCCATCATATTAAATCTCGCATCATTTGTATACGTGTAGTGCATACGAGACTGTTTTGGATCATGTCGATCAAGCTTCGGAGAAGGTGATACACTCGAGGTGTTGGTGTCAAACTTGATTTCTACAAGAACTAACCACCGCTGCAACGCAGACAAACCCCGGTGCATTTAAACCCTACCTTGAATTTTACAAATGTTTTATTATTTATATTATGGTTTACTGCATTAAGTAATTAGGAGTTGAGTGATAACCTAATTGCTGCATTATCATCCTTGATTATTGTGATATCAACCTTGATACATGTTTTACGGAAAATGCGTAGTATGCTTCGCTATGCTTAGAAGTTAAGCTTTTAAATGCAATGTTTATATAGCCATGATGGCATATTAAATGAATATTGAAATATGAGAATGAACTTGAAAGATCGGGCGGGTGGTTTGGCCACTGCTAACATGCATTGGGAAAGGAGTCTCAATGTAGTGTTTTCGCCTTGTCAGTTAAGGTCCGTTCGTTGTAAGCCTGTTGTGTTCGAGACTTTGCAACTAGCCTCATGCCTTGGGTAAGCCCAAAATGTTAGTGATTCCATTACGAGAACGTCTAACCTCGCACTGGGAGTGAAGAGATGGCGGGAGTAGCGTGTACCCTCGGGGCTAGAATTTGGTCGGGTTCGAGGAGTACTGTACTCTCGGGTGGCGATGGATATATTCTGGTTTTGGAAGATCTAAATGAGGGTTGATATATGCAAGATTCAGTTCTACATGTGTCGTGAGGTTAGGGATCCCTAGCTGGGTATAATCGATTCGAATCGTCGTTGCTCCTCGGTTATGGAGACTTGATCACCTGACTTGCATCGTAGTTAAGAACTGAAATGAAAGAAAGAATGAGAAAGGTGTTGATGATAATTACTTTGATCTAGATTAGGATCACCTAGATTTGGTTAATGAACCATCAATGGTAAAAGTAAAATATTGAAGATAAGGATCTACTTTAGTAAGCTTTTCTGCAAAAGAAAATCTTGATTCTAGATTACCCGTACCTTGATTCCCTAAAGCTAGCATGCCCTTGGAGTCTTTGTCTTAGTCGGGTAAGTCTTATTGAGTACTCTCGTACTCAGGGTTTGTTAACCCCTGTTGCAGGTGCTAACTGGTGCTGCTAATTAGGTCATATCAGTGGGCTTGACATGATTTGATTGTCCTCTCCTAACTTAGGTGTTCTACCTAAGTTGTCTTCTGTAGTTCTACTCGACTTCCGCAATACAAGTTAAGTTTGTAAAAAGTTAACTTAATCATGATTTATAAATTTATTGTTATTATTCTTCCGCACTCTGATGTAACGTTTTGTACAAATATTATAATGTTGTAGTTACTCCTTTGTTGATCCTGGTATGAGTTGTTAAATGTAGTTTAATCGGGGTCCTGTGAGGGCACCCGACAGATCTTCTTAGGTTATTTGGTGTACATGTATCGCTGTCAGAGGTCTTAGGGACGATGACAGGTGCATGTAGGCCATATAATTTAGGAGGTTCTGCTACAGCTCTTTACTAGATCGTAATGCATATGCTCAAGACAATGATCTAGTGGCACTTGATTTCCGAGCTAACCGTGATTGCCCCTCTTGATAGTCGGCTATGTATCCTAAACCCGGTCAATCACTTCTCTACTCATCTTAGACCGGCAAAAGGAAAAGCCTATGGTTATACCTTTGCCTTGTGCTCTTAGATCCTTCTATTCCACTTGAACATCATGTCCATCATATTAGGTGCATCTCCACCATGATCATCATTTCATGTCCATACACCATCTCTTTGTGATCTTGTGGCCACCACTCCTTGCCACATACACCTTCATCACATGTGTTGCTTATGCCTAACTCAAAACACTTAACACATGACATTAGCAACTTGGTGTCATTAATTACCAAAACCAAACTTGGGCTTTCAACCACCATGTGCATGTGTGTTAGCATTTCACAAATATTTTAAAAGGGTTATTTTAACTCTCAACTAGATCCTAATGTATATGCTCAAGACATTGATCTAGTGGCACTTGAATCCCGAGCTAACCGTGATTGTCCCTCTTGATAGTCGGCTATGTATCTTAAACCCGGTCAATCACTTCTCTACTCATCTTAGACCAGGGCTGGACAAAAAGCTCGTTAAGCTGGCTCGGTGGCTCAGTACAAAAGTGCTCCGATTGGACTCATTTATCTTTTAAAATGAAAATGACTTGATTTGGAACGACTTTCAACTTCGGCTCGGCTCGTTAGGCTCGGCTCATTAGGCTCGTCGTGAAGTTGGGTCTTAAACAATGCAGGAAATAATGATGAATAAGATTATACCAATTTCTAAAAAAGCTCGAAAAAAACTACGGTTGGCTCGATATCTAGCCCTGTCTTAGACCGGCAAAAGGAAAACCCTATGGTTATACCTTTGCCTTGCGCTCTTAGATCTTTCTCCTCCGCTTGATCATCATGTCCATCATTTTATGTGGATCTCCACCATGATCGTCATTTCATGTCCATGCACCATCTCTTTGTGATCTTGTGGCCACCACTCCTTGCCACATACACCTTCATCACATGTGTTGCTTATGTCTAACTCAAAACACTTAACACAAGGCATTAGCAACTTGGTGTCATTAATTACCAAAACCAAACTTGGGCTTTCACCCGCGCCTTATCCCATCCTGTCTGTGGCCCCCGGTCTACTCGCTCGCTCCGCTCTCCCGCTCTCCCCCCCGCTCCTTGGCACCCACTCGCTACCGCACTGCGCACCGTTGTCTGGGCCGCCCCGGGGGCGGATGCCGTGCCCGTGCACCAGGTCACTGTCGTCCCTCCCTCCATCTCTCCCTCCTCCACGACATCCATGTGACCCCCACCAGAGACGAGGACGACGACGGCGGCTCCGACGAGGTAGGTCGGTTCTTCTCTGGTCTGAGCCCTCCTCCTCTAGATCTGAGCGCTCCCCCTCCTCATCCTCTCGATCTGAGCCCTCCTCCTCCACCTCTAGATTTGAGGGGCGCGGCGGTGGCTAGGGTTCCGGCGCGCTCTGGGGTCCTATTCTCTCCTCCGTCTAGCGAGCTCGAAGGTGATGGGCCAGGGGCTGTTCTATACGCTTTTTTGCAGTTTCTCCCGTGTTGTAATGGGTGCTTTGGGATGTTGCAACAGATGATTTTTGAATATTGCAATGAGATTTTTGAGTCGTTGCAACAAATGTTTTTGTGATGTTGCAGTACTACTGCTTGAGATGTTGCACTACATAATTTTTGATGTTGCAGCATATAATTTTTTATATTGCAGTACATGTTTTTCGATGTTGCAGTACATATTTTTTTATGTTGCAGTACATATTTTTCGTTGTTGCAGTACATATTTTTTGATGTTGCGATGAATGTTTTCAATGTTGCACTATATATTTTTGCGATATTACAGTATTTACAATCCGATGTTATACTACATAGTTTTTTCATATGTTTTACAATGTTGCAGTTGAAGTATTTCATACTCTTTTGGGTCAGGGGCGCGGTGGGGGAACGGGGTGCATTGAGGAAGAGGGTCAGGAGCACTGTGGGGAGCGGAGGACATGGGTTCCTTTCTATTTCGTTCCGTCTGCGGGGGGGGGGGGGGCAGGCGGGGGTCTGTAAGGGACTGGCGTCCGGACGCACTCGCGCGCCGGACGTCGAGACGCTAGAATCACCATTTTTTTCCTACGAATTCATTCAAAAAGGAGTTACTGATAGTCCTGTGTTCTTTATTTACTCTCTAATATATTTATTTACTCAGCAATTTTCTTGTTGAGTTTTTGGAGGAAAAAACAAAAAAGTTACTACTAATGTCTCATTCCATTCCTTCACGTGGCATAAGGTCTATGCGTGCGCAGCGTAATGCCATCATCTCGAATTCTCCTCATGTCTCCATTGCTTGTCTTCTCTTGAATTGTTTTTGAAAAATTGTCTTCTCCTGAATGTGCGTGTGCATGTGTTTTGAGAACCGTGTGTTTTTTTTATAGAGATGTACGTATTGTAGTAAATAAATTCCCTAGCAGGCCAGGCTCAGTTCTGCTATGAATTAAAGACCGAGCCCAGTTCTGATACGCCGAGGCCCATCAAGTATATATGAATAGGAAATTATTACCCCCTCCCATCCTCTAGTCTGTCTCGTTTCCCGACAGCAGGCGGCGGAGCGGAAGGAGAAGGAGCAGGAGCAGCAGCAAGCGGCGCCGAGGAGTGGCTTCCTACCCCGAGCTCGCAGCCATGGTGACTTGGTGAGCGCCGCCACCCCTCCGTTGCTGCTTTGCGCTCGCTTGCTCGCTGTCGTGTAGATCTAGGCCGCCGTTGTCTTTGTTTAGCCTGGCGTAGCACCACGCTCTAGGTTCTCTTCTCGATCTGGTAGGGTGTCCGTGTTGCGCGTGTCGGCAGTCGGTGATTCATGACTTACTACCAAATCAGGGCTAGTTCCTGTGCCAAGATTTTGGACACGCTTGGCTCGCTCTGCAGCTTGCCCTTGGGCTTGTGTCGCACAACTTTGTGTGTTCAACTGATGGCATATTGCAATGACCGCTTAGACGTTCTATATGTACTATATGTAAAAAGCGCTTGGAATTCTCCGTGTATGTCATAATCTTGTAGGAGTAAACTAGTGTACGGTATGATATCTTTAATCTCAGTCTTTTTGTTGTCCTTCTGAAACATTTAGAAAAATTCAGATGGCTGCATTAGCCATCCGTGCTCAGTGGTAGCTTGCTATGATCAGGTTGCAGTTTAAATAGACCTCTCTATTCTGCTTCAGGCATAACAGGGGTTGATTATCTGATTGTTTGTGCTGATGAAGGATACCCTGTTCGCTTGAACTTATCAGCCCGGCTTATCAGCCATGGTACAGTGTTTTTCTCTCACAACAAAACAACATCAGCCGAACAGGTTGCACCTGGACTTTAGCATGATTCTTCACTGAAGATGCATTAATTATCTTTTGTTGTCTTTTGTTTAATGCTTTTGTTGGATTACTAGGTCCTATGATGGCATTAAATCTTTGAGACCCGATTATTTCTCGTGATGACAACCATAAGCATATCTTCTGAGGACCGAATGAAGTTCCAATTTGAGTTTTCAGATTCTTTTTCCCATTTATATATTGAACTTGTTTATAAAGTCGTTTGAACAACTACCCTAAATTTAAATTGGTTTATTAGTTGTTGCAGTGATTACTTATCTTTTGCCTCCTATCTATCAAATGCTGTTTCAACCTGTGCAACTCATTTGGTGTTATATAGGTGAACGTTCCTAAGACCAAGAAGACCTACTGCAAGAACAAGGAGTGCAGGAAGCACACTCTCCACAAGGTTACTCAGTACAAGAAAGGTAAGGATAGCCTGTCTGCTCAGGGAAAGCGCCGTTATGACCGCAAGCAGTCAGGATATGGTGGTCAGACCAAGCCCGTCTTCCACAAGAAGGTAATACAAGTTTCAAACGTATATTTGTCGATGACCTGATTGATCTGTCAGTGCTTTATACCATTTTTCTTTTTATGCCAACATGAATGTTTGAAGATAATTGTGAATTCTAAATGTCTGTTATGTACGCAGCTTGGTTTATGACAAATGTTGTGATTTTCAGGCCAAGACCACCAAGAAGATTGTGCTGAAGCTTTAGTGCCAGAGCTGCAAGCACTACTCGCAGCACCCGATTAAGGCACTGTCTCATTTCTCTTGGGCTGAACATGTTGTTGAACCAAGTATTTCTGTCTGTGTTTGCTCACTCTTTTCTGCTTTCTTTGTCACAGAGATGCAAGCATTTTGAGATTGGTGGAGACAAGAAGGGCAAGGGAACGTCTCTTTTCTAAATCTGCTCATAGCCTATTTGGATGTTGAAGTTGTAGGTTTTATACTGTTCCTAAACCTTGTCGTCAAAATTTAATGTTACTAGTACTTAAAGTAGACCATGCTATGTAACCAAATTCCAACCCCTAACAGTTGCTTTGAGTATTGTGTCGAGTTTTGACTAAATGAAGTTTTGTAGCTTGAATCTTCATTGAATATGTTCTGTTTGATTTTGTGCTTGTCATTCCAATGTGTGTTATTTGAGTCTAAAGCTTGAAAAATTTTACAGCAAAAATGGTTACAGGTAAAATATTATTGCGTGGCTGAATGTGAGCTGAGTCAAAGACTGTGCAGTTCTGTGTAATGTTTCTAAATAGAAACACCGCCGCATGCCATGTGATAGTGTGGCGACATATTTGCTTTGTTTGTGTACATTTGGATCATGGCCAAACATTGTGCTTAACCTGGTTCGTGCGCAAATCTGTGGCAGTGCTTGTCAGGTTTACATCTGTGGCAGTGCTTGTCATGTTTACTCCTAGAGCGTGCGAGGCGTTTGCATTGCTGAAAATTACAATGTTAGATAAAAAAAGGACCAGAATTCTTCAGGTGAAACAAGAGCCAGAATTCAGATGTAAGGAAATTCATTGATCTTGTTCAGATCCTTCCATGGGGTATTATCATATGCAACAACAAGAATCAGATATGCTGGCTACGATCAGAGATCTTTGCACTGCAATTTCATGGCTAGACACTAAAGGCTGGGCCCAATTTCAAACCTAGCCCTGCACTGAAGTATGGGCGGGCCCATATTTGATGTGGCGAAGCCCAAAAGGCCCGTCACGGGGGCAAACTGTATGCCTAGGGCACAGCATGGCAAAGGGATACAAAATGACACAGGTATAAATTGATATCTTTTTTTTTATAAAACTTTCTCTAATTATAACTGCATCTTATCATAAACCAAGGGTGCTTCCGGATCAGTGGTGCTAATCCTAGAAATGAGTTTCAGTGGGTTCTGGTTTGTTGTTTGTTTTTGTCTCAGTAAATGACATAGTGGATCGTTGTCTACTCCCTACGTCCCTTTGTATACGTCGTCGTTGGTGTGCGTGCCACAAGTTTGACTCGATTTATAGAAAATGCGTGCAATATTTGTATCTCCAAATAAATTTATTAAAAAACTAGATTTAAAGATTTTTACAATGATACTAATTATGTACTATAAATATTAATATTTTTAATACATATTTAGTCAAAGTTATTTCTTGGGATGCGCAAACGACAAATATTTAGAGACAGAGGGAGTATGCCCTAAGGGTATGTAATGAGTTGAACTGAGATGTAGCTCTTGAGACGATACTCCAGGTGCGCTTGCAGTAGATAGGCTAGTCGCTTGAATAAGGTAGATTAGTCCTAATCTAAGGGTCTGTTTTGATACCAGAACTAGCTAATTACTAGTAAGCTGACGAAATTAACTCTAATACATCCGAACATGAGAGCTAATAGGTGGGTTATATTTTAGCCAAGTCTTCAACTAGTTGTTAGCTAACTAGCTAGCCAACCATAGCTAGTTTGAGCTATTATTAGTCCTAGCTACTAACTAGGCATGTGTATCAAACATGCCCTAAGTGTAGTAGCTTTTTCCCTCCTTTCTATTGCTATGTGGCAAAGTTTATGTAATGGAAAGGGGGGCCTCCTCGCTTCAAAAATTGTATGTTAGCATATTTTACATGGAAGATTGTGCAAAAATTGTATCTTAACATATTTTATGTGGAAGATTGCATTTTGCGAAGACAGAAAAAGGACACAAAAGCGAGTAGTTACCCTTCGGTGCACAAGATGCACTATTTTCTTATCACACAATTCTAGAATATCTCGACTTTTGCCAAACAAGATTGCTGACGAGATTTTCTTCCCAAGTTTGTAAAAACTTATTTTTAACCTAATTTTAGGGGGTGTTTGGTTCAGCGAGCTAAAGTTTAGTCCATGTCACATCGGATTTTGACGGGGGTTGACCATGAGTTTTTGAATACTAATTAAAAAACAAATTATATATTCGGTGGATAATCCACGAGATGAATTTATTAAGCCTAATTAATCTATCATTAACATATTTTGTACTGTAGCAAATCAGTGCTAATCATGGACTAATTATGCTTAAAAAATCGTCTCACAAATTATCCTCACCCTATATTTTTAGTTTCGTAAATAGTCTATATTTAGTACTCCATGCATGTGTCCAAACATTCGATGTGATGAGGACTAAAATTTAGTCCTTAGAACCAAACAGGGCCTTAGTTCATCAGCAAACTTGCTATAGAATTTGGTGCGCTTCATCTTGTATGTTCATTTCTGAACGTGGAACATGAAACTATGAAAGTGTCATCAAGTTATGTTAGATGTCAAATCCCCCGCATTACCAGTTGTTGTTTTTACTGGTATATTTGTAAGCAGAAGTTGATTTTAGATTCTGTTTTATATCAATGCTACCTTGTCAATTGAACAATTGCTTTATGTAAGAAATGTTGCCAGCTTTGTGCCTACGGACCAGTCTGATTGGTTAACGAAGAGTTGTTCCAAATTAAAGCCAACAAATAGAATATTGTTAGTAATTATTACTCGAGATGAGAGGAGAAGATTGATGAAGATATTATTCATCTATGCATACAAATCGTGGTGGTGATGGTGGTGTATGTGGGTGTGGGGGCTTTTGGGGGTAGAGGGACTTGAGCTCCCCTAGGCCCCCATGCTAGATCTGTCCTTGCCTAGCAACAATGAGGATAATTAACAGAGCCGCGTCAAGAACAACAAAGACCATTTCAGCAGGAACAACCATGACTATAGTCATAAGTCATTGCCGATGTTGCCAACGAGAAAAAGGTGGAGAAATGACAGTTGAAAAGGGTCGTCGGCTACCAAAGTAGCACGGATGAGATGGTTGTCGAAAGCGCTAGTAAGGAAGTTTTTGGAAGCACAGTCATCCAACGAGGAACTGTTGGTGATGGGGGTGCTAAAAGCACCATCCTTTTCTGAGATATTGCCGACAACAAATGTTGCCATTGAGGAGAGCTAAGAGAAGCACCATGACCTTCATTTAAATGTCAACTAGAGAGAGCAGTGGAGCATACAAGTAGTGGTGTATTAGTGACCTGGGGATGTTTCCTTACAACCCTAGTAAACAACTTTATTTTCATGCAAGGATCTAAGCCCATAAGCACTTGAAATCCAACACCTGGGAGTGCTTAAAGCACCAATCAGCTTCGCTCCAAGAAGCAAAGTAAACATGCCCTTATAGTTGGCTCTAGTTAGAGTATGATGAGTAAGGACCTGTTTGGTAGAGTCGTTGCCGCGAGCCGCCTCTGGCTCCCTCCCCATCGCCGCCGCCGCCGGCGCCGGCCGCTGCTCCGGCGCCGGCGCCCAACCCCTCCTCCTCCCCCTCCCCTCCCCTCCCCTCCCTGCTTCCCCTCCCCTCTCTCCTCCTGACCCGCTCGTGAGGGCGCGAGAGGGCGCGACTCCGCCGCCCGTTTCTGGGCCCTTCGCCGATCTGCCGCCGCCGGCGTCAGGGGCCGCCGGCGCGGGCGTCCGGTCGTCCGTGGCCGTCGGATCTGGCGGCCCGCTGCCTGTGGCAGCTGGCGCTGGGGTCCCCGCTGCCCTGCAGCTCACGGACTCCACCAGCGCCGCCCACCTTCAGCCGCCGGGATTGGGGGCCGCCGGCGCAGCAGCAGACGCTGGGGTCCCTGCCGTCCTACAGCCTGCAGCCTCCAACAGTACTGCTGTCCTACAGCCACCGCGGACGCCCACGACGCCGCCGCCGCCGGGCGGGATGGAGGCGCTCTGCTCCAGCCAGCCCTCCCCATCACCCGTCACCCCCAGCCCACCGGCCGCCGCCCCGGCACCGGCGGCCACCCAGCCGCCCGCATCGGGCACCTCGGATGACGTCGTCGCCCCGCCGCCCGCCTCCGCCGTGGCCCTGGGCGCCACCCTAGCCGGATCCGACGCGGACGCCACCGGAGAGGGTGGACCCACGCCCGCACCGCCCTCGATGGAGCCGACAGAGCAGCTGCTGCTCGGGGCTGGGGTGCACGACACCTGGCGGCCCCATCCGCCAGCGGCGCCACCGGCCACGGAGTCGGCCGCCGAGGATCCCCAAACTCACGCTGCTGTTGCCCCCTGCTACCGTGACGCGTCCATGTTGGAGCAGGCTGGCCCCGTGGCCGCCATCCATGCCATGCCACCGCAGCCGCCAGGCTCTGCCGCTGCGACCGAGGGGGCCAGCCCCGGCACTTGGTCCCCTCCGCTGTTGGGGCTGGATGCCTAGAACGCCGCGGCCACGCCAGGGGGCCTAGGCACGACGTCGCCGAACGCTCCAAGCTCCTCGCTCTCGCCGGCCGCGGCACCGTTCCTCCCCGGATGCTTGGGCGGGCGGTCGAAGAGCAGGCGGTGGGCGGATGAGGACAGCGAGGAGGCCGACGATGACCATCCCATGACATACCTGGAGGCCGCTTATCACCGGGCGAAGCTGGCCCCCGCGCCCCCCATGCGTCCCCAGACTCGCTCTTACCTGGAGGCCGCTCTTCGCCCGTCGAGGCTGGCCACCGTGTCCCCCGTGCGCGCCCAGATTCGTTCGACCGATGTTCTGGGGCGCGGCGGAGCGGATGCCGGGAAAAGACCTACGCGACGGCGGAGGAGGCGCAGCCTGCCGCACCCTCAGCTTGTGCACGGCCTACCAGCCCGGGCGGTGGATGGTCGAGTACCTGCCCACCAACGCCTCGGCGCGCGAAGACGAGTATTTGCCCCCAACGCCGATGGGTGGCGTGAGATTCTACCCCGGCTTGAGGTGGGACCTGCCTATGCCCCGGTTGAGCCTCGTCGAGGACCTGGCCCCCGCGCGCATGCTCCGAGGACTCTCGCATAGTTCTGGGGCAGATGTTTCAACTGCCTCTCCCTCTCGCACCGCGTGGCGACTTGCCGGTTGCCTCCGCGTTGTCTGCGCTGCCGCGGTCTCGGCCACCTCGCTAAGGACTGTGGTTGGTCCAAGGCGACGCCAGACGGCGGTGACCGCCCTCGACACACACGTGCCGAGGGCCGATCGCCCTCCCAGCATGCACCCCTCAGCAGTCCACCGACCGCAGATGGAACCGCGATTGGGGTTGTGGGGGGTGCCCACGGCACCCGTCGCCGTCGGAGGCGACACCGGCGCCGCGGAGGTAAGCCGGCGGCGGACATCGCCGTGGACGCCCCTGCCGACTCCAGCGATGACGCCACTGTTTCAACTGCCGCGTGATGCTTCCTCGAACCTGACCCTTTGGCGGAGGCGCTCTGCGAGCGCACCGATCCTCCTGATCTGCTCGTCTCGGTCGACACGATGCTAGATGAGCTTGCCGCACTGCCCGTCTCCCGACCAGATGTCGCACAGGCTCCCGGCTGCCTGTCTCCGGAGGGTCAAGCCTCGTTGTGGGACCCTACGTTGACGGCTCCTCAGTGCACGGCAGACCGTGAGTCACCTCCGTCGTCTCCCATGCAGGGCACGTCGGCGGGCGCTGTGGCGCTGACAGAGGCGTTCTCGCCTTCTCCTGGAGAGGAGGATTCGCCTTCTCCTGGGGAGGCCGCGCGGCGGCTGGCTAGGTTCATCGACGAGGTCCGGGTGGTGAGGCCGACGCCTCTCATCCGCTCCCCTCCCAAGCAGAAAATGCCGCCCAAGCGGACCTTGCCCCTTCGGAGCAGGCGGATTGCTGCGCAGCAGATGGGCCACATCCCGGCGTCCAAACGCGGCGAAGTACTGCTCATGAAGAAGATGGGGTTCTTGGAACCTTCGGCACCGCCTTCCTCTGCGGCCAAGCGTTCCTATGACTCCTACTTCAAGGGCGAGCTTTCGACTGCAGACGTTGAGGCTCTCGACGAGCTGTTCCAAACTTGTAGAGGGTTGCGCATGTAGTTGGTTGATCCCAATGGATATCAAGGTTGTCATTTTCAAAATGTAGCCCCATCGTGGTGTCGGTCGGGCCGGGAACGGTTGCTCTTGTATTTTATTTGAACTTCTGTGTTGTATTTTACAACTCTTCTTCTTAATGCAATGATACGCAGCTCTCCTGCGTATTCGAGAAAAAAGGGCATGTTTGGTTTCAATGTGTTAAAGTTTAACTCACATTACATCAATGTTCCCTCAAATGCATGGAGTACTAAATGTAGACTAATTGCATGTATGTCGGCACAGATTAGGAGTAATTTACGAGACGAATCTATTAAGCCTAATTAGTCTAAGATTGGAAACTTTTTATCAAATAAGACGAAGTGCTACAGTGTTTGTTAAACTTTAACCCCTCAAACCAAACACCCCTAAGCGCCCGTCAACTCATTAGTCAAACTTTGCAAGTGAGAGATGATCAGAGAAATGGTGGGATCAGAAAATGTAGTCCACGAGGATGGTGGCCTACAACATTTAGCTTTAAAGAAGTGGAACTAATTAAGGTTACAAGAACAAATCATGTTTTCCGAGAGCCATACATGTGTCTACTCCATTTCGCATCTGCTCCAAGCTAAGAAGATGCAATACTCCTAAATTAGTATGCTAATATCAGTGAAAGAATAATTAGTCAAAAATACATCTCAAACCCAATCAACTAAATATGTGAGCCATCAAATATGCCTGTAATAAACGATATATAAAATGTAAGGTAAATTTGCTATGGTACATCAAACTTGTATGGCATAGGCCATCACATATCGAACTTCATATGTTAGACTGCATTCCATTATAAAGTCATGGTTATTTTTGACAGAGACCAAAGAAATATAATGCTCCTATATCTGTTTTCAAAGGCGAGAGAGAAGGGTTATTAAGAAAACCCTCGTCGCTGGCCAGTGAAGGTCGGGCCCAATTTAGAACGTAGGCCTGCTGCCACCGCACTTCTACAGAGACGAGGCCCAAAAGGCCCGCCAGGGGGGCAAATCGGTGAATCCAGCAAACTAAAACCCTACCCCAACAAGTATATATATACCCTCCCAACCTTAGTCCTCGCTCTCGTTATCCCGGCGGCGGCAGCGGAGCGGAAGGCGAAGGAGGAGGAGGAGGAGCAGCAGCAGCAGCAGGCGGCGCCGAGGAGCGGCTTCCCACCCCGAGCTTGCAACCATGGTGAGCGCCGCCACCCCTCCGTTCCTCCCCGCTCCTTGCGCGCGCACGCTTTCGTGTAGATCTGGGTCGCCGCGGCGCCGTCATTCTTTGGTCCCGGCGTAGAGCCACCGCTGTAGGTGCCTCTAGCTCCTCCGTTCTTCTCCGCTGTAGTTGCCTCTAGCTCTTCTAGCTCCGGTAGGGTTTCCTCTTTTGCGCGTAGAGGCGGCGGCTGATTCACGGTTGGCTCGCGCATTTGGCTAGCTCTAGATTTTGGCGGTTTGTTTTGCCTTGTGAGTAGTTGCTGTGCTTAGTACATCCCGCCAGCCAATCACCACTCACCGATCCATTCATCGAAAAACCGGACCAAGCCATGCCGGATAGAGGACGCACATGTTGGCGGCTAGAGCGGATCGAGGACGCACGTGTTGGCAACTAGAGCCTTGTAGGGTTTATCTCAGTAGAAAGCCTATAGATTGTACATCAGTTTCCAGTTTCAAGCCTGTATTTGAACTTGTGAGGTGCAGTATCAAATTCTGCGGTGTAGTAGTGTGGGATGGGACGAGGCTTAGGACATACTAGTTTAGTTGAAGGGTTTGTGGTCGTGGGTTTTTTAATCTGGAGTGTTAAACATGATGCTTTCAGGATGTATATAGCAATGATGGAATTATTATTGCTAGGAATGGCTTTCAAGCAACGCGTGTATTGTGATCTGTGACATCTTTAAATAATAAGCAGTAGAAGTTAGTTGATCTTTAACTTTTTTTGCTGAAAAATTGTGTCACTGACCTGTGTTTGAAATGGAACATTCAGTTAATCTCTAGCCTTGTTCTTATTTAGGGCGTGTTTAGATGCCAAATTTTTTTTGGGAAAAGTTCCTCTAGCACTTTTCGTTGTTATTTGGCAAAAATTATCTAACCATGGACTAACTAGGCTCAAAAGATTCGTCTCGACATTTACAGACAAACTGTGCAATTAGTTATTTCTTTTATCTACATTTAATGCTCCATGCATACGTCCAAAGATTCGATGTGATGGGTACTGTGCAAAAAATTTTGGATGTTTTTGGGCATCTAAACAGGCCCTTAACAACCGATGAAATCAGGATGTGTTGCATATGATAGCACTTTATTAGAATATGTTGTGCTTTTCTGATCATTATTATTTTGCAATCCAGGCTAGGGGACTGAAGAAGCACTTGAAGAGGCTCAATGCCCCCAAGCATTGGATGCTGGACAAGCTTGGCGGGGCTTTTGTAAGTAAACAATCTTCTACCTCTGGCACCTTCATTGTTCTGTAGTTCTCCATTTGTCTGATGTTTAATTTGGTCTTTTTCTGTAGGCTCCCAAGCCATCGTCTGGTCCTCACAGGTCAAGAGAGTGCCTGCCTCTGATCCTCATCATCAGGAACAGGCTCAAGTATGCTCTGACATACCGTGAGGTCATTTCTATCCTGATGCAACGCCATGTACTCGTTGATGGCAAGGTCAGGACTGACAAGACCTACCCTGCTGGGTTCATGGGTATGCAAACATCTCTGTTAATGTTGAAAGACAGTAAGACACTTATAAGCCTATTTTGGCTATTGATTTGTGACATCCTTTTTGGCAGATGTCATTTCCATCCCTAAGACCAATGAAAACTACAGGCTTCTGTATGACACCAAGGGCCGCTTCCGTCTTCACCCAATCACGGATGAGGATGCTAAGGTTAGACCAATTCTCTTATGTAACATTTGTCAATGTTCTAGTTGAGCATGATCTTGTTATCTGCTAGGAGGATCCTGTTTCCAGTTTTATGTAATTGGAAGTTTGTAATAGTCCCTTTATTTGATCTGTGTTTAATGTTCCTTGCTATATGGTCTATGCTGTATGTATGGAAGTCTTGCATTTAAAAATGCCTGTGCTATGATTTGTAGGATTATTAATACATGTGTCTTGTCAATCTATCCATTTATTTATATTGCCAAAAATTCCCAATCCTTTTCATTGTTCATGTATGTTATTAGATCAAATGCTGATTGCTATTTCGTTGATCTGTGTGCAGTTCAAGCTCTGCAAGGTTAGGTCTGTTCAGTTTGGCCAGAAGGGCATCCCCTACCTGAACACCAATGACGGCCGCACCATCCGCTACCCTGACCCGCTCATCAAGGCCAATGACACCATCAAGATCGATCTGGAGAGCAACAAGATCGTGGACTTCATCAAGTTTGATGTTGGCAATGTTGTCATGGTGACTGGTGGAAGGAACACTGGCCGTGTTGGTGTTATCAAGAACAGGGAGAAGCATAAGGGCAGCTTTGAGACCATCCACGTCGAGGATTCCCTGGGCCACCAGTTTGCCACCCGTATGGGCAACGTGTTCACCGTCGGCAAGGGCAACAAGCCGTGGGTGAGCCTGCCCAAGGGCAAGGGTATCAAGCTGAGCATCATTGAGGAGCAAAGGAAGCGGGATGCCGCAGCCCAGGCTGCTGCCGCATAAATCCTCTGAATGTGCTTGGAGTTTTGCTATGTCTAGTTTATCTGCAATGATATAGAACTATGTTCCAAGACATGTTTAAGTTTGGCCTGATGCTTGTTAATTCGTGAACGATGTTTGCAGCTAGCTGTAATGCTGTAATGCGACTATCTATCTTATGCAACTGTGTTGTCGACAACAAGCCTACATGTTTTGCTTCCCTGTTTGCTTGAGCCATTGTGGTTATTGGAATCTTGTTTCATGGTGTTTGCCCTAGGATGTTGTGAATTCGGTCAAGCAGCAACTGTTATTTCTTTAGAATCATTGGGTTTTACGATTGACTTCGGAGTTCCGCCTGTTATCTGGACTTCCCTTGAGGTGTGGCATGTAGGTGATTCGGATGTCTATGATTGCTGTTAAGAACCAACTGTACATTTTTTTTCTTTTAAATACAGTGAAAAATTGTCCCTTTACATAAATGACTTTTCCGTGACGAGTTATCGCCCACGTCGATAGAATTTGACGGGGGTGGCATTAGGGGAAGAAAAACAAAATTATAAAAAGTTAATTAATATAAGAGTCATAATGAATTTTTGGATGGGTCGACTATTTGTTTTTTATTTGCCTCTCTTTTTTCCAACTCTCCCATTCCATCTCCGGATCTGTTCTTTCTTTCTTTCTTTCTTTTTTTTTGCTTGTAAACATCAAACATAAATAATAAACATAATATAGTTAGAGATTAACTATTTGTTTAGTTTCATTTATGAATAAAACTTAAAATTACTGAAACCTAGATCAGCTAATTTTTAAACGAATAAAACAGCTAATATCTATAGACTCTAGTCTAGGTCTAAACAATCCTAACGACGAGCCTATCACGTGGAAAATCGAGAGAGGTCCCCGTGTTAACAACTAACCTCTTGCAACTTGAATTACATGAGGTTACCGAACTCGATATTATTATGAAATTAAAGTTATGATTTATGTGCTTTGCAACTGGAGAAAAGAATACATTAACCGAGGTTGCATTCTAATTTAATATAGACTTAATCTAACATTTTTAGATTATTGTCAGTATTAACTTATATTAGGGATGTTATGGTCATTAAATATATGGAATAAATTATAACTTTATATTTTATAGGAAGGGTAAATAAAATATGTATGAATATATACAATTTTTCCCTTCCGTTGGTAGAAAAGTTACAATGATCCGCAATACACACACGCCAACGAACTTGAAATAGATCTCCTGTTGCATATGTGTTGTGTACTCCTAGATGATAACGAACTTGTTTCAAATCCTGATTTGGGTCCCATCAAGTTGGAAAAGAACACAGGTGACCCTGTTCGTTAGCTAAAAAAATACCGTTGAAGTAATTCAAGCGAATAGGGCCTATACTTAATACTACAAAAGAAGGGAATCGTGCGTTTCAGCCTCAGCGAATCATGTCTTCGAGCTAGGATAACCATAAATTGTTCTTGTTCCTTTTTTTTATTATATATACAGTACAACTCGGAAACTCACAACACATTCACACTCAGGCTATCCGCACTCATTGACCTCTATATTCATCCTCTATACGTCCTAGTCAGCAAGATTCTCTCCTCTATACTCAATTTTTCCGCACCCATCCATTCTCTATATCAGCCTCTATCCACTCTATCTACTGTGGGACCTACTTGTCACTTTATCTAAATATATCAATGTGTGATCTAGTTTTGAAGGATTTATTGAAACAAATTTAATGGTGCAATCGAAATTTAATTTGGTATTTTGGTTTGTGAGTTATAACATTTTTTAGTTACTTGAAATAGTGGAACCCACCGCTACATGCTTTTACCTCTCTCCTTCCCGTACATGCTTTTTGCCTTTTTCTGACGAACGCAAGGACGAACGGCATCTCCCTCGCTAGCGCTATATCTGGCGTGTGGACGAGCGTTGCGCACCGTTTAGCGTCTCCCGGTGCAGGACGTTTTTACGGTAACCGGTACTGCAAGCTGGATACCGAAGGAGGATGGCGTGTCCAGCGCGGAAGGTCTCACCCCGGTAACGTACCCACACAAAGTATACCCCTATTAGTATATTCAAAGACCAAGCCAACAAATCCTTGAGATTAACGAAATCACGAAAGACATTTTGCTGTCAATGTAGTACGGATGATCTAGGTGATTTTTTTAATAAGATTTACTGCAGAATCTGAAGAAGTTGCGTGTATTATATTTGTCATTTTACAACAGCAGCAAGTTGCCTGAATCTGTCGGTGAGCTGAATCACGTTCGGTATTTGAACCTCATCAAGACATCATCGATTTCTGAATTTCCGAGATCGTTATGTACTCTTTACCACTTCTTACTGTTTCTTCGGTTAAATAACAAAGTCAAAAGCTTGCCTGATAAACTCTGCAATTTAAGGAAGCTACGGCATGTTGAAGGCACCTCCGCGTACGTGGATCACATACTTGCGTTGCCTGGAGAATTTCTTCGCCAAATTTCCAATATTGGCAAGCTTACTTCGCTACTGTATATCAAGGAGTACTACGTACATGATAGCTTTATACACATCTCGATTCTCCAATCTACTAGTACTATCTACTAATTTAAATTGAATCTTTGCAAAAAATTTCAGATTCCTCGTCACATCGAATCTTTGGACACATGCATGAAGCATTAAATATAGATAAAAAATAAAACTAATTACACAGGTTAGACGAAATAGACGAGACGAATCTTTTAAGCCTAATTAGGCCATAATTGGACACTAATTACCAAATAACAATGAATTTGCTACGATGTCATTTTGAATTTTTTTTTTGCAACTGAACAGGCCTACGAGTAGAGTAGTATAAATCTTGCTAGCTACAGTACTAGCTAGTGACTTGACATCTCTTTGTTGTTGAATTGAATTTGAAACCCACGCGCTAGTGGCACTTGATTACCTTGTCCAGCACCACCACGCCGCTGGTCCCTGCAGGCGCCACCGGCAGCGTCAGCGGGCAGGTCACGGCCAGCTTGTACCTGCCGACATGGACAGGTCTGTACGTGAGCTCCCCGGAGAGCTTGAATTCTAAGGATTCCAGCTGCCCTGCCGTGCTCTCCTTGAGCAGCTCTGCCACGCCGTCGCTCCCCAGCAGCAGCGCGGCCGTCCTCTCGCCGACGGCGGCCAGCCGAAGCTCGTCGCTCTCCTCGGCCTTAACCGAGCGCCCCGCCGCCGCCAGCCGCGCGCCGTCGAAGCGTCGCCCCGCGAAGCAGAGGTCGACGTCGAGCGGCGCGGCCCAGTTGGGGTTGTGCACGGAGACGGAGAGCGACAGGTCGTACGCCAGCGCCGTGCCGTTGGGTCCTCCGGCGAGGCCAAAGCGGGCGACGGTCGCGTCCTTCACGGTGACACGCACCGGGAAGCGGACGCCGTAGGCAAGAACCAGCATCACCACGACGAGCAGGATGAGCTGCACGGTGCAGGTGCAGCAGAGCGTGCGACAGCTGTATTTTTTTTTTTTTGTTGTGTCCCTCGTCCAGCAGCATCTTTTTGTAGATCGATCGAGCACCACAACTTTTCTTCTATTCTCTTGTCTTTCAATGAGAACACAATTGATGATTGATCCTAGCTCGAGGATATGATTCGCTGAGGCTGAAACGCGCGATTCCCTTCTTTAGTAGCCTGCCGCTGCCTGCGTTTTACCCATCTCGATGGGACTCAAATCTGGATCGGAAACAAGTTTGTTATCATCATCTACTAGTAGGATATATTGCGGATCTATTCGTTGGCGTGCGTGTATTCCGGATCATTGTAACTTTTTCACCAACTGACAGAAAAAGTTATTGTATATATTTACAATATTTTACTTTACCCTTTCTATAAAATGCAAGTTATATATATATATATATATATATATATATATATATATATAAATATACGATAACATCCATAATACAAGTTATATTGACAATAATCTGAAAAATATCATATTAAGTCTATATTAAATTAAAATACGACCTTAATATATTTTTTCTACCATTGCAAAGCATATAAATCATAACTTTAATTTCACAATTTAATATCAAGTTCGGCAACCTCCTTTAATATAATTCTCTAATTAAAGTCGGTAAGCAGTTAATTGCTCCCGTGGGGTACTCTCTCGATTTTCCACATGAAAGGTTTGTCGTCAGGATTGTTTAGAATTAGATTGGACAATATAGATTTCAGCCATCTGATTCGTTTGGAAATTAGCTGATCTATAGGTTCTAATAATAATTTTATGTTTGTTTCATAAACGAAACTAAATCAATAATACTTAATTATATTATATTTATTATTTGTTTTTAATTGTTTATTACGAGGCAAAACAAAAAAACAGAAGAAAGAAAAAGAAACGGAACCGGAGATGGAACGGGAGAGCAAGGGAAACTGATCCGGAAACGGGAACGGACGAAGCGGACAAAAGGAAATAGGGGGAAAAAAAAGAGAGAGGCAAATAAAAAAACGATAGTCGACCCATCCAAAAAATTCATTACGACTCTTATATTAACTTTTTAATTTAATTTTGTTTTTCTTCCCCTTGCCACCCCCGTCATGTGTCTACTTGTCAATCCGTGCCACGTACAGGCTACAGCTCACGCAAAGGGCTTAAGGGCAGATAACAGGCAAATTACTCCGTAGTCCAGATCTTGTGTGAATAAAATAAGCGTTCCTGTTTTGAGTGACAGAATTCATATTATCAGAGGACAAACATCATGAAACAAGATTCCATTAACCACCATGGCTCAAACAAACAGGGAAGCAAAACAAGTAGGCCTGTAGTCGACAACACAGTTGAATAGCATAGATAGTCGCATTACAGCATTACAGCTAGCTGCAAACATCGGTTCACGAATTAACAAGCATTAGGCAAAACTTAACATGATATAGTCTGGGAACAGAGCGTTCTATATCCTTGCAGATAAACTAGACATAGCAAAACTCCAAGCAGGTTCAGAGGATTTATGCGTTGGCAGCAGCCTGGGCAGCAGCATCCCGCTTCCTTTGCTCCTCGATGATGCTTAGCTTGATACCCTTGCCCTTGGGCAGGCTCACCCACGGCTTATTGCCCTTGCCGATGGTGAACACGTTGCCCATACGGGTGGCAAACTGGTGGCCCAGGGAATCCTCGACGTGGATGGTCTCAAAGCTGCCCTTATGCTTCTCCCTGTTCTTGATAACACCAACACGGCCAGTGTTCCTCCCACCAGTCACCATGACAACATTGCCAACATCAAACTTGATGAAGTCCACAATCTTGTTGGTCTCCAGATCAATCTTGATGGTGTCATTGGCCTTGATGAGCGGGTCAGGGTAGCAGATGGTGCGGCCATCATAGGTGTTCGGGTAGGGGATGTCCTTATCTGGCCAAACTGAACAAACCTAACCTTGCAAAGCTTGAACTGCACACAGATCAATGAAATAGCAATCAGCATTTGACATGTACTATATGAAAAAGCATGGGAATTTTCGGCAATATAATAGATAGATTGACAAAGCAACATCTATTAATAATCCTAATGATTGTAGCACAAACGTTTTCAATGCAAGACTTTCATGCATACAGCAGATATACACAATATAGCAAGGGCAACAAACACAGATCCAATAAAGAGTATTGCGGAGGCGGCGCTGGCGGGTGATCCATGTCCTAAGGTGGGCGTAGCGGTCGCTGAGCCCGCGGAGAACATTGAGGACCAGGATGCGGTCCTCCACGGGCCAGCCCAGGTCACCGAGGGAGTCTGCCATGGTCTTCATCTTCCGACAGAACTCACCAACAGTGAGATCACCCTGAACGAAGGTCCGGAAGCTCGCATCGGGCCGCAGAGCCCGAGCCTCGGCATTGCCGAGAAACTGGCCCTCGAGCGCCAGCCAGGCCTGACGAGCATCCGCCGTGTTGCGGACGAGGTCGTGGAGGTCGACGGAGATCGTCCCGATGATCCACGAGAGGACGATGCTGTCAAGGCGCAGCCACGAGGGGGTCTGGGCCACGACCGAGGCATCGACGAGGACGTGGTCGTCAAGGGCGTAGCGACGGAGGGTGAGGAGGACCAGGTCCCGCCAACGGACGAAGGAAGGCGACTCGGGCTCGAGAACCACCGGGACGAGCAGGCGGATGTTCTAAACACCCCCGGCCTAGTAGTGGAGCTGCGCCACGAGCGGATCGGCCGGATCGTGCCAGATGACCGCTGTGGTGGATGAGCGGTGGCCCGTCGAGCCGGAGGAGGTAGCCCCGAGGTCGTTGGAGACGGGAGGAACGAGGCGCTGCTCCACGTCAGCAATCTGACGAGCCAGGGCAGCAGCCGCATCCCGCTCACGCTCCCAGGCAAGGGCTGCCGCGCGGACACGAGCTTGGCCCTCGGCAGCGGCAACACGAGCGGCGACGAGGGCAGCAGCGAGAGTAGGGTCGGCACGACCGGAGTAGAGCATGGTCTGAGGCGGTGTAGGGAAGCCGCCGTGGGCGAGGTGGACACCATCAGTAGCTGCCCCCACCGAGAAGATGGTGCCGGGGAGATGGTCCAGAGCCGCCCCAGGGAAGACAGCGCCGGGGACGGCGTCCAGGCCACCCGCAGGGAGGAGGTCCGCACCCGCAGGGAGGAGGGCCGCATCTGTGGGCGGATCGGCGGCTGAAGCAGGTGGAACAGCCGCATCCGTGCCCGCGGCGGCTGCTGCTGCACCTCCGGTGGCGGCCATGGCAGCGGCAGCGGCGGCGGCGGCAGGCCGCAGAGGATGGTTGGCGGTGGCACCTGGGACGGCGTCCAGACCGCCAGCAGGGAGGAGTTGCGCACCTGCACGGAGGAGCGCGGGCGGCTCGCCGGCGGCAGCCCCCTGGAGTCCCGCACCCAGGCCCGCGCCCGCGGCTGCTGCTGCGGCCGCGCGGCCAGCCATGGCAGGGGCGGCGGTGCCTGGCCGCTGCGCACCCGCACGGAGGAGCGCGGGCGGCTCGCCGGCAGCAGCCCCCTGGAGTCCCGCACCCAGGCCCGTGCCCGCGGCTGCTGCTGCGGCCACGTGGCCAGCCATGGCAGGGGCGGCGGTGCCTGGCCGCTGAGCAGGGGAAGGAGCCGCGGCGACCTGCGCCCAGGAGGAGGGGAGAGGGGGGAAGGAGGAAGGAAAGGGAGGAGGGGCGCGGCCATCCATGGCGGCGGCGGCGGCGGCTGTGTTGGGGAAGAGAAGAAAACCTAGGCTGATACCATGTTAGGGAAAGTGACTCTCTTGATTTGGGCTAACCCTAGAGGGGTAGCTAAATAGGTAACCATACATGGGCCTCATGGGCCTAGCCTCATGGGCCTAATACACACATATTCCAACAATTACAGTTTAGGAATCTGATCGCTATGAAATTTGAAAATATGTGAAAGATAGCTAAGACAGGGAAACTTCAATCCTGGGTCTTGAATTCAGCCAAGACTATACTCTGACCATGTAGGCTTAGGTTTCAAAGAAAGCTAAGATGGGGAGGCTTGAATTCAGCCAAGACTATAATCTGACCATGTAGGCTTAGGTTTCAAAGAAAGCTAAGATGGGGAGGCTTGAATTCAGCCAAGACTATACTCTGACCATGTAGGCTTAGGTTCATGGATTCTATTTCTTTTGTTCTGAATCTCTGACACTTTTAAAATTATCAGAAATGTCATTTTTTTATATGATTTTGCTCAAAAATTGAAATATGATTTTCATCAAGGACATTCTGTATGGCACCCAGAGTTTGAATAGGTTAATCTATTGCTCGATTATCTAACAAGATAACAAACCAATATAGCTTGCCTTCGAAATTGAAAATTTGAAGGTTTGCCTCCACATGAGAAGTAGTGCAGTACTGCAGCAGGATCACAGGTAACGAAATAAAATTCAGTCATTTTAAGCGGAAAGACAAGAGACCTGAAGAATGAACCAACTTCAGGTGTCAAAGCCCAAGGTGCCCAATATTGTGCCCAACATGAACATGTTAGTGCAAGCAAGAATCCATTCAGGGAGTCACCACGGCATGCTCTGACATCTCTCCCAACTCAACACGGATCATTTTTCTCTAAAGAGGAGATTTACTGGAGACCAGAAACTGAAGAGGAGATCGGAAACTGAAGGGGATCCAGAGATAGGATACCTGAGGTCGGGGCAAGAGGCGCTGCGAACTGACTGGAGGCACGCAGCCGCCGTCCCTGGCTGCCGGTTGGTGTGGAGGTACAGCAGCGGCCCCTGCTTGGCCGCTGGGTGGCTGCGGCCTGCAGGCGGCTGCCGCCTCGAGTAGAGAAGAAAAACTCACCTGCGCTGAAGGCGAGGGGGACGAGAGACTGAAACTGGAGGCATAGGGACGGAGCCGCGCCGCCGGGTACGGTGCTACAGTACCTCGGCAGCGGCAGCTGCGGCGGCTGGCGGAACGGCGCGGCTCGATGGCAGTGCGACGCGAGTGGGTCCGAGTCCAGGACGCAGGCTCGCGGTCGAGCTGGAAAGAGGGAGCTGCAGAGAGAAAGCGTGCACCAAGATTCGATTTCGAGAAGCTTCTGTAACCGAAGCGAGGCAAGGGCCGTTTCGAGCGGGGCAGAGCCCGGCCCAGGGCTGGCGACGCCTGCCGTGCCGCGTGCGAACCACGCCGACGGGCAGCCGTGCGGTGCGGGGCGACGAACGGCGCTGTTTCTGGGCGTCCTCGCGTCGCGTGACGGGGCCTCGGATTTGGAGGAACAGGAGGAGGGGCGGGGGCACGGGAACGGCGTTTTGCCGGCTAATGCGTGCATGCTTTTTTTTAATATAAATAATGATAAAAATATTGGCATATGCTTTAAATAATATACGTGAGTCAGCTATAACACAAGGTTTCGTGGTGTAGTTGGTTATCACGTAAGTCTAATACACTGAAGGTCTCCGGTTCGAAGCCAAAGTGTTTATTTTTTGTTCGTCTTCTCCCACGCTACGCACTATGTTGTTCTTGTTCACTCTCGCAGGTGTTAATTTTTTTGGTACCTTTCCTGTTACATAGTACTCCTACTATCTGATTAGATTAGGGTAAAGAAATCATGTGATGTGATGCAGCGCTAAGGGTGCGTTCACTTCGTGAAAAGTTACTGTAGCATCTTTCGTTGTTATTTGGCAAAATTTATTCAATCATAGACTAACTAGACTCAAAAGATTCGTCCCGACATTTACAGACAAACTATACAATTAGTTATCTTTTTTACCTACATTTAATGCTTCATGCATGCGTCGAAAGATTTGATGTGATGGGTGGAAGAGGAAATATTTTGGGTTGGGATGGGAAGTGAACAAGGCCTAAGTATTGGAGGGTCAGCGCTGTCACCTGTCAGAGGCTCTAGTACTCCATGCTTCATTCAGCCTATGTATCAGAACACTGAACAGTGAACAAGAGGCTCTAATACTCCATTGCTTCCCTCTCGTTCCTACTTGTTCACTGTAACTGTAAGAGTAGTTTTACTTTGATGCAAGGGTCAACTAGTTTGGAAATCGCTTTGTCATTGTCTGCTAGCAGCACTGTACATCATGCCGTTGCCGGTGCCAACTTATTGGTTGGCTGCGTCGTTACTCGTCACAACCAGCCGGCAGCGTGCGTGGATCAGCAGCCAGCCGGAGTGCAGGACCAGGGACCAGGGAGGCTACTGCGATCTGCTCTCGTCTCGTCTCCCGTGTGACCTGCACGCACGTAGAGTAGTACGAGTATGCCTAGTGCTAATGCATTTGAGGCCCGCAGACAAACACACGTAGACTAGGAGTATTTGTTTTCTGCATACTCTAGGATAAACTATTCTTATTTGCTTTTAATTAAAATCCTTTATTTACGTAGTATAATCCATTTCGCACCTGTTCCAGAGATTCAAATTCGTAAATGCTATACAACAACCGGGTGTTTTATCACCCGGTGGCACACGGATTTTTTTAGCCGCGGAACCGCACGTCCGCTGCACCTGCACCCCCACGCCCGCGTTACTGCCGCGCCTGCCCCCGTCCCTGCGCCGCCGCCGCCGCCGCCGCGCCGCCTAGCATCTTCCTCAAGTCCGGCGAGCTTCTTCCCCAACTTGGGCGCCACCACCAAATTTGTCTCTGTCCTTTCATAGAAAAAAAAAATTGTTACTTGTGATTTATGATTTGTGCCAAGGAGGAAGAAAAGAGAGGGATAAGAAGAACAGTATCCATGGGGGAAAAAATTCAGATGTTACCGGTGCTAAAACACCCAGGTGTTAGATAGACAAGCTCTTTGAATTTTGTTGCAACATTTGGATTCTAAATAAAGTTCTAACCCAGGTTTATACTGCAATTCCTCGGAACAAGATCAAAATGAGACAATGCAGGCACACGCACTGGTCCATTCGGTGGGCGCAGAGGATCAGGATCCCCCCACGGCTGTCTAGCTGAACGGGCATCCGATGCCTCTGCAGCAGCAACGCCCTCGCTTACGCGTGGGGCCCTGCCCTCCCACCGCGCGGGCCACGTGGACCCGCCTCGCTTCACGCCGCGGCAATTATTTTTCCCTCCGCCTCGCCGTGCACCTCGCTACGCTGCTCGCACTCCCACCTGTTCGTTTCGCTGGATGAGCAGCCATCTCTCTCACGACAAACAAGCGAAACAGTACTTTCCGTCCCTCCCATCAATCTCCCTGCTCCCTCGGTCCCTCCCATCAATGGCCGCGGCCGCCTCCGTCCCATGCTGAGCCAAACCCCTACTAGTGTCAGCCCAGCAGAGGAGGAGCGCGGGAGATCCTCGCCTGCCTCGGCGCCGCCGGCGGGCCCTCCGGTGCCCCGCCCCACCACTCACATGGCGGACTCGACGCACCACACCATCCGCCGCGCCGCGGCGCGCCCGCGCGGCTGGTGCTGCTCGTTCGCGGGCGTCCCGGACAGCCCCGAGCACCGCCGCGCGCTCCCGGCGCCGTCCGCGGTAGGCGCCGCCGTCCCGAAGCTGCCGCTGCCGCCCAAGTCCCCTCTGGCGCCGTCGTCGAAGCTGGCGGGGCTCATCGACCCGCGCAGGATCCTCTCGCCGGGCCGCGTGTCCCCGATCGACTCCGAGGGGTCGCCCGCGGTCGCCGACGCGGAGGGGCCGCCGAGGGAGCAGTCCGCGCCTTTCGTGGCGGTGCGGGAGGACGACGACGAGGAGAACGGGGAAGCGCGGGCGCTGGATCTGAGGCTGTGCCTCAGGGGCCGGGACGGCCGGTGCGTCGCCATGGACCTCGACTCCGCCGTGCTGTGCGGGAGCAGCGCGTTCTTCGCCGGCATGGTGCCGGACGCCTCTGCGGGCGGCGGGGGCAGGAGGGTCGAGGTGGATGGGGTGGACAACTTGGAGGCGTTCAAGGAGGCGGTGGAGCTCATGTTCGAGCCCGATGCCGTGCGGTGGCTCGCCAGGGCCGGCGTGTCACGGGCGATTGCTGTGCTCGAGGTCAGATGCATCCCTTTCATTTCCTTTCCCTTCTGTTTGTTTCTGCCGACACCCGACAGTACGGTTCAAGTTTGTGATGTGCCTGAGGAGGTAGTATTAGTCATTGTACCAGTCACATTGCAGGATTAATTTGATTGATCAACTAATCGGGTTGCGATGAGTTCAAGGTATAATTGTCGCCTAGATGTTCATGTTCACCTATTCATCAGTTACCATGTGCACCATCATTAGGTGTAGTGTAGGTGCACTTGATTTTAGACTAACACGTCAACCAAATCTGTGTGTACATCTGCAGGTGGTGTTTTGGTCAACTAGTAATGAATTTGTTGCTTTGACGTGTCAAAATCGTTGAGTTTTTTTTTATGTCAAAATCGTTCAGTTGATGCTGATGATGTATGCTATGCAGTTGCTACAATAGTACAATAGGTGGTGTTTTGGTCAGCAAGTAATTAATTTGTCGATGTGACGTGTCAAAATCGTTGTTGAGTCGGTGATGATGATGTATGTTATGCTGGTGCTAGAAAAGAAGCTGCCGTGTTTATGGTAGGCGTCACTCCATTTAGGTTCTGGTAACCGGCGTTGCTAGGAGGGGAAAAGGCAATTACGTATTGTTCTCGAGTAACTGGCTCTGTTGGTGTTGGTTATTGCATCGACATCACAGATTGGCCACTACCACTTGTTTCCATCTGGCAAACTGCTCCAGTGATCCGTCTCAAACACTAGCCAACGGTTTCCTCCTTTGCCGCCCTCCTTCTTCAGCAGTTCTTTTCCTGAAGCCATTGGTTTCCTTCCCTGCTGCTTCTCTGTCCCCGCAGCTCATAAATCTCAAGTTCTCTGTCTGCATAAAGGCCACAGCAACGCTGAATCAAGACGAACCTGATGCTTACTCAGTTTCATGGCCTAAGTTTTGAATCTACACGGTTTAATAATTATTTGCATGGCCCCAAATGCTAAATTAGGTTTGGTCACTGCTCCTGAGCGCTACTTCATCTTGATTCTCTGCTGGCTGTGACTAGTCGGCCAAGAAGCTTGCTGCGGCACTCTATTTGAGTAGACAGAGGCTGGATGTGGCTGTCCATGGTAGACAGAAGACGAACAGAATCACAAGGGGAAATTGCCATGAGAGATAGGAAGAGGAGTTAACCGCAACCATAAGTTATCAAAAAAAAACCCACAACCATAGAGCTTACCGAGACGTTGGGGCTCATGGTGGAGGGTATCAAGGAAGGCATGGCGTCAATGGCGAGCCCTCGTCCGCATTGCAGAGGCCTCTCCCATTCCCTATCGTCATCTCCTCCATCACCCTGTCTCCATCATGTTTGCCGTGGCCCCATTCTGTCCATGCACCAGTAGTGATGCAAAGAAGGTTTCTGCGACTTGTGATTTGCTTGTCAACCAGTCAGGACACTGGCCTTGCCTTGCTCTGTGCCCTCGCGACTACCATGTCTTTATGGCCAAGCGACCCTGACCTTGTCATGCTGCAGGATCTGATCCCCAATTGGAACATGGTAATTTGTGTTAGTGTTGGATTGGGCCATGAGAGAATGAAATTACTATACTACACTTCAACGTAATTGTGTAATTGGTACCAGTCCACAAGTTATACTCACCTTTTAATAGGTACCTTTTATTTTTAATGCTGGATTTGAGCTGACATTTTAGAGGGAAGGTATGGTTCCATTTGAGTGCTGTAACGCCTCAGATTATATTATTGCTGGCAATTTACTTAATAGATCAGCCAGGCTTAGAGCACAAATACACAGATTTTGGGAATACTAACCTTTGCATTACTGCGACATGGCATTGATCTACTTAGGCCTTATTGTCAACCTCATATTTCTTAGACGTAGTGGCAAAAGAAGATTCTGGCTTAAGAGTTCACAAGTTGTTCCCATTGAACTGTTAGGCTCACACAGTTAGGAAACAAACCCAACCAGGAAAATACATTCACTGTTCAGTAGTGCTTTTTTAAGCATATATATATATATATATATATATATATATATATATATATATATATATATATAATGAATCGTTCCAGGGTGCATTTTGCACTCTAAAGGGTTGTTTAGTTGGTGAAAAAGTTTGGGTTCGGCTACTGTAGCACTTTTCGTTTTATTTGGCAATTTGTGTCCAATCATGGACTAATTAGGCTCAAAAGATTTGTCTCGTGATTTACAACTAAACTGTGTAATTAGTTTTTTCTTTCGTCTACATTTAGTACTCCATGCACGTGCCGCAAGATTCGATGTGACAGGTACTGTGCAAACTTTTTTGGGTTGCATGGTCAACTAATCAGCCCCTAAGCATCTGGTGTTATGGACCTATGGTCCTGTGTGTCAAGTGTGATTGTGAATCAGTAAATTTATTATGTATGTAGGCCTAGGATAGTTAACGGTATGAAGATCAGGTAACATTATATATGTCAATGAGAAGCCATTAAAGCTCGAAGAAAGTAACATAGTTGCAGACTAGTAGTAGCAGGTTTTCATGTTCACGGCATAGTTTCGTTCTTCTGAATTTTATGATTGACAATTGCCTGTTAATTTATGTGCACCTCAATGGTTATTTTGCCAATTTAGTTTCACTTCGGACAAAATACATTTGTTTGGTGCCACATGTTCGGTCCGTTAATTGATGCCATCAGCTCTGTGTGCTGTTTTTACAGAATTTCTCAGAATGACTTGTTGATTTTCAATTAAGAAAGTGAGATACTGAAATGTCAATTACAGGCAACCTGATATATTTTTTATTGCTACACACACACACACACACACACACAATTTCTATATTTGTGATCCTCCTCGTCTGTTTTCTGCTTCCTGACAGTCTGAACTGTATCTGTTATGTCTGTTGATTTCTGAATTACAGGTTTCCTCCTCTATTATGTTTGACAGAGGAATTGAATCATGTCTGAAGTACATCGAAGCAGTTCCATGGAATGAGAATGAGGAAGAGAAGCTAAAACATGTTTTTGCTAGATGCACTTTTGATGAATCAGTATGTAAAGATGTGCTGGCAAGATTACAGCAACAATGCACTAGCGGCTCAGAGGACTTGACAGTGCAGCTCGTTGAATCCATCACCAGTGGAACCAACAACGGTGCAAGAAAAGAGATGCAATCTTTGGTCAGCGGTCTCCTAAGCAAAAGCTCAGTCTATCATAAGGACTTGTCAGGGCTAAACAAAAGGGGGCTCTATCAAATCTGTCGTTCCTGTTTGAGTTCACTGGTGGAACTTTTCATGGAAGACTCAGAGCCAGTCGAGGATGCAGGCCAAGCTATGACAACTTCAGATAGCAGGCCTATGATTGAAAAGATCAGTAAGCAAACTGAGAATCTCAATTGGCTCTTTGACATCCTTTTAAACAATGATATGGCAGAAGAATATGTTGAGTTGTGGGCTAGGCAAGATGAACTCATCAGAATTCATGAGCAAGCATCGCCGATGTTCAGATACGAGCTTAGCCGGATATCAGCGAGCGTGTTCATCGCTCTGGGGAAAGGAAGAATCCAGTGCCCCAGCAACACGAGGAGCCAATTGTTCCATGGATGGTTCAGGCCAATGCTTATGGACTTCGGCTGGCTCCAGAGGTGCTCCAAGGGGCTAGATGTGAGAATCCTGGAGGAGAACCTGGGGCAGGCCCTGCTCACCCTTCCACTTCACCAGCAGCAGAGCTTATTCGTAGAATGGTTCCAGTGCTTTGCATCTAGAGGCACAGAATGCCCTAATCTCATCAGAGCTTTCCAGGTGTGGTGGAGGAGGTCATTTGTTAGATCATCTGTAGAGGTGCGTCGGTGAGTGTTTTTACTTCACTGTGAGGTAGGAGTATCATATATGTGCTGCGTGCATCATTGTAAAATTAGAGCTGTGCAATATCTAATAGATTCAATTTTGTTTTTTCCTAATAAAATTCAGCTGGTTCTTCCCGTTCTGTGCCCTAGATGTTACTTGCAACTTACAAACATAAACCAATACAGAATACACTACGAGCCATAAAACTGGCCTGTAAGCATCGTCATAAATATGTGGAGTTTGGTTAATTTTTGCCTTAAACTTGGCATCACTGTACATGACCTTATTCATATCAGTAGTATGCAAGCAAACAAGATGGCATCACTGCACTCTGAGTCTCTGATGATCGCTGCTATATATAAATACATGAGTTCCATCACAGACACTATACAGCTTAGCCGTGCTTGCCACACATGAGGCTATCTGGCTGGGCATCGATGTTGAGCCAGTGGCAATCCTCGAACGCGCACGTCCCGGAGGCCTGCAGCGTCTCGCCGACGTCCTCCGGCTTCAGGTAGTACTGCGTCCACGACGGCGTCCCGTCCTCGAAGGAGTTGTGCGTGAGCCGGCGGATGCCCGACCCGTCGATTTTGACGGTGAAGATCTCGCCGTAGGGCTGGTAGTGGTGCGGGTTGGAGATGGGCTCCGCGGACACAGCGGAGTAGTCCGACGTGAACACCAGCGTCTTGGAGTCCGGGCTGAACCAGGGGTGGTTGGTCCGGCCGCCGTCGGCGCTGTGAACCACCCTCCGCAGGCCGGTGCCGTTCGGGTGCACCATGTAGATGGCGAAGCTGCCGCCGCCCGGGTTGTGCCGGTCGGAGGCGAACGCGATCCACTCGCCGTCGGGGGACCAGTTGCACATGGTGTCGGACCAGGGCCCCTCGGTGAGGCGCCGGATGCCACCGGCCTCGCCGTCCTCCGCGTCCATGATGTAGAGGTTCTTGTGCCCGGACCTCCCGGACCGGAACACCACCCACTTGCCGTCCGGCGAAGGGGACGGGAACGCGTTGTTCTCGCCTCCCACGGTGAGCTTCTTGATCGAGACATTGGGGTCGTTGTCGTCGCCAAGGGACACGGCGACAACGTCCACCTCGGTGCTCTCGCTCGCGAAGTCCGGCCCGACGCTGGTGTAGATGACCCCTTTCCTCTTCCAGTCCCATGTCGTGGGGAACGCGTTGCCCGAGAAGACCCGGCGGCGGCCGCCGGAGCCGTCGGAGTTGACCACGAACAGCCCCGGCAGGCCGACGAAGGCGATCTGCTTGCCGTCGTGCGAGAACGAGGGGAACGACCCGTCGATCCTGAAGAGAGAGAACGTGTCCGGTGCGGGGCTCTTGATGCTCTCCAGCAGCAGCGGTGAGTCCCCGTTCCCGCTGCCCCGGCACCGGTGGTACCCGACGCGCTCGCCGTCCGGCGAGATGAACGGGTTGAAGTGGTGCGCGCGCGGCGCCACGGGCTGGGTCACCTCGAAGTAAGCGGCGTTGGCGCCGCCGCCGGACACATAGATGACCTCGATGTGGCGGTAGTCAGAGCCCGGGCGCCTGGTGGCCACGGCTACGAGCCCCGGCGCGTCGGGCGACGCGGCGGGGGTGAACGCGTGGAATCCCGGCGGGGTAATCCGGTCGACGACGGACGCGACGGAGCCGCCGCCGTCGTCCGTGAAGGAGAGCCTGGCGCGGTACACGCCGTACCAGCCGTCGCTGTCCCGGCGGTGGAAGAAAACGGTGCTGTCGTCGGCCCAGGTCGGCCACCCGGCGTCCGGGACGGCCAGCGTCCGCCGCGACCCGTCGGAGGTCCGGAAGACGTAGATGTCGGTGCGGAGGTCCTCCACCTCGCCGTCCCACCCGCGCGGGCCGGGCGACGCGGCGGCGATCCAGTCCCCGGACGGCGACACGGCGGGGCTGAAGTCAGCGACGCCGCGCGGGGTGAGGCGGCGCGTGGCCCCGGACGCTAGGCTCGTGGAGTAGACGGCCGCCCAGCTCCGGCGCGGGGACCCCGCGGGCTCCGCCGTGGAGACGTACACCAGTTGGGCGCCGTCGGGGGTCAGCGACGGCCGGTCCTTGAGCGCGATGGGGTCCCACGGGAGCAGCGGCGTGAGCGTCGGCGTCGGCGTCGGCGAGTCGTCCACCTCCTCCAGCGCCTCGCGGCGGCCGGCGGCGCCGGTGGCGGAGGAGGTGGAGGGGACGGGGGTGCGGTAGAGGTTGAGCGAGCCGTTGCGCTCGGAGACGAAGAGGAGGGAGGGCGACTCCGAGGAGGAGGAGGGCGCGAAGTTGCCGTTGTAGTTGACGGAGGCGCCGTCCGTGAGGCGGATCTCCGCGGCGACGGCGGAGGGGGAGAGTGGGGCGAGCGGGAGCGCGAAGATGTCGAAGGCGTAGCGGCTCCGGCCCAGCGTGGTGAAGACGATGGTGCCGGAGGTGGCGAGCGCGGGCGCCGCGAGGAGCAAGAGGAAGAGCGGCAGGAGAGTGGCGCGGGAAGCCATGGCGTGGACTGGCGGCCACTGGACTGGAGCACGAGTGCAGCAGAAACAGGATAAGGGATGGTTGCCTGACGGGGAAGATGCTCGGATTTGGGGGCTGATTTTTACCGGGGCTTCGCGATCGAATCGCGACGTGTGGTGAGTGTCAGTGTCAGTGTGTCGCCATGATAATCTGGGAACCAGATTTTTTTTTGAAAAGTTGGGAACAAGAAATTCGATCATTAGGCTATGATCGCTTATGTTTTTAGCCGTATTTTTTTTTGGAAAAAAATAGTCTTTTTCTCTAATAACGAATCGGCCAACGATATTTTTCAGCTGGTCTTTTCAGCAAAGTCATACTATAATATATAGGAGTAATAGGTCAAAGAAGTATCTACACATGCGTATGAGGTGCTCAAGAAGCTTGTGTTAAAAGCACGCCGGAGACTGGAGAATTGGAGATGCAGCAATGTGTTTTTTTCCGTCCTTTGAATGGCTTTTTAGTTTTAGAATTAAGTTTTTGAGTTTTGTAAATTTGATCTGGAGGTTGCGGTGCAATGAATGAATTGTAATAAACTTGATATAATTCTTGAAGCCGGATGATAGCTAGACATTCGATTTATCACAAGAAGTTTATCCTGGCCACTGCTGGCTGCCAAGTGCCAACTGCGGTGGGCCATGTGACGAGGACGTGTTTGCCACTGTTTATCGTGTCCATTTTTGGTGGAAATGGAACAATGTGACGAGGTAGTGCGTTTCGAAATCGATGTCCCAAACACGAGCTACACACTGCTGCAGATATAAGTCGAAGGGACCGTAACATTTCCACCGATGAAAACAAATGTGTTGGGCTCCACTGAAAACAAAACGGATTGGGTTAGTTTGAGACCAGCAGAGCAGCCCCCGACACAAGACAGGCCAAGCCGGCGGCCGGCCCAAACCAACAACGAAATCCTCCAGCAGGCACTCCCGGCACCGGCCCAACCCAACGAAATCCTCCGCACTAGCGGACCAGCCTGTGTGGGTTGTCCATCGCAACAAGGCCACAACGGCAGACGCGGGCCGCGGCGTGCCCCAGCACCAACAGGCCGAGAGCCCCTGGGCCGTGGCACGGCAAAGCCGTTCCTTCCTCGTTTTCGACGTACGGAATACTAGCAGCCAAGCACGACCAGGACTCCAGGTCCAGGAGATAGCTACTGGCTACCAGCTACCGCTGTAGTGTACCTAGTAGTCTATATATATGCCATGTATCATGTATGTCACCGGCCCGAGAAAGGAAATTTAAAGACATGTCATGCGCTCCCTAGCTCAATGATGCAATTATATATGTATACCAAGTCAGAGTCTAGTATGATCATATGGAAGTAGCTACACACGCGTGTAGAAAGGATATATATATAGTTATCTAAGTGCATAATGAAATCTATGTATATCTACAAAAACCTAAACATCTTATAATTTGAAATGGAGAGAGTATTATGTATGGTACCATATAAGAGTAACTGCAATTATATTAACCATGAACTATATATTTATGAGTCATGAATTTTAAGTTCGGTTTAGCAGAGAGTTTCATGACACAGTTATCAAAATTGTCATGTCAGCTTTTTGTGTTGGTATGTACTCCCTCCGTCCCTAAAAAAGAGTCATTATAGGAATCATGCTGGTCAAACTTTCTTAACTTTGACTAAGTTTGTAGAAAACACGTGCAACATTTGTATCTCCAAATAAGTTTATTATGAAAGTATATTCATCGATCTACCTAATGATACTAATTATGTACCATAAATATTAATATTTTGTTAAATATATTAGGTCAAAGTTAAAAGTTGTTGACTTTTTTAAAGCAAGAATGACTCTTTTTTAAGGGACAGAGGGAGTATGATAATAGATTTCATCTAGGTAAAACTCTGTCTATCTTCTCTTCATAATTAACCTACTAAGTTATCAAATTCATCGATGTATCATAGTTTTTTTTGAAAGGTTGTGATATAGTATATTAAATGCAAATGGAACCCATATGAAACTCCACTGAAACTTGACCTAATAATATTTTCTATAACTATAGTCAACTCCATCTACATTTTTGCTGGGAGTATTTGTGTATAGATTGTAGGTGGGGTCGCCGTCATCGTCTTTGGGTGTCTATGACATTAGTAGTTTTTTTTAGGTAGTCTACGACATTAGTTAACTATATTGTTATAATGGATACATCAGCAAGATTATTATACGACCTGCTGCACCACTACTGTCAGAACGAAAGAGAGATTTGAGCTGATCGTGCCACTGGCAGTAAGGCTATCCGTACTCATGGACCTCTATATTTATCCTCTATACGTCCTAGTCAGCAAGATTCTCTCCTCTATACTCAATTCTCCCGCACCCATCCATCCTCTATATCATCCTCTATCCACTCTATCCACTGTGGGACCCATTTGTCACTTTATCTAAATATATTCATGTGTGATCTAGTTTTGAAGAATTTATTGAGACGAATTTAATGGTGTAATCGAAATTTAATTTGGATTTTTGGTTTGTGAGTTATAACATTTTTTCCCTTTGTTTAACTGGTGGGGCCCGCCACTGCCCACTATAGAGTAAGCACTGTACCACTCTAAATATAGAGTAAGAGAAAGGATAGAGTATCGTTTTAGAGTATCCAGTGCAACAGTTTTTACTCTATATTCATACTCTAAAGCTTTAGAGTATCGCTTTAGAGTATCCATTGCGGGTAGTTTAAAAGCTACTGTGATACAGTAGCTGACTGCTGCCACACCGGTTGGTTAACCTGCTGCAGATTTGGCCGGGCCTACTTCCTTGTACCGTAGGCCGTAGCGATCGATGCGCGCGCGTTACCTAATTTTAACGAATTGCATGGGCACTGGTGATTAATTACGTGGATCACCACATGTCAGAATGCGATCACCATGACGGTCCTCCGATCGACACGCCACCGACTCGTACGCTATTCAGACAATATATATACAACGGTTCTAGTGGCCTGTGTCTGTGTCCATACATATCCTTTTATGATAATATAATAGTTCCCCGTCTCATAATAAATCAATTTTTAGAGTTAAATTAAATCAAACTCTTTCCAATTTAACTAAATTTATAAAAAAAAGTATAACTTTTTTTTACACCAAATAAGTATATTATGAAAATAATATTTACAGTTATCTAATTTGATGTTTTAAATCTTGACACTTTTTTTATAGATTCGGTCATAATTTAAAAATTTTGACTTTGGACAATTCTAATAATTGATTTATTCAGGAAAAGAAAGATTATACGAGTAGAAAGGAGCACCGGCTTCATCCTTTAAGCAGCTAAATCAGATGAATTTATTATAAATTCATACTAGACGACCTCACATAACTGAATTTTAGAGACAAAATGCCATCCTTACATAGAATGCAAAGAAACGCAGAGCTGCGGTACATTTCCAGTCTGCGGTATGCCTCCAACGCAAGCTCTGACTATGCTTTAGAACCGTGTCTCCGTTGTGTTGTTGTTTATCCTAGCGGGTGCTGAATCAAAGTTAATTTTGTTGTTTTTCTTTTCTCTCTCTCCGTACGCAACCTTCCAAGATTATTTACTTGTATTTTTCTATATATCATCAGTAGAAATAAGTATTGTCAGAATTGGTTCGTTAGAAAAACAAAGATAAGTTGTTCCGACGAGAAAGATGTTCCATGCCTATTTCTTTCGGGCAGAGATGCTGGTACATACATATAGTACATAGGTTGTTCTTTGCTGAAATGTGTTGCTTACCTTGAATGGTACTACTATCCTGTAGCGCCATTTAGTCTTCCTTGGATGGAGAGGCCAGCGAATGAAATGTTGGGAAAAACCATGAATGTGTATACCCTGTACAAATCTAGATCGGTTCGGCACTGCAGCAGCTGATATGATGCTCACTTCTGGCTGCGATGTATTATGATGATATGATACTACTAATGGTAACTATAACTGCGTGCATGCAGTGCAGTGCGTAGCTGGCCATGTTGTGCTTGTCGATCGAGTGCCGGCCCTTCTGGCTGCTGCATTTCGTTTCGTTTCGTTTCAGTTCAGCATGTTCAGATGGGATGGACTGCTGCTAACTAAACCCATCTGTGCCTCAGCTAATCGCTACTAGGAGTAAAGCACTATAATTACTCCCTCTGTCCGCAAAAGACTGCAATCTCGGATTTCGAAAAATCAAACATTGGACTAAATTTATATAAAGAAAGTATAAATATTTATCATACAAAATAAGTATCATTAAATTAGTTATAGAATATATTTTTAAAATAAATTTATTTGGAGACATGAATACTAATATTATTTACTATAAAATTGGTCGAACTTGAGCTCCATTGACGATTAACAGTGGCACCAGTTAGCACGAGCACGGAGCTAGCATCACAGGGAAAACAATATTTTCGCCATGGGACGGAAATCAATCACGAGAAAGAAGAGAAGAATCTGTCAGACAAGTTGAATCGTGCATGCATGTCTGTCAGTCCATACTTGCCCCTTGTTTAGATGACATCAAAATTCCAAGTTTTTTCACTCTTTTTCCATCACATCAATTTTTAACTGCTTGCATGGAGTATTAAATGTAGGTAAAAAAATAACTAATTACACAGTTTAGTTGTAAATCACGAGATGAATCTTTTGAGCCTAGTTGGTCCACGATTGGACAATATTTGTCAAATAAGACGAAAGTGGTACTATTCATCGGGTTGAAATTTTTTCCCAATCTAAACAAGGGCTTGGCTGGCAATGGCATGCTCTGCTCTGCTTGAACTGGAATGAGAATCACACGGACGGGACTGGACTGGACTGTCAGAATGGATCCATGCACTGCTGGGTCTAGATCGGTCAATCAGCTCGAGGCATGCAGCGCGATGGAAATGGATCGGGTCGGGTGGGTTCAGTCTTCACTCTTCAGTCAGCGAGGGAAAAGTCGCTGTGCTCGTGGCAGAGCCGGGCATGCGTTTGCACTTCCCGATCAGCCGGCCTCGTCTATGGTTGCATCGTCATTGCCTTTGACTATTGTATTACTCGTACTAATCCATTGATGATGACGATCAGAAATTCACGAGGAGAACTCACACCGTAGAGTCCATCTGTATTAATTACACTGTCACGTAGGTATTTTTTTTGCTGATGTGGCGAGCCATTAAATGAGGAAAGAGGGAGAAGAAACAAAGAAACGACGTCGAGTCGTCGTTCCCTTCGAGACCGGAAGACTCCACGAGACTCGCGTTGGGTGAGGGCAGAGTCGAGTCTATGGATCCCGTACGCCGCCGCCGCCGCCCCTCTTCCGCTCGCGCACCACTGAGCAGTCTTCTCCCGCGCGCGCGCTCTTCTCTCGCGCACCTCTCTCCTACGCGCGCACCAATCTCCCGCGCGCGCTCACGGAGGTGAAGCCGTCGTCGCCGCCAAAATTTCCAGGAAGCGTGCCTCTTTCAGGCCCTGTCCCCTCCAGCCCACCTGTTAATCTCCCTCCCTATGCTGCCCATCTCCTATCGAGGTTCATATCCAGGTGCATCCATAGCTCCCTTCGATTCCATCTCCTCCCCCATCCACTCTGACCAAAGAGATCCCCCAATCTCACTAATGAATCGATTAACAAAGACTGATGGACGGCGAGGCAAAGGCGCCCCTAGAACCCATCCTCCATCCGTCCGTGCTGCTGGGACCTGTGGTCCGGTCGCCGGACCTGCTGGAACCCGTGCTCAAGCTGGAGCCACCGGTGTTCCTCAAGATGCTGGTGTTGGTCGAATTGGTGCTTCTCCCGTTGGTGGATGGTGGCCAACGTCATCTCCTAGTGAAGGGTAAATTTTCAGAGAAGTGGATCCGTGGATTATAGATTGGTTATCTACTAAGGCTAATGAGATCCGCAAGGAATATGATATTCTTCCTTTTTCCTTTTTGACATCCAAAACTTAATGTCTTGAAATTAGAATGCCTTTGTGTTAATTTGACAGAGAAGCTACTGCAATTACTTTTGTGACCACTGGCGGAGCCTCGTGGAGATACTGGGCGCCAGCCCCCCCCCCCCCCCCCCCCCCCTTACTCTGAGCACTGAACATACGTACTAGTACAACTCTATGCATTTGTGTTGACTCCTACCTAGTCTGAGCTCCTGCCTGTCTGAACACACAAGCTCCTTGTATGCACTTTTAGATGCGACTCTTTCTTTTGACTGCATCGTCAACAGCCAGAAAGAACAGCAGCAAATGTTTCTACTATAGTTGCCCCCCCCCCCCCCCCCCCCCCCCTGATATTACTTCACGCTCCGCCACTGTTTGTGACCAACGTCATTTCCTTTCTCTATGAATGCTATTTAGTTCTGTTGTGATAGTTCAGATAGTCAGCTGATTTTTTTTTCATCTTACTTCAGATAGCTAGTCTGTTGTGATAGTTCAGATAGTCAGTTTATTAGATAACTAGAATGAGGTTGGCAATTCATTTGGTTGCAGGCTATACCCACCAGGAGGGTTCTCAAATTTTATGCAGTCAAACCCATTTGCTAACCATCCTAATGGAAATGAAAATTTTCACTTTGTTGGTGCTGGAATGAGTCAGTCTACAGTACAACCAATTGACCTGGGTGCTACAAGAACTCCCTCTCCAGCACAACAAACTCATGATATAGTGGATGATTTAGATGCGCAAGAAGATGAAACAATTAACGTCGATGATGATTCTAGAACCAAGAAGCGTTTGAATTGGACGGTCCTTGACGACATACGATTGGTAGGTTGAAACCAAGCTATCTCCATGCACACTTGAAGATTAACAATTGTCTTCTTTCAATTTTGTTTTTGTTTTGTTGTTTCTGTAGACCAGTGTTTCTGAAAGCAAAAAAAGAATTCAATGGAAAAAAGAAGTCATCTGATGCTTTGGCTGATTTTAGTGGAAAATTTGAAAAGTTCATTGAAGCAAGCACCAAGAGTAAGGAAGACAGAGAAAAGATGGCTGAAATTCAGCAAAGCTTGGCTGATAAGAAGATTGAAGCAGCTAGGCTTAACCATGAAGCAACTCATGAACAAACTAAGTGTAAAATGCTAGACACTTACACACAGCTGTTGCTTGTGCCTACTGATCAGCTTAGTGCAGATGCTTTGGCTGAGAGAAACTTGGCACTAGAGAGCCTGAGACTTGCTTTATTTTCTAAGGTATGACACTGTCAACCCTTCAATTCTTTTTTAATAGCTGTGAACTGTTAGCTGATAGTCTTGTAAATTTCTGGAATTAATTCAGCAGTAGCAAGGGTGCATAGAAATGTGACCATGCAAGTAATTACTTTAAGGTAACTGCAATCCCTTTATTTCCTATGAGCAGTGCTATTTTATTTTCTATGGTCAGTGCTATTTTAATTCCTATGGTCAGTGCTATTTTTAATACAAGTGTGAACTGAAACCACTATTTTTTGTGAAACTGAAATGCACACCCACGGCAAGTGTGAATTCCTTCCAATAGTTTTATTACATGCAAGTGTGAACTCCTTCCAATAGTTTATTGGCATGCAAGTGTGAATAGATACAGCAAGTGTGAATAGATACAGCCACAACAATTGTGGCTATATATAGCACAGCCACGACACCTTTTAGTCATCTGTTCTGAGTCCCCTTTCTGCTACTGCTTCTCTTTCTTATCTGCTGCCCACTATTCTCTGCTAGTCTGCTACCCACTATTCGCTGCTATCCTTTGCTGCCATGGATGGAGACGACAACATCGACCCTGCTGATCTGTACTCCATGGATGACTATCTTCAAGAGTAAGAAATTCTAGATGATTTAGGCGATCATCTTGTAGCTGAAATGCAGTCCGTTGTTGATGTCATACAAGGTGGAAGAACTCAGTGTGGTCCTAGGCGATATGTGGACAGGCCTCGTGAACAAGCCAGCCAACAACTAATGGATGACTACTTCTCTCCCAATCCAGTCTACAATGAGACACAGTTTCGTAGAAGATTTAGGATGAGGAGACCCCTCTTTCTGAAGATTGTTGAGGCTTTGAGTGGGTGGTCTGAGTATTTCACCTTGAGACCGGATGCTCTGAATCATCCTGGGTTCTCACCAATTCATAAGTGTAAAGTAGTGATCCGTCAATTAGCATATGGCGGCTCTACAGACCAGCTTGATGAGTATTTGAAGATGGGAGAAAGTACTTGTGTGGAGTGCTTGAAAAAGTTTGTTAAGGGTGTCATTGAAGTATACGGCGAAGAGTACTTGAGACGCCCCACAATACAAGATGTAGAACGATTGTTGGAGATCGGTGAGCATCGTGGTTTTCCTGGCATGTTAGGGAGCATTGACTGTATGCATTGGCATTGGGAAAAATGTCCCTATGCAGGGAAGGGACAATATACTCGTGGTGATCATGGGTACCAACCATCATTCTAGAGGCCGTTGCTTCACATGACCGATGGATATGACATGCTTTCTTTGGAGTGGTGGGATCCAACAATGACATCAATGTGCTGAGTCAATCAGATTTGTTCATCAAGGAATTAAGAGGAGAAGCTCCACAGGTGCAGTACTTTGTGAATGGAAGGCAATATACCAAAGCTTACTATCTTGCAGATGGAATATACCCAGATTGGGCTGTTTTTGTCAAGTCCATACGTGCACCACAATCACCTGAGCACAAGCTGTTTTCAGAACATCAAGAGGGGCAAGAAAAGATATTGAATGTGCATTTGGGATTTTACAATCTCGTTTTTGCATTTTGCGTCGACCGGCACGTCTATATGAACAAGGGGATTTTGAGAATATCATGTTAGCTTGTATAATACTTCACAACATGATAATCGAGGACGAGAAGGATATAGAGGACGATTCATTTGACTTGAACGAGGAAGCAACCACATCTACTGTTCAGCCATCTACAATCACTCAAGGACATGATCCGGTGATGGAGGAGGTACTACAGAGAAATACCGATATTCGTGATTGTGAAGCTCACAAGCAACTACAATCTGATTTGATTGATCATATTTGGCAAAAGTTTGGGCATCGAGCTAATTAGGTATATATATATAAGCCTTCATGTTCAAGAACCATTGAGATTTTGTTTTTTTAACTGAACCATTGAGATTTTGTTAATTCAACCATCTGTATGCTTTTGTTATTTTACTAACTATTCTCATTTTTGAACAGTTTTGCTTGGAGGATGATGGACATGGAGTTTTGTGTGGAGGATGATGATGGATGGCTTAATATTATCTAATTATTATTATTATTATTATTATTATTATTATTATTATTATTATTATTATTATTATTATTATTATTATTATTATTATTATTATTATTATTATTATTATTATTATTATTATTATATTTAGTTTGCAATTCATATCTATGTTTCTATTGCTACTGTAATGGATGACTTCTGTGAAGTATGGTAGTCGGTTATCATACACACCGGTGATACACTACTGTATGCGTTGATAGAACTTCTGTGTGGAGTATGGTTTTGGATGCTTCTAGCTATACACTACTGTGATATATTGCTTGTATGGTTCATTTGCCGGTTGATCGTATATCCTGTATGCTACCGGTGCTATCCTATATCGATGTTGTATAGTTGCTAAGAGTTGTAGGATGGATCACATGGTAGTATACCACAGCTGATCAACTTTGTTTGTGCTGCATAATAAATGTTTTTACCTATAGAAACTACTATTACAAACTTTGCATTGAGAAGTATGGTTTCTTGTGATGGAGTCTAAGAGGTTTAGACTCTATGGGTAGAGTCTGCATTGTGAGTGCCCTAGGGCACTCAATGCAAGACTCTATTAGAGTCTAAGACTATTTATTACACCTTATTTATGGTATTTTGCTGATGTGGTAACATATTTATTGAAGAAAGAGAGAAAAAATAAGACTCGAAGTCTTATTTAGACTCTAAGTCCACAATATTCGAGGTAATAAATAGTTTTAGACTCTATGATAGAGTCTGCATTGTGAGTGCCCTTAGAGCAGGTACAATAATGAGCTTATAGCCAAACTAGTTAGTATTTTTACTGATGTGGAGGAGAGAAAAGAGGAAAGAGAAGAGAGCTTGGCTCTCATGCAAGCAACAAGTTGGACACGGAACCATAAGCATATGTGGGTCCAAACAAAAGTGTATGTGAGGAGGAATAGGAAAGAGAAAATAAGATATAGTACCACATAATAATAAAAAACTTTTGTAAAGCTAAATAAGAGACAGCTATTGTATAACTTAGCTCTTGTGACATGACTTATAGCCAAACACTTAGCTCTATTATTAACCATGGCAAAAGCAAGATGACAGTTAATATAGTCTATATAATAATCCCAACAATTAAAGGCTAAAAGTCATCACTGTCGGGCAGCATATCTTTTCATCTTTTCTACTGCAGAATGCAGACTGCACCCTCTTCAGTCTTCAGGCCTTGTTTAGATTTCCAAATTCACCCTTAAATTCTACTATGCAAAAAGAAGATTTTTCATCACATTAAAATGTCGGTACATGCATGGAGTACTAAATGTAGATAAAATCAAAAACTAATTGCACAATTTTATTGTACTTTACGAGACGAACATTTTAAGCCTAATTAATCGAAGTTTGGATAATTGTTACCAAATAAAAACAAAAAGCTACAGTGATTCAGTACAGTGCCGCCGGCGCCGATTCGGCGGATCTAAACAAGACGTCACATCGCAGCAAGTGGGAGCACAGCACAGGGGAGCAGCGATGGAGCATCCCAGGGCTGTAAAGGGCCGAGGAAAAGCCCAAAGCCCTCACCTTTCTTTCTCCTTGCACGCACGCTGGCCAGCCAGCTGAGCTGCCATTAACGCTTACTAGTACACTAGCTAGCTACAGGCACGCCACCTTATTTAGATGAGATTAGGCCATCCGCACTCATGGACCTCTATATTCATCCTATATACGTCCTAGTCAGCAAGATTCTCTCATCTATACTCAATTCTCCCGCACCCATCCCTCCTTTATATCATCCTCTATCCACTCTATCACCTGTGGGACCCACTTATCACTTTATCTAAATATATCCATGTGTGATCTAATTTTGAAGGATTTATTGAGACGAATTTAATGGTGCAATCGAAATTTAATTTAGATTTTTGGTTTGTGAGTTATAGCATTTTTTCCTTTGTTTAGCTAGTGGGGCCCGCCACTGCCCACTATAGAGTAAGCACTGTACCACTCTAAATATAGAGTGAGAGAAATGATAGAGTATCGTTTTATAATACCCAGTGCAACAATTTTTACTCTATATTGATACTCTAAAGTTTAGAATATCCTTTAGAGTACTTGCGGGTAGTCTTATGAGAACGAGAGCCTTGTGACAGCAGTTCACCTGCGTCTCCTTCGTGTACCAAAGGCTGCCGCTAGAGTACTTTCAAACACAAGTTCGTTGGTACAATTTTGACGGGACCTATAGTATTACTTTTAAAATATGTTATCAATAGTAAAAAATAGATATTATGGAAGTTTTTTCTCTGACCCTAATCCGGCCAACACACTAGTCATGACTAGATCGCTCGTACCTGCACACAGTCGAGATACACAACATAGAAAGGTCTAAACGACAAGGCTAATTTGAAGCTAGTTCTTTGCCCAAAACAACCACCAACACCTTCCCTAAGACCTGTCAGGGAGATGCTTCCTCACATGTAAGGGATTGTGGTTGCTCCAACAAATTACTCATTTTATTCCTAATACCTAAAAATTTGAAGTAATTACTCAAAATGCACCCTCTCCCTTAAATGTAAGATCCACATGTTTCCCTATTCGTTTTAAAGGTATTGATAATCTAATGAGGACGAAGAAGAAGGAAAAAAACTACACTACTGAAGGAGACTTTTGAATAAAAATGTTTTGCTTAGATGAAGGAGATAAATGTACGGAGGGAGTATATGCTAAAAGTTAGCACTGTTGGAGAGTTGGCTACACACACACTTCTAGGAGATAGAGCTAGTTACTACCTCTAAGCCAACTCTCCAACAGTGCTAACTTTTAGCATATACTCCCTCCGTTCATTTATCTTCTTCATCTAAGCAAAATATTTTTATTCAAAAATCTCCTTCATATTAGTTTGGAACTTGTCCGCATTTATTGTTCGTTTGCTGCTCATTGGCTACCATCCGCCTGCATTTATTGTCTCTTTGCTGCTTATTGGTTGTTCCTAACCTGTGACTCCTCGTATGCGCTCATCATGCGATGATTAAATGCAAACTGAGTGGTTTTGTTTTGCTCCTTGGTCACTGCGCCGAAGGTTAAAATGATGGAGATAAATAAACGGAGGGAGTAGCTCTTAACATGGATAGCCCCCACATGGCACTCTCACGTAATCTTGAAATATGTGCAAGAGCTTAGCTCTTGATCAAGAGCTAGCTTCTCTCTCTTCTATTAAAATATGAGAAAAATACTTATAGCAAGCTTAAAAGTTAATTGTTGGAGCTGTCCTAAGGGTATTACTGTTGGATGTATATGGGGATGTGTGTGCAGTAGAAGAAAGAATTCTCTTCTTTTACCGTGGTTGCAATAGGTTAATGTTGTTTTTGTCCTTAAGGGCATATGCCCCATGAGCATCCACGCATCCAACAATGATGCACATAGGGCATATGCCTTGAAGGACAAAATAAACTAGATAATTGACATAATTTGTTTTAGGAACAATAATTTCATGTCTTGTATTGGCCGTTATTGGATATCTCATGACCTGGACGATCTACAAAAGGAAACTATCCATCAATGAGGACAATAGTGGCATTTTGGACATAGTAAATAACATAACTGAGGATAAAATACTCGGTAGATGACACTCAAAAAGCACGTATCGCATTGACATTGACATGATCACAAGAACAACAATAAGACTGGCGACACAGTAGCCATGAAGTGTGATAAAGGACAACAAAAACTAAAAAGCTAAACAAGAGATGTAGTTTTTGGCAGAGGTGACTAAGCCCTCTTCACTGTAGTTACGGTTGCGGCTGCATTTTGAAACTACTAACTACTATTGCTTGAACTACTCACAACAACAGCCAACTCAAGTGAACACACTAACTTGGCCAATGTACGACATCAGGCGCGGATCCACCAATATGGCAAGGTTTGGCGGCCTCCCCGCCGGCGAGCCTCCCTTCCCCCCATGGCTGGACTGCTCTTTGGCCTCCCTCGGTGTGTGCAGCGGCCATTGTTTAGATTCAGTTTTAGTTTTTGATGGACGTAGATGACGGTCGACGAGGGGTGAGTGACGAAACGTTTTTCTAGTTCGCCTCTGGCCCTTGCAGCAAGTCCACGGTCAAGTGAGTAGAAGGCTCAAGTTGAAGTGGAAAACAAATGGTTTTCTGGCCTTTTAGCATGCCAGTTCTGAACCTATGTCTTCCTCTGCCCTACGCCCCTACTACGCCGATCGCCGATCACCAAACACATCCTCCCGTGTCACTGGCCAGCGCATAACATTTTGATGCCCAACGTCGCTGGCAACGACAACGCCCTATCACCGCCACCGGCCACCACAACGTTCTGATGCCTAATGTCAACGGCCACTTGTAGCCATGAGATTGTTTTAGAAAAGAGGAGAAGGAGGTTATTGAAAAATTGTTCGATTGTGTTCACCCAGTGTTTGATTTTATAGTTAGTTTTGTCGATCAATCATATTGAAACATCCATCTTTAGTGTATTTGAAACATTACACATGCACTACCACAAAAATCTTTTGCGAGACATTTTGGAATTGTTTTCAGAGGTGGGCAGCACTGAAAACCGCCACGGTTAATGCCTCAATTAACCGAGGCGGTTGAAAGCTCTATGTTTGGTGTTGGTAATTAGTGACAATGCCTAAGTGCTAATCACATGCTTGAGATTGTATGTAGCAAAGGGTGATTAGAACATAGCATGGTAAAGCATGATGATCAAGTGTGGATGATGAAATACTTATCATGATGATGATGATGATGATGATGATGATGGAAGTACATGCAATCCTATGTTGATGAAGGCAAAGGTATATGCTAAGGTTTATGTTTTGGTAACCAAGATACCTAGTGGGTGTGGTTACATTGTAGGATAGATAGCCGTACTATAAAAAGGGGAATGACGTGGCTATTGGACTCCTAAGTGCCTCTAGATATGCATTTCATAATCATATGCATTTGGATAGAACTAATAACGTCTCGAAAAATGATTATGAAAATGCTAACACACTCGCACAAGACGATGAAACCTTGGTGGTGTTAGCATCTTTGCGAAGGCGATGGAGTTTAAGCGGTAGAGAGAGTTTGAGGTTCTCTCTCCCTCCCACCGAGCTTGCGAGGCGAGATTCAGGCGTTTTCGAGGAGTTAAAACACCTATTTTCCTTTACTCCAATGTCGAGATTTGGAGGCGATGTCACATGGTGTTTCATGAGCTAAAACTTATGCTAAAGTGTTACACATACTTAGTCTAGCTCATAAGTGAAAGGGTGAATCAAACGGAACGAGAAAACGACAAAAAATTCACTGAGTTATGAGTGACAGACGCTGGCGCCGCGAGCGACAGACGCGGGCACGTAGCGTCTGACGCTAAACCCTAGCTGAGGGGGTTGGCATGAGCGCGACAGATGTGCGGATGCTCACACGACAGACGCTAGCGTCAGCGCCTGTCCGCGGTGGCGTCAACGGCTGTGCGAGCGAGCGTGGGTGATAGACGCGGCGGCGCATCTGACATGCGTCCGTCGGACGCATCTGTCGGCTCGGAGCGTCAACACGCTCTCTAGACCACGTCTGTCGTTGGCGACAGACGCTGGGTCACGAGCGTCGGACGCGTCTGACGCAGTGGGCGTGAATGCGATGAATTCAAACGATCGAACACGTGGCAGCCGTAGGAGCGACGGACGCTACTGTGCAGCGTCTGTCGCCCCTGAAAATTGTCCAGTAAGGTTTCTAACGGCTCTATTCGACTGTGGGCTTATAAATACTTGTTGGCCAGCTCAAGGCTCATTTCTTGCCCTCTTTGACATACTTGTGAGCACTTTGAGCTAAGCAACTCCTCTCCCAATCATCTCACTTGCTTCTTTGCATATTCGAAGTGAGATTGAGTGATCCAAGTGCATTTGCATTGTGAGATTGCATCTAGTTGGCACTTGGTGGTTGATTTGCTATGAGATTCTTGTTTCTCTTGGTGGTTGCCACCACCTAGACGGCTTGGAGCAGCTTGGAGGCATTGTCAAGAGTTGGTGATTGTTCTTGGTCACCTCCGGTGATTGTGAGGGGTTTGTGCCTACCTCGGCGAAGCGCCAAAGGCAACGTTAGTAAATTGCTTATGTCATTGCAAACTCTTGCCATTTGGTAGGTTCTTGTGGCGCCTTTTAAGAGGCTCGGTGTGTGACCGATTAGCCACCGAACCACGTGGTGAAGAGGGACACAACGACGACTAGCGTGCCAGCAAGCACATGAACCTCGGGATAAATCTTATGTCATCACTTCATATTGTGATTGATTGATCCTGGTGTTCGATTGTCTTGGTATTTATTGTTGATCATATTGGTTGGCTCAATACTTCATCCCTCGGTGATACCCTCCTAACTCAAATCTGCATTACCTTCTTAGTTACCTTTGCTAGCTAGATAGTTTTGCTAGTGTAGCATGCTAGTTTTAGTTATAGCTTCCTTCTCGGTTTGAATTGTGCGGTTGAGAGCATATATATTAGAATTGTGAATTGGATAGGTGGCTTGCAAACACCCCGTAGGCTAAGCAAAATTCGTATCTCGCTATTTGTTATATTGATAAACTTGTTTAGCACACTTTGTAGGAAATTTTTAATAGGCTATTCACCCTCCTCTAGCCATCAAGACCTTTCAGCGGTTACAAAAAACCACCTTGCAAAATCCATTAACGGAGGCAGTTATTGTAAAAAAGCCCGCCTCCAGAAATAGCCCTGTTAACCGAGACGGTTCTCCTAAATGGCCTGCCTCGGAAAAAAAACGTTGCAGCCCAAGTGGCTCAGACGAGGCCCGATACGTGCAACCCATATATAAATGGAAGTTAGGGTTTCAGACTCATTTCCCTCACTCCCTCTCAGTCGCACTTCTCTCTCGCACACTTCTCTGTCTCGCAGGCCCGATGTTCGACGCGCCCCCTTCCCTCCATCTCCCCCACGCGATGGCGCCCCTTCCTTGCCCTCCCCTCCACCTCCGGCCCCTTCCTCTCCCTCCCCCGTGCAAGGGGCCGAGCGCCACGGTGGCAGGAGGTCGTGCGCCCTGGCGGTAGGAGCCCGGGTGCCCCGGCTGCTCCTGGCGTTGGTGGCATGGATCGGCCTGTTCCAGGTAGTGGCGGCATTGATCCGGCATCACCAGGCCATGGCGGCGATAATTCATCGACCACAGGCACAGGCGGCGTGGATCCGCCTGCTGCAAGTAGTGGCGGCGTCGATCCGGCGGCTCCAGGCCGTGGTGGCATGGATCCGGTGGCTATAGGTGTAAGAGAACTGACCAATTATACAAAATTAAGTAAGAAAATCACCTGCCATAGCAGACGATTTAGCAAACTTAAGCCCATATAACCCGGTAGTCCGTGAAATCACGAAGGATTTCAAACCAACTCGCACACCAGCCAAGATCATAATAAGTTTAGCAGTCACCATCACATATTATTGTAAACCAAGTTCAAATAGAAAGTAGCGGAAGCAAATAGTTCAAATCCACACACACTCACACGGAGTTCGAAATAAAGTGCCAGCTAATGATCATCTCTAACAAAAGCATTAGATGAGACGTAAGGAATGACCATTACCCGTGGTCCTAAGCATCACCCATCGCAGGATAAAAGGCAGTTGATACAGTAGCCATAATACATCTGCCCATCTGCAACAAGTGGGAACAAAACCCTGAGTACGAGAAGGTACTCAGCTAGACTTACCTGACATAACCAAAAATCAAGCGACACCGAAGATTATGAAGGGCTTTATAGTGGTGTAGCTGACTCATTTGCAAAAAGGCATTTTTAGCATTTCAAGAACCTTTTCCAAAAGCATTATATCAAGTTAATTATTATTAACCTGTCGGCTACATTTACACCTATACTAGAGCAAGCATGTGATTAAGCAATTAATGATAACCAATGATCATTAGCACTTCCACAATGTCATATCCATTATACTATCCAAGTGTTCCATCAACATTACTACGATGAAGTAACTCAAGTCAAGTGTTCACTATCCAGTAAACGGTGGTGATTCAAATTGATTATTGACCAGCTGGTAATTTATTCCTCACACAAACCTCACTAACCTGCTAAAGTGAGATATTAATCACCGAGTGTAAGGTCCTAGATGGCTAGAGGGGGGTGAATAGCCTATAAAAAATCCTACACAAGCCACTAAGCAAACTTGTTAGAATAACAAACGGCGTAAAGCGAGTTTTGCTTAGCCTACGGTTGTGATGCAAGCCTCCGATCCACAAGTCTAGTAGATTATGATCTCTAGTTCACACAAGGGCTATATCACTAAACTTACACTAGTGAACAAGCTAACAACTACTAGCAAAGGCTACCACTAGAGCTACACAAGATAATCTAGTAAATGTAAATCAAGAGAGAGGATTGTGAATCTTATACCGACGGTGGAGTGAAGATGTTGTCAATCACCAAGATGATATACAATCAATCAATATTGATAACAACACAATATGAAGACCAATCATCGGGAGATAGGAGACACAATATTTTTGTTCACCCGGTGTTCACTTGTGCACCGACAAGCTACGTCACCGGTTGTGTCAACCAACACTTAGATGGTTTCTCGGTGTGACCCTCAAGGCACGCCCCGCAAGGCACCGCAAGACACCACTCTCAAGTGAGGTAACTCAATGACACGCACAATGTAATAGAGTTGCTTTTGGCACTCCACCGAGGAAAGCACAAGAACCTCTTACAATCAACCGGAGGTGGCCAAGAACAATCTCCTTCTCTTGCCAATGCCTCCAACAATCTCCAAGCTGGCTAGGAGTGGTACTCTCCAAGAGTAACAAGAAATCCACCGGCTAAAACACTCACAAGTGCCACTAGATGCCCTCAAGCTATGCAATGCACTTTGGGATCACTCAATCTCACTTTTTATTTGCAATCAAGCAAGAGAGAGAGAGAGTGGGAGGGAGAAGCTCTAGCTCAAACGATGCACAAGAGTGTAAGAAATGTCAAAAGACCTCCCCAAGGGCCGGCCAACAAGTATTTATAAGCATCCCAAATGAATAGAGCCGTTGTACCCCTTCACTGGGTGTTTTTCGGGATGACCGTACGCGCTAGTCGAACCTGACCGGACGCGCTCAACCGTGTCCGATCGCCCTGCACCGTCCATGTGTTCTCTAGATTCAAACGCGGCCGCCTGATCCTTCAACGGTCACTATGCGCCAACGGTCAAACGCAACGACCGGACGCGCCGCTCAACCGACCAGACGTGCTACACCCAGTGTCCGGTTTGAGTCCAGTAAGGTCCCATCGCGACCAGACGCGTCCGGTCGATCGTGACCGGACGCGCACCGCGTCCGATTGACCTTGTGTTCTGCAGTTCCCTCTAGGCGCCTGACCGGACGCGTCGGTCCCGCGAGTGACTAGACGCGCCGGTGCGAAACCCTAACACCCGCGCGCCTGACTGCCGTGATGAACTGACCGGACGCATTCGGTCAAACCGAGACTGCGTCCGGTTCAGCGTCCGGTCACCACTGTGACCTCCGTTCGCCTCCGTTTCTTCTCTGACTTTCGGCGTAGTGGAAAATAGGTATTTTAACTCCTTGAAAACGCCTAAATCTCGCCTCGCAAGCTCGCGCGAGAGGGAGAGAGGGACTCAAACCCTGTCTACCGCTCAAACTTCATCGCCTTCGTAAATGTGTCAACACCAACAAGTGATCACCACCTTGTGCACATGTGTTAGCATTTTCATAATCATTTTCGAAGGTTTTCCAGTTAGCTCACTAGGCCCTACATGCAATGCACTTCATGAATTCACCTAGTGGCACCCGTGCGTCGAATAACCGATAAGACTTCCCCTCTTAATAGTTCGGCTATCAATCCTAAACCACTCACACCCTCTATGGTGTATTGAGTGCAAAACAAAATAGCCTTATGGTTATACCTTTGCCTTGAGCCCATTTTGTTTTTCTAAAATATATGATCCACTTTATATCATCACATGACCGTCTCGATCCATCGACCTTGACTTCACTTGCTCTTCACTGTTGCATCGGTCCGTCGCCGCCAAGTCTTGCTCAAGCTTCACCATCGCATGGTCCTTCGCTTTGAAGCCTCGACTTGCCCTTCACCTTCACAACCGGAACATCGAGCCAAGCATCATCTCGGTCTTCATCATCTTGGTCACATGAGTTAATGTCATGTCTCATATTTAATGACCACCTTTATCTAAATCATCCACTTAGATACAAAGGTTAGTCTTAGGTTTCATCAATTAGCCAAAACCAAACTAGGGACTTTCACCGAGTCAACTATCCAGGTAAAGTCTCGAGTTTGCCAGGAACCACATGTACCCGGGGGCCGACCAACTGCCTTTCGGTCTTATCATCGCGCCCCCATGTCCTACCACACCTTCTCCGATACAGTACGCTGCGGGTAATCCACTCAGCCTGAATAATCTCCCAGCTTCGCGGTCGAAAGGTACGTTATTCAGCCAACTAAATGTGAGTCATGCGTTTAACATGACCCGAGGCTTAACAACGGTCGGTCCTTAATCGACACAGACGGAAATCACTACAGTCCGAAACCCTTCGTCCGGTCTTAACTTCAAATTAACACCTAGTTATCCCATGATGACATAATTATCCAAGCAGATCCAAGTAACCACCTATAGCTCGCAGGTGACAGGAAATCACCCGACTTCTACCGGTCTAAGCCAGCTAAGCATCGACTCGACTGTGAATACCAGGTTAGCAAAGATATAGTATAACAAAGGTGAACAAGGTATAATGCAACAACAGTTGTAAACAACTCCTGAACGTAATGCATCAATTAAAGTAAAACATTAATTAAATATTTACAAACTGAGGGAGAATTGCTCTAGGGCTTTCCTCTCTCAAAGGAACTCGGGCGATGATCAGGGCACTCCGGAAGTTCCTCAACGTCCTCCTCGTCGGCCTCTCGCACCCCATGTGGCTGCACCTCGAGCTGCTCTTCCGACTCCACGGGTGCGATGACTAGATTCTCTGCTGGCGATCTTGTATGATGCATGTGCGTGAGTGTTTATGAAAAAGGTGCATCATATGAAAATGCACACCATGAATATGCTTGCATGCAAAGTAGATGAACATGATTTGCTTTATGGGATAGAGTAGAAGTAAAATTCTTCTACAAGGTAGTCAACATCATCCAAGAACATGTACTATAAGTACCTGTCATCTACTGCATTCTCTTCTACTACTAATTACCATGTAGCCACACATAAGTACTGCCACCCTAATACTACAACCACTGTACTAGCATGCTAAGTTACCACATCGGGTTAAAATGTTTCAAAGATACACCAAAGATTCACTAATTCCCTAATCAT